>PVLD010001714.1:0-175000 GCA_004027595.1 Dinomys branickii | reverse complement strand
ACCCAGGGTGAAGGTGTTATCTGATTTATAGGTGAAGTCCCTGGAGTGCAAAGACATCCAGTCATTTGCTCCATGTCCCTGCTGGTAAGTGAAAGTGTCAGGCCAGTATGCAGGCGTCTAGACCCTCAGTTCAGTATTCTCAGTGACACCCCACTCGTGATAGTGCCTGACTCAGAGCGCTCACATGGGACCTTTCCAGGCAAAGGGCAAGGAACTCTAAAGGTCCTCGAAGCCTCATTGTTTTCTACATGGCTGCAACCACTCATCTCAATATTCACGCCCGGCCCTTGAGCCCAAAGTCAGGACAAGTTCAGACATCGCTGCCGGTTTCCTGGGTGTCCAGGAAAGATAGACTCTCCCAGAGGCACTGGCAGATGTGTGGGGACAGGAAGCATTTCCACAGCCCGACGGGCAGGTGGTGAGCGTTGCCAGGAACCTCCCTACCATGTCCTTCCCAGATACCCTGGATCCACAGATGGCACGCTCGTTTCTCAGTCTCTGGCACTGCCCTCTCAGCAATGCAGACTCGGTGGCCAGGTTCTGGTCCGGAGCCAGGTGCTGAAGCCATCATTCGAAGATGAAGTGTCCTGTCTTTAATTGATAATGGCTCATTGCAAATTTTACATTTTTTATTAGCATATTTACTCATACTGAGGTTTAATAACTGCTACCTCCCCAAACTGTAAGTTCAGAGCTTTCATTAGGAACCAGCCAAATTACCTTACAAGTAAGGTGTTGGAAACCCTAACTAATGGCGGCAAATGCTACTTATTAAGTAGGAGACTAAATCCCTCCCCGTGGCTTGGGCGCTTCCCTAGTGGAGTCCCTGTTGGAACCCTCTGTGACGGTGATTTGCCTCTGAGCAGGCTTGCCATCCTGTGTCCCAAACCTGTCACGCTATTTGACATATCTGCATACCACACACGTACTGCCTGAACATTATTATTTACACACGTTTTAACTCAAATAAATTTATTTTTAAAAGGAAAGTGTGTCACTCCTATAAATGAAGACCCAGAATCACTTACCATAAAGAGAAAATAACCATAAAAATAAATGCCGTGAAATCAAACAATGTCATTAAATTCTAACTGGATTCTCTTGCCTGCCTACAGCCTGAATCTGATGCCTTATCTCTTTCCTCTTAACAAAAAAAAAAAAAAAAAAAAAAGAGATTAGCAAGTGTTAGGGAGGTGTTAAAGACCGATAGCACCCACCGGATACTTTCTCCTTGAAGCAATCACAAGGAAAAAGACAGAACTGACAAGGGGGTAATTTATGACTCTGATTCAAGGTGAACCACCTAACATTTTCTTGTGGCACTGGTGGAACACCTCCCCCACTGTGAGACATTCTGGATTTCAGCGGATGTTGACTTTGGTTAGCTTCTCCAAGGGGTCCTTAGCCCCCAAACATTTAACAACAGATCCTATAGGGAGATGTCTTGTCTAAAGAGGCAGGAGGAAGGCATTAGGGCGCAGCATCAGGACTCCTGAGCAAGCCCTCTTCAGCCAGCACAAGGGAACGTTCTGTCCTCGTGGAAAAGTTCTTCTCTGAGCTGTCCCACAGAGGAGCCACCAGCCACAGTGTTTGGATGTGGTGAGTACCACTGAAGAATGGAATTCTAAGCTTTATTTGGTGGTCATTCGTTTCAACTTAACTAGCCACGTGGGCAGCACAGTTCTAGGTCTTTCTTCTGTGGCTCTGTGCTTGCTTCTCTGCCTCAGCTGGGGTCTGCTATGTATCAGTCCCTACTCCAAGATGCCCCCATGTGTGGTTTGTATAGCACAGACCAGCACCCCAAATGCCTTCTTGTTCAATGCCCCCATTAGAGCAACCCAAGAAAAAGTTGCCATCATCATTTCAGTTTTACAGATGGGTAAACTAAGGCTTGAAGGCAGTAAGCTGGAGAGGCAGGGTGCCAAGAGGAGGAGGCTGTGCTCATAGATCTCTCCATCAGTGAGTGGATTTTAAGTCGAACTCTCATCTCTGGTTGTGGTGCCCAGCTCCAGAGAGCCCTCAGCACTTAGTGGATCCAATGAACAGTGCACAAAGTAAGACCAGTTTTTTCCTCCTCTTCCATTTCATGGCCTCGGGATCTCGGGGTTTTTCAAGACTGAAGCCAGTCTTCCTGCAAGGAGCCAACCTGTACAGTCAGAGGCCACAGATCAGACTCACATCTTAGTTCTTGGCTCTCACACCAAAGAAGGTCCTTGGGTGGGAAAGGCAGGCCAGAGCACAGCAGGGCTCCGGAGCACCTGTTTGTTTTTTCTCCACCTTGTCCCACCTCCCAGCACACTGAGGCAGTTGATTTGTCTTAGGAGTTAGGGACTAGAGAATGAGCTGCATGTAAATCCATGAGCAGAGTAGATTCATGTGCACACCTCACGGTGCTTCCTTCTCCTTGCTCCGTGCTCCTTGTCTAGCCTACTTGAGGTTTATTTAGGTTGTATAAGAAGCCAAAATTCAGCAGAGGTCAGCCCAGAGTCTACCTGACTTAGTACTGGCAGAGTTCCTGGCCTGCGGTGGGAAGAGACTTGGATGGTAGAAGATTTCTTAGCCCCCACTTGTGGATGTGACTGCCCTCCTTTCTGCTCCCAGCTGAGCTGAGAATACAGGCAGGAGTGCTCTGGACATTTATGATTCTCTAGCCTGCAAGTGTGAGGCCTGGTGGGGACTGATCTGGTCACCATGGAGATCCTGCCCATGTCACTGCAGGGATCATCTTTACTGATGGAGCATCATCATTTCTACAACCAGAAATAACTTCTCTCCTGAATGCTTGCCTTATACCAGTCCCTGTTCTAAATGCTTCGTGTACATAATGCCATTAGCAACAGTCCTCAGAAGGTGCTTCTGTTCTTATTGTAAAGATGCAAGATCAGAAGTTTAGGGAGGTTCGTACACTTTGCCCAAGTCCCCCGGATGCTTAGAGTGGAGAGAAGAGGAGCCAAGACCCAAGAAATGCTGGTGTCCATTAGCATCATGCCACATGCACTACAGTGGCCACCACCTCACCCAGCCCTCTCCATCCAGCTATCGATGCGGCAGATGTTTGCAGAACATCCTGGACGTGGGTTCCTGGGACTGGTACTATACCAAAAAGTAAGAGCAAATGCGTGTGGAATGCATCCAGGTTTCTGAGGGCCTCACATTTGCTTAGGGACATAAAGTAGGACTATGCTTTCTTCCTCTTCTCATTATTCTGGTTCACCCAACTCAATCTTGCATTTTGCCCCATTGGAACCTGAGCAGCAGCTCAGATGAGAGAGGCTCAGTACCTGGGAGCAGGGTAGGAGAAAGATATGAGAAGTTTGGGGCTCTTTGTAGAAGCTCAGCAAGCTGTGTGATGTGACAGCATGATGAATGGGACCTGGGGTTTTGGACACGGCGAAGGAGATGTTGCTTAAACTCAAGGAAGGAAGATTGACGTGTGCGCATTTTCCTGTAAGTCACAAGTTCTTCTGAGAGTGCTGGAAATTGTGCTGAAATAAGTTGAGCACATGTGTGTTGAGCACCTGTTCAGGCCAGTGCTGCTACGTGCTAGGTAGATCTCCAGGGGGTCAGAATGTGGAGGGTGTGACGGTCAGACACAGACTGAAATGGGTGCGGAACAAGATGGGAACACTGAGAAGTGAGGTCTTGCTCGTCCCAGAAAGTGAGAGAGAACTGGAAATGGCTTCCTGAAAGTTGGGGTGCCCCAGGTGAGACCTAAGGAAACAATATGTCAACAATGGTCTTTAGAACCATCTTTGCCACCTGGGTCACACTACCTAATGCTTTCTTCGTGCAAGAGACGCAGCAAATGGATGGTTGAGGGAATTACAAGCTTGCAGCACTCTTAATTTTCCTGCAGACACTGTCCAGTTTGAGGACTCTTTCCACAGCTTCCTTGACCCCTCTGCTAATTCAGAATGTTGCTCTTTTTGACTTGCTGATTCTCAAAGCTGAGAAGTCACTCAGATATGTTCTTCTGTTTTTTTTTTTTTTTTTTTTTTTTTTTTTTTTTTTTTTTTTTTTTTTTTTTGCGGTACTGGGGATCAAACTCAGGACCCTGTGCTTGCTAGGCAAGCGCTTATTCCACTGAGCTATATCCCCAGTCCAGATATGTTCTTCTGAATGCCGCGTATAGAAGTGAAAACATCTCAGCTGTGTTCCTTCTCCGTCAGGGGACTCAGTTGTCCCTCCCGGGACCCATATACTGGGAAAGATTTTCTTCCACCTTGTGGTTGAAGATAGAGCTCTATCAGTCAGTCTGTTCCCAAATAAAGGCCGCTTCTTTCAGGCGAGGAATTCAGAATCTGCTCCCTTTCTTCTGTATTTTTATTGTTCTACCACTCGCACACTTGGCTCACCGTCACTGGTGGTTACTCTGTATCCCGTCGCCTGAGTGGGTAAATGATGGTGCTGAGAGAACTCAAGGACCACGAAGCCCTGAGCCCACACCAGTGTGTGTCATGATGCCCACTGATAAATCTGCTGCAGATGATCAGCAGCACCACCGTGTGCATCTTCATGCTGAGCAAAGCCCAAATCAAGCTTTATTCCAGAGACACCCAGGTCCAGCAGGCCCTGTGGGTGAGCAGCTTTATGGGCATTGTCTTATAGAAGATTGAGCTCTTGGGTCAGCCTATAAGAAAATGACAGTGTCAGAGAGGTTAGGCTATGACCAGGGAGTTAGGAGATTTGCGTTTTGGACTCAGCTCTGCCGTTAGTTAGTACCTCTGAGCAACTCTTCCCCTTCTTTTGCCTCTGTGGAATGAGTTGTTGCACTTTGTATGATGTTTCAGATTCTTGGTAACTCCATAGCTCTACAATGATGATTCTGAGCAGGCAGAGCCAGAATTCCAGCCGAAGTCTTGAGTGGTGAGTCCCTGTTGTTCTTTATTCTCAAGCAAGAGCATTGTTTGGGTGGAAACCGTGGAGTAGGAGAGATTCCTGGCATGTGATGGACAGAAAACCCGCAGCCTCTGTTCCACACAGGTAACTGACCTATGGAGAATGCCTATGGGGTGGGTTGTCTCTTTACGTTACCTCTCTGTACCCATGGAGCCCGATGCCGGATGGGGCGGCAAGCAAACCCACGTGGCCCAAACCTCCACTTCCAGAAAGGATTTCGAGCCAGTGTCACAGACTGGAGCCTGTATCTTTGGTCCACACTGGAGAAAGTAACAGTCCCTTAGACCAGTATGTGCCTGAGGCTGTGGACTCCCTGGTAAGGCTCCTGAGCTGTCTTTATTTTACCAGTTGGGTGAACATTCCAGTGCGTTTTTCTTACCATGACTTGATTAAGGACACAATAAACCCTGGCCATGATTTTTATCTATTTGCAGTCATATCTCTCAGTTCTAATTTCAGAGATTAGTTGTTTTCGAAACACTGAATGAAGGACAGATCCAATCCCGTTGTTGCCCTGCTTTGCCACACAGCCGTAGCCCACCACTGACACACGCAAGCTGGTAGCCACACCTGTGTGTCACTGCCATGGGAAGAAGCCCTGAGACTGTTGGAGTGGGAGGCAGAGTATTAGGGATTTCAATTCTGCTTTATTTTCAACTTGAAATGGAGGAAAACAGACAAAAAACAAATAAGAAAGCTAAACAGTTGCGTGAGAGCTAGCAATTTGCTGGGCTCCCAATGACAGACACTGCATTATCATAATTGTCTCTTCTACATGATAGGACAGAAAAATAATAATGTCATTTTATTTATAGCTGGGGTGGCCCCTTTATGAGAGTCATACAAGTTTCTGCCAAGTGGAGTAGGTCAAATGACATCTTTTGATCAGGCCTGTCCAAAGAGATCAAAGATGAATGGCAGGTAATGGATACCCAGTGACAAACCAAATCTAAAACAGAAATAAGTCTGCCAGAGCCTGCCAGTTACCCATTAAAGGCCCGCCTAAGGAGGGCAGGCTGCTTGACACGTTGGCCAAACACCTAAATCAGCCAAGCGTCAGTGCTAAAATTGTGTATTATCATTGGAAATGGCTATTATTTCCTCGGTAACATTTCTGTTAAGGCTTGCTTTGTGTACGACTGACCCACAGTCAGAAGTGAGTTGAGGTAGGCAAGCCCAAGAAGCTTGGGGGACAGCCCTGGCTGTGGCCCTTCATTACCTGGTTTTAATTGTCTGTTCCTGACAGGGCATCCCTCCCGATGGTGCCTTCTGCTCAGGTGGGCAGATGACGTGTTAACAGGTGAGAGGACAGACCAAGCCTCCTGTGCCCAAACCTGCCTTTCTCTACACCTCTAGCATCATTACGTCTTCCCCTGTCTCCCTAGCTGCATGCAGTTGCCCATCAAAGTCCACACAGAGTCCAGAACCTTCCCACACACAGGGAGAGGGAGAACACAGGAGAGGAATAAAAGGGGGATGCTGACACCCTTTCCTACCCAGACAGAGGGAATAGGGTGGGCACTTGGCATTTCACACTAGTTCAGTCTGCATGTACAGAAATGGGTAGAGGCAGCTTCCAAACTTATGGGAATAGATGTGATATATATATATATATATATATATATATATATATATATATATATGTATTTCTGCAAGCACTTGAGTTATGTAATTAAGTTGGGCTTTGTAGAGATGTTATTTAAAAGGCTTTGGTGGGGAACAAAATTTACTATATTTTTTTGGCTTTTAATTTGTGGGGGTGAGATGGGGTGGAATGCAAAGAAATATTTAGAAACCAGGACTCCCAAGTCTGCAGGAGGAACTCTAAATCCTCATGTCCCAGGGGACGCACAGGTGGTGCTGTGGGTAATTTTTTATTCTGCAGCGTATGCTGGAATGTTAAAAAATATTATTAAACATTGAAATGAGTATACTAGTTAGCTCATTAGTATGTTTCTTTTTCTTTTAATAATCCTGATGCATTTTGTTTCTTTCTTGCCTCCATTTTTATACACATGGTAACCTTAAAGAACATATTTAGAAGGATAATTAGTTATAATTAGAAGCAAACAAAGCTAGCCCAGGGTATCTCCAATTTATTATAAGGAATCATAGGTAGCGGTAGCAGAGGCAGAGCCCAGGTTGATTGCTGCTTTTAACAGAAATTCTGGTTTTACACACACATGTACGTGCACATGCATACCTAGACACATGTGTCCTTGCCCTCTCAGGATAAAAAAAGTCACTGATGGAAGTTGCTTTTGCTTGGCTCTTAAAAGTTTCACAGACCTCACATTTCTCTATCACTTTGCATTAACTCTATCTTTAAGTAATGGAGACACTATGTCAAAGTCAGAGCATCACTCCTTGGTGATGAGAAGAAGATAGACATTTGACTGTTAGGCCTCTTGGCAGGAAATTTGGTAGTGAAGTCCCATCCAATTTGTCAAACTTAGCAGTGGTCTTCGCTCCAAAGGAAGCTTGTAGCCCATCCTTACACGTCACCTGTCTGGGAGAGAGCCCCCAACGCCACCTGAAGTGACAGGTCGCATATGCAGGGCTGCCCAGGGCAGGAGCCTCCTCCCACCCCACACGTTGTCAGTGGTTGTATTGGGAGAACACTCACCTTTGACATTTCACAGTTCCAAAAAAGCGCCTACTCCGTTTTGTGGCTCCCACCCCAAACCTCTATGTAAATGAAAGTTTAAACAAATCTGTGATCGTGCTGGCTTTCAAGTGAGATTAAAAAAAAAATTCTCTTGAATTATGTAAAGATGCATCTCAAGATATTTACAATTTTTTTTAAAAACAGATATTCTTTTTATATACTGATAAAATTGGAAACTTGGAAGCATATTTGGCAAGTGTAAACAGATGGTTAAAGATATTTGCTGGGAAGTATCAGAAACAGTTATTCCTGACTTGCCTGCTTGGCTAAACATTACTCTGAAAAGTCAAGTACCAGGGCACAGAGCAGGAATGCAGGGCTCACACACGTAAGCAGAGTGGGCAAGAGTGTTGTTTTCTTTATCTCCATGCCGCAAGTAAAACCTGCCCAGGAAATCCATGTCCTCTTCTTTTACTCAGTAGTTCAGTGAAAGCTTCTCTAGCCAACTAAGGAAAAAGCTTCGTGCAGTCTCCTTAGCTAAGGGCACCAGACACAGTGACCTCACTTGTAGGGAGCTGGGCACCTTTTTCCTTTTTCCAGTGAAGGCAAAATGTGGGGACCATAATCATTTTATGCCAGTGCCTTAGAAAGCAATAGAATAAAGTTACATAAAGGAAATCAGTGGGAAGAAATAATGAGGAAACTGACATGCTGCTTTTGCCACCCCTCTCTTCCTCCCAGATAGCAGAATTTACCACACAAAATATTTCAAATATTTTATCAAAATCTACAGGTTAAAGGATTTAGAAGAAAGCATAGATTTTCACAAAATTGTTGAATAGTGAGATGCATGTTTGGTGTGCATGTGAGTTGGCGGGGTGTGCCCAGAGATTGGGGTGCAGAAGGAAGAGGCTGCTGTATTTTTTTTACAAGCTTATAAAACACAAATGCTCATGGCACTTGCTAATCTGAAATGCTTTTAGTAGAATTGTTCAGTAGCAATAATCTGTCAACAGATTACAATTTTGCTTAATTTTAATGTGGCTAACTTAAGATGGTTGTATAGTAAATTTATGCAACTGATCACAGTTATTAAATTACTGCATCTGCAAAGGAAGCAATCAAACCCCTTATTACAGTTGCTGTGAGTGAATGCTAAATGTCAAGGAGTTACCAGTGCGCTGCGGGGAATCGCGCTCCAGTTAAAGATGCATAAAATATCAGCACTTTTTTAATGCTTGTGCATTCAACAAAGACTCCCATCATAATTAACTGGTATGGAAATAAATAATTTTTACAAACTACCTTAGAAACAGTTGTGCTACAGTTTTTGTCAAAGTCTGCTGCTCTGCAGCGATATTTAAGCCCTTAGACACATTTCCTTCTAACTCACATATGCTATAAAATATTTAAATCTCACAGAGAGGTTTGAAGATGATATTATAAATCCAACTCTTAGTGCTAAAAAGTAATTTATGATGATTAATTTAATTATACATTTTAAGGTTTTGATATTTTAAAAACTTGAGATTAATTTTCTTTTGGTGGCGGTGGTCCCCATTTGACAGTGTAGGGGAGGGCGGGTCTTTCTGTAAACAGCAGAGATGTACCTAAGGGCGCAGACTCATCAGGGAGGTAGAGCGGAAGAGTGATGGGCTGGGAAGCTGCACCTGGACACCTGGGTCTGAGTCCTGGCTCTGCACAATCAGCTCTGTCCCCTTGAACCAGTTTCTTAGAGTCCGCATCTGTGAAATGCAAGTGATCAGAGTGTGTGCTGTGAGAGCCCCTTGTTGGGGAGTGCATGGGTTACTACACGGAGAGATCTGGAGCAGCCGCTACCCTTGGTAAGGATGCACTAATGATAGCTGTTGCTATCATTTTGCATGTCTCCACCTGGATCCTCACTAAAAATCCATCTTCCTGAAGCTCATTCACTTTTGCTGGCATAGAACAACAGGGAATCCTGGCATGGTTGAACCAGACAGCTCTAGTCTATCCCTTCATCAGTACTTACATTTGGTATTGCACTTTGGGACTTTGGAATGGTGGGCTACGAGGCCTGGACAGCCTCCTGGGTTAGAAGCACCAGACTAGAAAGAGTCAGGAAGGCAGACAGAAGACGGGGAGCAGCTACACCAACATTTCATTGATGGGGCTCCAATACATCCACAGTGATGGGTAGAGTGCCAGCTGAACCCAACAAAAGCCAGTGGCGTGTCACCCATGCCTTATGAAGAGAGCCCTCCACTGGATGATTAACTGTGCGCTCATATGGACCTGGTGCTGCCGGTAGACTGTGCATCATCTGAAGAAAAGATGCTGGCTACTTCCTGTACTGCAGCATGACCAGCAAGCAGCAACCTGGGCATGCTCAGCACTGTGCAGGAGCGCACTTTCTGAGGGATGCTCAGCATCCGTGCTGTTCTTGGGCTCTCCCCGTGAGACATGGCAATTCTCTGAGGTGGGTGCTTGAGCTTCAGGAATGGGCTTGTTACTAGTGGATCGCATCCATTAGGATGACTTGCTCTTGTTTGGTGTATTCACTTGGTGTAAGTTTCTTTGTAGTTGTTTAAGGTACTTGAAGGATAACTTCTTGGGCAATTGCCTTGATACAGTGGTCTGTTTCTGCATATATGAGTGGCTGTGTGTATATATTTATGTATATACATGTGGGTATGTGTGTATGTTTATGAGTATAATTCATTAATTTTTATATTTAGAAAATGAATTCAAGCCACGTGATTTACCTGTGATATCTTATTGTATTTATCAGGCAAGAAAAGAAATGAAACACCCAAAATGGCTTCTGGATGCCCCAGGGATGACCTCTAGTCTCAATATAAATCTTACATCTAAGTGTAGATGCAACTGGAGGGTAGATGTAGCATCTCTTCACCTTGATTTTCAGCCTGTACATTTTGACCAAAAAATTATATGTGTATATATGTGTGTGTATGTGTGTGTGTGTGTGTGTGTGTGTGTATGTGTATGGACTGGCTCTTCATATCCATGCATTGAGTACCTGCATGTTCAATAAACCCTAGATCAAAAATGCATGGAGAAAGCACATCTGTTCTGAACGTGGATGTGTTTTGTTTCTTGTCATCACTGTCTAAACAATGTAGATCCACAACTATTTACAGAGCATTTCTGTTGTGTTCAGTCTTATAAATAGTCCAGAGATGGTTTAACATACATAGGAAGATGTGCTTTGGCTATATGCGAATACTAAACCATTTTGTATAAGGATCTTGAACATCTTCAAACTGTGGTATCTTCCATGGGTCCTGGATAGCTGTACCAAAGGATGACTATGCTTATGTCTGTATCGGTACCTGTACCTATTTCTCTCTATCTCTATCTCTGTCTCTGTCTCTGTCTCTGTCTATTTCCATAGCTATCTAGTAGTGTTTTAAGTATTTTAAGGTGAAAGGAAACACACAGTTATAAAGATCAGGAAATTGTGTGGAGACAAGGACTTAGATGAACAGATTAGACTAAATGAAACCTACAGAGTACAGACTCTTTTCAAAGAAATGTCTTTTGCTCTAGATTTCTATATAATATACACAAATATGAAATGACCACAGATACTGGCTGTCTGCCTCGGCTGTTTGTGCATGGATGAGAGGCCTTTTTGATTATCTGATTGAGTAGGTTGGACGTGTCAGAATTTGGGGTCTCATTCACACTGTGTGCTATCTTCTGCGTGGACGCCAGCACAGCCCGTAGCCTGCACTTTTTGCAGCACTTCCTACAAAGGGCTAGGCCAGGCCCAGGCTACCAGGCCACTGGAGGAATACAGGTAGCATCTTGGGCACTGTGAGGTCAGTCCTATGCATCCCACAACCTCGAGACACCCTAGCAACAGCAATCCAGATGCCTGCACACCACAGCTCTTTCATCTGAATGGTACAGACATGCTTCGCCATATTAAGTTGATGTCAAGGTTTTCCAAGCCTCACAGACCCTTTCCTAGTGTAAGAAATCAGGTGCTTATGTGGCAGGGCCCTGCAAGGGCTGACTGATGGTCACTGTAACTGGACACAGCTGGTGCAGAGTATAGTGAAGCCCTGGCACCCGAGTTTACCAGCCTGGCATCTGAGAGGGGCACAGTGCCTTCATGACAAATACAGGCAACAGCTCATGTAAAATATACAGCAACAACCCCCCTCCCCAAGTAAAACAGTATTCTAGTCACTGTCACTGTTGTCACATGGTCAGTGTAATTGTCATGTCAGGTAAAGCCCGTGACTGTCTTGCATATGAGTCCCTGAGAGTATTCACACATACTTTTGTAAGGCCCCTGAATTCCTTCCTATTCTCCCTTCTGTCACCTCTCAAAGAAGCACTAGAATATCCTGGACCCATGACAATGCTTAGCTCTAGGCCAGTGCGTTCCTGAGGGACACATCTTGCTCAGCTGGACCACTCCAGGTACCCTGCCACTCACTGTTTTCATGTCACCTTTATTATGGACAAGATGGCATGGCCAGGATGAGGTATGGAACTGCACAGTCCCTGCAGATACCATCTAAATTTTAATTCTGATCATTGTCCAGCTACCCCTGTATGCCTGTCATTTGCCTTGTTAAGTAAGGTGACATTAGACATGTGGAATTGGCCACCATAGCTAGGAGGAAAGTGAGTGCTGCTTTTCATTTGGCATAGACTTTCAGGGATGAAAGAAGACTTTGTCATCTGTTCTTGGAGTAAAATATGCCCAGGACCCCTTACCCCTGAGTGCACATCACCCATTTCTTTTTTTAGGGGGATCAGTTGAAATCCCCCCGCAGTCTGCTGCACCCCGCACGCTCCCCGTCCAGCCTTCCTTGTCTCCTCCTCGCTCCTATTGTAGCTGAGGGAGGGAAATGATTTTTAAAGATTCTCTAATGGTAATGAAAAATATTCTGATATAGCATTAAGGATTTTGCTCCTGAAATGTGTTTAATGTAAATATGCTGTCAGAGACCCTTCAAGTAATTGACACAAGCAGATGATTAGCAGTGTTCTCAACGGTGTTTTTGCATAATCTTACATTTTGACAGAACTCCTCAGCCGCATTTTATTGTCAGTGCTCTGCAATCAGTAGGACTTCCTTCCCTGCCAACATTTACTTTGTCATTATAAATCTTGTAAGTGGTCATTTAACTGGTTCAGGGTGCGTGTAGGAGTGTCATTACTGGCGTGTTTGGCAATGTGTCTTTCTACCAAGAAACCCTCCTGAGAAGTAAACTTTTCACCAACTTGGATGAAATCAGGTGAGCCATTTTGTAGTCTTGGCCCTGTGGCAAATTGTGGGACTGGGGACGGGAGCCTGAGTGGTCAGTTGCCCACGTGGGAGAGGTTGGAGCCAGCTCTGCTGTAGCCAGCCGCACTGGGGAGCCCACTGCCTTTTGGGAAGCCAGTTGTAACCTCCTTTCCAAGCTGGATCGGTTTTTCTTTTTTTTTTTCTTCCCATGTTGAATTGAGTTCATCTTTGGTGATACAAAAAAAAAAAAATGGTGTTCAATTATAATCATATCCAACTGGCCCAAATTAAACTGCGCTGATCCATAAGCATTCATAACTGCATACAGTTAAGTTACATTAATAGTCAATATAATAAACCTTCACCTTTATTGAAGCCGCTCTTGTTTCTCCAGCAGTTCTTTAATCTATCTCAATAGATTTCTGGTGTACAGCACATATAGATTTGGCCAGTGACAAGGGTTAGAGTAGTCTTGTAGAACATTTACTTGTAGCTCTGAAAAGCCTACATTCATCAGAGGATGAAGTCGATCAGATTGTTCCAGGATCAATGGAAGGCTTGTGGGATCCTTCTTAGGCTTGTAATGTGTTCACCTTCTTTGGAGAGAATTCACGCATTCACACACACACACACACACGCACGCACGCACGCACGCACCCTCCCACACATACTTCTCTGTCTTAAAGCCATTTATCTCTGAATGTCAAATTGCAATAATTAACCATTATTGATCTTAAATTCAATTAACTTCATTAACACAGGTCATGATGAGGGTGCTTGTAAGGGAAAGGCATTTGACAAGTGTCTTTGCTTGTGTGACATTCCATGTTCACAGTGGTGGCTACCAACCGTTTATACCATCCCCTCTAAGGCAGCCAGCAGAAAGGGCCTCCCTGAGACTTGGGCCCTGGGCTGGGGTGGACTGGGCTGGGCTGGGCTGGGCTGGGTGAGAGACCCAGAAAGTAGTTGTCATTGTCGGTCTCTCGTGTGACTTTGTGCAGGAGGAGTCTGTGCACCATGGAGCAGCACTGGCATATTCTTGTGATGTGTGAACCCAGGGCCCTGGTGAGCACTGGTGTTCTTATTTGTGTGTTTGGGACACTGTCTCATACCACACACACACATTCACACACACACACTCTGGGGCCTTGGCACCGAGAGCACTCACAGACTCTCAAACTTTGCTGAACCTGGAAAGCAGCCCTTCCATTTGTATTTTCTTAAACCACTTTCCCTTTTGACCACAGAGAAGAGAAAGCTCGTGGCCACTGTTGAGAGCCATACAGGCTCCAAGAACCCCTGATATGTGTGTCCCCTCTTGTGTGTCCCTATTGTGTCTCCCCGCAATCCTCCAAGTTTGGCAATGTCACCCCATTTTGCCAGTGGGGATGTTGAGGCTCAGAAATAAATGCTCCATCTCATGGGTGACATGACACAACTGTAGCCTCTTTCCCTTTCTGCTCAGAGAGGGGCCATGTGAGTACCCCACTTAAAGGCTCAGCAAAGCTTTCTTCTATTTCTTTGCTCTTAAACAGGATGTTTTAAACATATACTAACTGGACACAGTGGTGCACGCACCTATAATCCCAGTACTCTGCAAGGCTGAGGCAGGAGGGTTGCAAGTTTGAGCCTAGCCTGGGCAATTTAGTGGCTGAGTGAGACCCTGTCTTAAAATAAAACATTATGAAGGGCTGGGGATGTAGCACAGGTCCTGGGCTCAATCCTAGTTCTGCAAAATAATGCATACCTGTAGACAAACCAGTGGAAAAACTCTTCTGACAGATAGATGTAATTCTGTGTCTCAGCCCTGATCTCCGTGTCTCCACCTCAGTCTTCTTAGCTGTGTAATGGAGCCCCTGATGTTGGCTTGCCTTCCTCCCTGGGTTGCTATGGAGCTGAACTGAGGTCATACACAGAAAGTGTTGACAGGAGTACAAAGCATCCCCAAATGGCCAGTACCTTTCTGAGCCCAAGTAACTGCAGGCAAATGCGCTGCCCTTGAGCCTTGGCAGTTAGCTCTGGGTTTTTGATTCTTGATGGAAAGGTGGGTTGGTGCAGGGTGTCTCAAGCATGTAGCAGGCACAGAGTCTGCCTTTCCTGTTTGGAATGTCTTTTGATTGGAAGGTTTGATGGAATTCAGAGAACTTCATGGAGCACCTGGCACATACAGCCCCCTGCCTGGGCTGGGGCGCTGCTGAGACCTCCTTGCCCACCTGGGGGCTGTGAGTGCACAGACGTAAAAGGGACCAGCTGGGATGGGGAGACAACAAAGGCCCCAGGCAGGTGGGACCTGAGTGGGGTTTCAAGAGGAAATACCCTTGGTCATGTGAACAAAGGCCCTGAATGATGTTCTCTAGGCTCATAGGATGCACCAGGAAAACTGGGACATGCTGAGATTCCAAAGGTCCCTGAGTGCTGCCTGAACAGTGCAGCTCGTCGAGGAACCCACACTTCACTGTCCTCACCTCACATGAGTCAGTCATTGTGGCCAAACCTGTCTCAGGTTCGCCTCCTGATGTGGCTGTGTTAGGGGCAGGATGGCAGAGAAGCATGTTGCAGATGGGTATGGACACAGATGCAGGTTTGAGTGTCCTTCCACAAGCCGGGGGTTTCTGGAGCACCTGTATTAGAATCGGAAAGTGCAGTGCAGAGGTGACACTGCCCATTTCTCACAGGGCCATTTCCTCACCTGTCACACTGACACTTGCCCTGCCAGGCCCATCACAGGGACCTGGGAGAGTCAGTGAGGCGACCAGCAGGTAGGGGACAATGGGGCCTCTGCCTGGTGAGGGACGGGACTTGCTTTGGGGATAGCCCAATGGAAGCCAGGCCTGCATAGGAATCTGAAAGGAAGGAGACCCTTAAGACCTTTTGGCTCCCACAGCAAGACCTGAGCTCTGGTTGGGGATGCCATACCCCATGTGAACTTTGGGTCTCGTTCAGCAACCTTCCGGGTCCATGCGAAGATGGCTCCTGCCTCTTTCTCCCATTGAGGTCAGTGGTTTCAGTGCAGTGTCCCCCATCTTTCTTTCTCTATATCCTCCTGTCACTGTGAGCCCCGTTTACACCCAGAATGGCAGGGGCTAAAGGAAACTGAGGCAGGAGGCTCTAGTAATGCCAGCAGCCCTTTGAACACCCTGTGGGTGTGGCTTCTGAGGCCTCTGCGACTGTGCATCTGGCCCCTGGGTGTAGCAAGCCACTTCTGTTCTTATGCATGCATGCCAGGAAGGCACGGTCTGTGTCACAGTCCCTTCTCCCTAGTCCCCTCTACTGACAGTGGCTGGTACAGGACCTGAAATGGGAGGTGCCTAATACAAATGTGTTGCTTTGTGTAATTTTTCTTGAATTCCACGGTACACCATGAATGTGTACCTGTGAAATTTCAGACCAGAAGAAAATTGCTTCTCTCCTGTCTCCTTCCATCTCACTGCCCACCAGTGACATCATCCGTCTGCATCCACAGCAAGGCCCTTCCCATGCAGGCCAGGACCCTTCCCCTGGGTACCCGCCATCCAGCCTGCACAGCAAACAGCCTTGAGATTTGATTTTCTCCCCATTTGCCAGTAAGGCTTAGAGATCGGCCCCACATGAAAACTTCAAGAATTAATTTTCTTTCTTCCTCTCTTTTTCTTTCCTTTTTTCTCTTTTCTTCTTCATCTCCTTCTTCTCCTTTTTCTTATTGTTCTTTTTTTTCTTGTTAGTCCTGAGCGTTGAACCTAGAACCATCATAATGAGCATGAACTACAACCCCCCCCCCATAAGACAGGTTTCAGGCTCTTGCTTAGTCATGAAGTTGTGCAGGCTGGGCTCCACCTCGCGCTTCTGCATCTGCCTTCTGGAGTGCTTGGACTGTAGGCAGACACCACCATGCCCTGTTGAATATTATTTTTCTTTGTAAAGCTTTTTGTTTTTTTGTTTTTTTTAGTATAACATATAAAGAGCTGGGTGTGGTGACCCACACCTGTAATTTTAAGGAGGCTGAGGCAGGAGGATGGCTGTTGGGCTATACACTTAGCTCCTGAGAGTCCTTGTGCTGCCCCTGGTCACTTCCTTCCAAGGGTGACTATGTTCCTGACCTCCATCACCACACATTAGTTTTATCTGATTTTTGAGATTGATACAAATGGATTCAAATGGTTTGTACTCTTTTGTATCTGGGGATTTTCACTTAATATCGTGTTGGTGAGATTCCTATAATAGTTGTTTCCTCTGATTGTTTTTGTTGCTACAGACTCTATCCCATTGTGTAGAAAGGTTACAAAAGATTTATCCCTTCTGCTCTTGACCAACACTGTCTCACTTACTTTCCTTTTTGCTGAGCCTCAATAACCAACACCCACTTGAGGAGAGTTTTATTTGGGTTCATGGTTTTTAGAGTTTCAGTCTATGGTCAGCTGGCCCCAAGGCAGGAAAGGCATGGTGGGAAGGTCTTCTGTGGAGGAAAGCTGGCCATCCCATGGCAGCCAGGAAACAGAGCCCAAAGAGAAGAGCAAAGGAGGGAGAGACAGTGGCTTGACACACCTATGTGTGGGCACTGCCTTCTGAAGGCACACTCAGTGCCCCTATGACCCAGTCACCTTTTGTGCCGGAGAGGTCTTTAGGGGACATTTTTTATCTAAACTGTAACATTGGGGTTGTTTCCAGTGCCCTGCCATGATGAAGTGTGTATCAAAGAATCTCATTGGACAGACTATTGTACGCATGAGTTTCTCCTGGGTCTGTATCTGGGAATGCAATTGATGGGTCCCCAAGTACGTATTTGTGTGACTTTAGTAGATCATGCCACACAGTTTTGCAAAATGCTTCTAACAGTTTACAGCCACAAGTGAGCATTCCAGTTGTTTCTTCTCTTTCCTAACACACTGATACTTTTGTCATGGAATTCTTATCAACTGTTACATAGTATTTCATGGTATTTATTTATCTGCTTTTTTTGGTATTCTAAGAAATGGTGGATGATTTAGACACCCTAAGACAGAGTGGATTTTTTTGCCCATGAATAGTTCCATAGTACCTGAGTCAAAGAATATACATATTTGCAATTATGACATATATTGCTAAATTACCCTTCATAAAAAAGCTGTGGCAAGTAACATCCAGGTCAGTTAGAATGCTGCTCTCATTATTTTGTTGTTAAATTTCTTCTATTTCTCTCTCTCCCTCCCTCTCTTTCTCTTCTGATGGATGTTGAGGTGTGGAGGATGCCTGAATCTAGTGCAAGAAACACTAACTCAGATGAGATAAATGTCAATATAAATTTGTGAGACAAGGTATTTAAACATATATTGTGATGCCAGCCAGCCAGTAGGTATTATTTATATGTTGGTTTGGAGAAACCTCTTTTAATAAATAGAAATGAAGTTGAAGTCTTATAGGTCCACATATGTCAGTCAGAGTCATAGGCAGTTTGAATCACTGAAACACTGCTTTGTTTTTGAAAGGGTAGGAAGATTTCTTCACTTCCAAATGGTAGGCACAGGTGCAGTCATGAAGCCTGGATCAGTACTGAGTGGGGGCTGGTTGAGGGCTGGATGGGTGCTGGCCCAGTGCTGGGTGAGTGCTGATTTAAGTTCTGGATCATTACTTCTACTTAAGGGCTGAGTGAGTGCTAAGTAAGTTCTGGGTGCTGGGTCAGTGCTGGGTGCTGGGTCATCCTTAGGTAAGCACAGGCTGGGTCCTGACTGTGCTGAGTGCTGGTTGCATCCTGGCTCAGTGCTGATAGTACTATTGTTCAGCTGTGGTGGCTCCCGTGCTGGGGCTGGTACTCATGGAAAGGGGAGGGCTGAGCTTCTCTGGAGTCACTGAGAGCATTTTTTCTCCAGGTTTTACTTCTAGTCATAACATGAGGACCCTTGTGAGGACTCCTGAGGTACACTGTGGCCATGGCTGTCCACTAGAGTGTATCTGCTCTGTGAAATGGGATCGAGGTCCTGTGAAGAGATACTAAGGTGGTCAGAGGGCACTGGTAACTGACTCCTCTACCCAGCCTTTGCGAGCTGTGGAGGAAGCTGGTGGAAACTTATTCTTAAGGTGACCCTTAGTCTGTGGTGGCCCGTAGACTGAGTACCACCAACTAAACTATGTGAATTCAACAGGAAATTACTAAGGATTGTTGGTATGTCAGGCTGTGAAGGAAGCAGAAGCAGGCAATGCTGGGAATGTACAGAGGAGACCATTTATGCACATGGTTAGCCACTCCAAACTCTACAGGAGAATAACACCAAAGAGGATTGTACAGAAACAATGCCAACAGTAAGCCCTTATATTTATCTAGAATTTAGAATCTAGAGTGGACTCTCCATCTCATCCCTGAGGTTAAAAAGGGTCACTTTCAGCAAGACAGGTGAGAAAGGACTTCTCTGGGACAGTGGAGTGAGCAGGACCTTGGAGAACAGGTAGGAGAACACAAAAAGATTTGCATTGTGTGTAAGGCAAAGGAAACTAAATCAAGACAAGATTAAAAGAGTCAGGAAAGGACAGCGTGGTGGATGGGGAGGGGATTAGGGAAAGATAAGAACAGGAAGGTGACATGGGGCTTTGGAGTTTGAGTGTCAAGCTAAGACATTTGTGCTAAAACGTACCATCCTCTAATATACTTGTACTTGACATAACTAAGGCCATCTTGGGCCATGTGAAAGGTGAACCTGTGTCTCTGGCTTATTCACTTTAGTAATTTCTTATTCCTAACCCTAAAGCATCTGGGGTATGTAATTTGTATGTAATGTATGTTGGATATATGAATAGGTGATGGGTGGATGGAGAGATGGATGGATATTAGATGGGTAGATGGATGGATGGATGCCTAAATAGATGAGCGGATGGGTAGACAGGTACATGGGTTGGGTAAATCAGTTCCTTCCTTGTCCATATAAATCTTAATTCCTCTCTCATGTAAGCCATCCATTTACCTTTTTTTCTGGAAAAGATCTTTAGCTATTAAGAAAAAAGCTAGTAAGTTCCAGTGAGAACTTGAGCATGTGTAGCTAACTTGAAGGGACCTGTTTTAAAGACTGTGCCCCAGTTTTTCCACCCCATTGCCCATTTCTCACGTATGGTTTTCCTGTTTCATTTTGGCGATAATGGTGATTGAATCCAGGGCCTTTGCCCTGAGGTACATGCCTAACCTTTTTCTTATTTTTTATTTTGAGACAGGATCTTACTATGTTGTCCAGGCTAGGCTTGAAATTGCAATCCTTCTGCCTCAGCCTCCCAGAGTTCTGGGATTATAGGCAAGTACCTCCACATAAGGCTTACCTTCAGTTTTGAGATCACCAGCTGTGTAGGCAAGCCGCTTGAAGGAGCAGCCTTGTTGGAGACCACAGTCCGCCCTCTAAGAATCACTCTGTCCTACCTCCACAAGCTCTCATACTCTAGCGCTGAAGATATGTAAGGTGAAGAGCCATTAGCAAAATTGGCCACGGCTCATACGTGTAATTTGAGAAGACCAAGGCATTCCCTGCCCCTAATAATTCACCAACTTCTGTCCCACCAAGGTGAGAGAATTCTTTCTGTGGATGAAGTCATTCTAATTTATTGTATCCATTATGCGTTAGGATTTACCTTATGCCTTCCGTGCAATAAAAAGGAAAGAGCATATAGGGAAGGGATTTAGGGCTTGGATTCTTTATTCTGTATGGCTACAGAACTTGCAAATATATTGAGCTCAGAAAGAGGAACGAGAATGTAGCACCCACAGCAAGCTTCACTTCTGCTACCCTCTTACCAGGACGTACCCTAACACTAGCTGTTTTGCCTCACCCTTACTGGCCACCGGACAGACCTATTGGGATCAACTCAGACACTTCTCAGCTGTACAGCTCTCTGCATTACGTCTCTGTCTTGTCGGCTCCCCAGTGGATCCAGGCGGCCTCAACAGTGAAGCACTCCCGTGTGGGACAGGCGGTGATAGTACAGACACCCAGGCTGATCAGAGGCCTAGCTGGTTGGTGTCTGCTGGAAGCCAAGGACAAAGGTTCCTTAGATGCTCCCAGACTGGGTATATATTTACTCTTTGTTATCCGAAGAGTTGTCTGGGGCAGTTGCATTTGTAGTATGAGTGCGTCCTTGGAACACGGATTCTTCTTCGCGTGGGCTGTGTGCCCAAACTGGGGCAGAGCACCCCCCGCAGCAGCAGCAAGACTAGTGTCGCTTTAGAGGTGGGGAGGCTGTCTTCCTTTGCTCACCTGGGAGAGTCTTCCAGCCTCCTTGCCTCCCCATTTTCTAAGCTATCTCAGGAGAGAGCTGGGCAGGAAGGGAGTTTGTTCTGGTTAGCTGAGGTGGCATAACTGGGCTCTCTCACTACAGTGAAAATCCAAAGAGAGAGAGAAAGCTGAGGCAGCGTCTTCCCTTTTGTTTCATTTTGGTGGCGTTGGAGACTGAACCCAGGGCCACTGCCCTGAGCTAAATCCTCACTCCTCTTTTCTTTTTTCTCTCTCTTTTTCTCTCTTTTTGAGACAGGGTCTCACTAATTTGTGAACTTGCCTAGGCTAGGCTGTGAGCCTCCTGCCTCGGCTTCCCAGAGTGCTAGGATTACACAGTGCTGCCACCAAACCTGGCTGGCCGTCCCAGGCATGACTTCAGAGGCTCCTGGCCACTTGTTTTCTGCCACAGCTGGGCTAAGACTTGTTCTGGATGCCGTCTCTCTGGAGCAGGCTGGGGTTTCCATCAACTAAGAGGTATCCTTTGGAGCCTCCCTGTCCTGGATGCCCTAAGAAGAAGCAGCAGCCCGTTATGGTCTGAAAAACCACTGGCCACCTTGGCTCTGCCAAAGAGTGACACAGCCGTATTCACACTGACTTTATTCACCAATCAGCTAATGCCATGCTTTTCTTGGCAAGAAAGCATCGCAGCTTTATTAACACAATGATACCCAACTGAACAAGCGTTCATCTCACACGTTACATCAAATTAACGTGTACAAAATTAATATTCCTGACCTTGCTAGGGGGAAGAACAATCAATCTAGGCAAGGTTGTCATCCTTGCAGCTGGCCTTCTGGAGAAGGCCTGACCATTATAGTTTCGGCTGTCTGCGAGCTAGACCGTGCCTTCCCAGGCCCTCTGCTCTGGCTTCAGACCTTTGGGTAAATCTGTTTTCTGAGGAGCCC
The DNA here is from genome assembly GCA_004027595.1 of Dinomys branickii. Taxonomy (NCBI): domain Eukaryota; kingdom Metazoa; phylum Chordata; class Mammalia; order Rodentia; family Dinomyidae; genus Dinomys; species Dinomys branickii. The sequence continues at coordinate 153,136 of PVLD010001714.1, read as the reverse complement.
CATGCCCAGCAGGAGTGCCTGGAAGGCTCCTAGCCTCAGTGGTGCTATACATAATGACTTTTGTCTCTCTTTGTGCCCGGAGGCTGTGACCTCCGTCATTCCAGATGGCTTGGGAGATGACTCCAGGTGCCCAGGTAGATGCATTGAGAAGATTTCAGTTTGCACTGCTGATCTGGGACCTCCTGCGTATGAGGTGGAAGTACTTTTTCCTTAGCGCCATTTTTTTCTCAGTGATGCCTGTTTAATAAACAGATGTGGGCCCAACCCTCAGACCCGTCCCCTCGGTGCTGCCAAGGCTGTTTTACCACGCCACCGCCACTCCGTCTGTCACCTGCTCTGTCATTGCTTCACTCTCGGTACAAAGAGGAAGTCTCACCTCTGAACTGTTGGGAACCCTCTTCCACTCAGCAGCTAAGAGGATGTTCTTCTGTCTTGATAGTTATGTGACCAAGGGCCCCTGTGCAGGGGCCTGGGACTGCCTGGAGGGTGTATATGGTTGGTGAGTGTGGCCCGGCTTTGAGCCCCACATCTCCGCCTCTGAGCTGGCCAGGTCTTGGGGAGTGGGTGAGTTCCTCTGAGCAGCCCATTGTGGGCTCTGAGGATATCTGGGGAGAACTCTAGGCCCTAAGTGAGGTTACAATAGATAGATTGGATGCTGCAGGTATGGCCACCTTTACAAAAGGGATCACAGTGATGTGTGTAACATGTTTATGCAGTAGAACCTTGTGCAAAAATAACCCAAGAGGCACTGCATAGCAGGACCTATCCCAGTTCTTCATAAAGTAGGAATTCTTGCGGCAAATGGATTAGTCCATCTGGATCTTGCAATGTACTTAGAGCAAAGTGAGATTTAGGTGAACTGGGGAGGAGGGCACTTGGAGTTATTCTCCCCTCCCCAAAGAGGAAGGTGGTGTGGGTCAGAGGCTGGTCAGACTGGGGACTGGGGCTCAGCTTGAAAAAGTGGCCTGGCTTGGGGACAGGGCCTGCAGGGACACTGGCAGCCAGTGAGCGTCTAAGGTGGCCTCTCCAGGTAGCACTGTGAATCATCCAGCACTGTCTCCTACCCCAGTACAGGGTACTGAAAACTTGGGCCAGGTTCAAGCAGTGGAACGGGGGGTGGAGCCAAGCTTGGTTTATGCTTTCTCCAGCTTTCTTCCTAGAAGTCCACCAGACGGGGCCCGGGACCTGGGAGGAGCACACGCGTGGGTCAGGAGTCTTAATTTTGTGCGTGCTCAGCTCATATTGCTTCTCCCTTTCTGCCCTCTATTTTCTGCCCTCTTCTTTCCCTTCTTCTCTGGCTTTTTTCCTTTCCACTGTTTCCATTTTAAGGCTGCCAGAGGGAAGAGAGGTGGACTTGAGCCCTGTGACGGCTTGATTCAGGCAGAGCTTCCTCTGGTCTCCCCAGTACCCGCCTCCCCGAAAGGCTAAGAGGAAGGTCTGAGAGATGCCAGCTCAGGTTATCACAAAGGGAGAGCTGACCCCAGAGGTCACCACTGACCCTTCCTTCTGCTGTCTGACAGTGAGGGACCCCTGCACTTCCCTAGAGAGCAAACCTGGGGCAATTTGCACACCTCTGCTCGCAGAAACCCTTTAACTTAGAAAGGTCCTGCATGTTCATTCATATGAACACTTGGGAGGTGGGTGTGGCCAGTATTATGCCCATTTCCTTCCTCTTCTCCATTTGTGTGTGGAAACCCTGAAGCCTGTAGACCTGTGGCCAGTCCTTACAGCTGTGTCAGCAGCCCTGAGTGGAGAGAAGCTGAATACCACAGCCACACTCTCTGTGACACTGAAAAGTTTCACAGAAGAAAATGCAATGTAGAAATGCTAGCAGTGGTGGCAGGTCCTCTGCAGAGTTTGTGTCACTGCCCTCCAGGACAGCTCTCCAGGGCAGGGCACCGTGGCTTCTCAACTGTGCCTTCCTGAAGTTCCTGGGGGGCTGGATATCTGCTCTATGGTGGGCCACATGACAGTGATGCGAGCCATGTGGACAGGAATGGTCAAGATATCTAAGGATCTTGGCATCTTTCCTTGTCCAGACAGATTCTACGGCAGTATGGGACACTTAGCATTAGAATGCATGACACAGACAGCGTTGCCTTATCTGGGGATGGGATCCACAGAGGTTGGTGGGCACGTGCCCTGGAGAGTTTGGTCAGAGACTCGAAGCCAGACCCAGCAGCCTTATTTTCAGGCTCTCCAATGTTGACCATGTCCGTGGCATTTTCTGGATGCTCCTGATTTCCATGTGGTCACACATGCATAAGGGCCTGAAAGGGGCTTGCTCATGGAGGGGCTCCTGGCTACACCAGATGCCATAATGTCCTCTTTGGTCAGGAAGACTCCCCATCATCTCTCAGGCATAATCAAGCCTGTTTCTAATCTGTTTCTGGCTTGCTCCCTTCACCAGGGCTGGTGTTAACTTTCTTCTTGAAGAGCCAGAGAATCCCTCAACTGGTTAAATTATTCTTTAAAAAGAGAAATAAGTACCCCATGTCATCTGAGTACTCGGGGGAGGAAGAGAGCAGCCCTGGAGCCCAGGCCTTGGCAGTGACCTCCAGGAGCATCATGGCGGTCTCTTCTCCTTGCCTGCTCTTGGTGCTTGTGTTCCTGGCCTCCTTCGTCCCAGCAGCCCAAGCTCTAGGCCTTCTCCATTCTGCGGTCCTCTCCACTCAAGTCATCTTTTCTCTCATCTTTGTCTCTTCTCAAATCTCTATCATGTTCCCTGTTGGATCTTCCTTTCCCCAGTCTCTCTTCTTTGCTTTTTTTCTATAGTCTTCCTCTCCCACCTTCAGCCTTCTCAAGTCCCTGGACAGGTAATAGCATCCTACCCTTTTCAGTGACACCCTTCCTTCCTATCTCTCTTCTCTCTCTTCCTCCCTCTGGCCTCCTCCTCTCTCTTCATCAAAGTCAGGGTAACCTGGTGGAAGGTGCAGACTCGCACTTTGTGGAGGAGGATGTTCTTCAGGGTGTCATTTCACGTGGACCCGGGGCAGGGTATCTTAGAGGGCTTTGACTAGCCATGCACCTTCCTGGGGAATCTCGGGTGTTCAAAAACAAGAGGATTGTAGCTTCAGAACCTTCAGTCCAGCCCAACAAATGTTAATATCCCCAGGGAAATTTACCTTGAAATTGCTCTGTAGAACATGGCCCTGCTACACCTTCTTTTCCTACCTTCCCACCCAGTGCCCCCGTCCCAGCCTGCCCACAGCCCCTGTGGCCTGGGAGCACAGAGCCAAACTACTGCCTCTTCACCTTTAGAAGAGTCCTAACTGGGATGCAAATAGTTCCCACTTGTCCAGAAATGAATTCCATTAGGCCCCAGCTTAGTGCTTTATATTTATATGGAATGTATTAATTTCTTCTTACCTAGTGGTTGAGTTTAGTTAATGATGATAATAAATATTAATAAGGGAGCAGCTGCCTTCTGACCTTCTGATTGCTTTGGGGAGGGGAGCTCTTCATTTCTTGGACACATCAGCGTTCCCAGCCACTGCTGAATGGGGGGAGGTGGGAACTCAGGACCCTCCTGGAGGGGCAGATGCGAATCCTGCTGGGGGAGACAGGCAAAACTCTGCCTTGCAGCCCGCTCAGGGACCTAGCACAGCACTCATGCACACACTTTTGTGTGGGCCCCTCACTTGGGGAGCTGGGCCTTATGGGAGAAACTGCTCCCTGTATTTCCTGGATCTACATGGTCTGCAGAATGGAGATCATTTCATCCATCTCCCAGGACCCTCCCAAGGATCAGAGGCAGTGAATGGAGAAACGGTTCCTGCACATGTGTGCAGGATAGGCAGGATCATTGTTTTCTTCATCACATGCCCTTCCCAGGGTATTGGGCTGTTAGGACTGTTGGAGGCTTTTTCTAAATCTGGGAGCCTTTATTTTTCCAGAGCCTGGATCTACCTAAGGATCCCATTTGGTTCTGCTCAGGAAAGTTCTTTAGTTCATCTAGTGGTCTGCAAAGGGGTCCTTGGCTCTGAGTACTGTACAGATGATTATATCTGCTGCCTCAAGCACATGGTCTTCATGTGTGGGGTCGGGAAATTGGGAATGCAGGTTGGAAATCAGGGGCAGCACTTTAGCTATCATATTGGAGAGATTTTGTCAACAGAGCTCCTAGGAAAGGATGAAATGCGGGTTCCTCAGTCCACCCTCCCTCCCTGGTGAGTCTCTGCCTGCCGCTCTGTATTTCTTTTATTTTTGCAGCTGTTGAGTGGTGGTTTACATGGGAATCCCCTCCCCTCGCAGTCCAGCTGTCTGCTCTGCTGGAGCAGGCACCAAAGGTTTCAGTCCTATCTGTGAAGGAGAAAAGAGGCATGATAACGCATTCTTGGAGGCAGGTGTTTGGGTGTGGGCACAGTCAAGGGTGGCTCCAACAAAAGCAGACCACCAGCTGGCAGGCTCCCTCATCTCTTTCCTGGCAGTGGCTTCTGCATCCTGTCCATCAAGAAGACCCATCCTCTTGAAATGCACTGCTGGAAATGTTAGGCACACTCAGAGAGCACAGGCCCAGGTAGGACTGTGTACCACACCCAAGGATACGTCTCTGTTCTGGGACTGTCTGAAGTGTGGCTCCACCTGATATGTTCGCACAATTATTTAGGAGATATAAAGAAGTCATCTATGATATTCATTTCCTCCGTGTTAGTTGGTCATCGTGGGCTAGGGCCATGGTCACAATGGTGTGAATGTGTCTCCCACGAGTTCCTATGTTGAAGGTATGGTCCTTAGTGTGTTGGTGTAAGGAGTGGTGGGGTTTTTAAGAGGTGGGGGCTAGTAGGAGAGCCCAAGATTACTGGGGGCGCTGCCATTGGAAGGAATTAAGGGATCTCTTGTGGGACCCTGAGTTAGTTCTTGCAAGAGTGCACTGATAGAAGAGGAAAGCCTGGCCCCTAAGTTTCTCACTGGTTTCCTGTTCTAAGGTGTGGTCTTTTCTTCCTGTGTACACTTCCATCTTTTGTGAAGGGGCACTTGCCAGAGCTGGGGATGTGCCATTTGGGTTTTCAGCTTCCCAAATTGTGAGCGAAGTACACCTTTTTTTCAAAGCCTCAGATATTTTGTTGAGTAATAGAAAAGGGACTGATAGAGCGAGACAATAGGTTTGTGCCAGTACAGAGTGTAGGATGTGGGTGCTGGTCCTCATCTCAGAGAGCTGATGGTTAGAACATCTGGAACATCTGGCTGTAGAGCAGTGATTTCAGTGGTGTGCTTTACACAGGAAGTGGGTGCTGCAGGGACAGAATCGGAGGTTTGAAAAGCCAGAAATGACCTTTCATGTACTGCCTGGGGGAGGTCTTACTCTTCTCTGCACCTGCTTCCACGTTTCCAGCCGAGCAGGTGGCAGTGCAAAGTGAAGAGTGAGAGGTCTTGGCTCATTCTAGAATCTGAGACTAGAAAGGGAGCAGGGGCCAAATGGTGGAGGACTCTTGGAACTGCTTTGAGGGATTTGGATTTTACTTTAACTCACGGAAGGTGTCTCATGGGGAGGAGCCGGGTGGTTGACATGACCAGCTGGCTTTTTGATAATCCCAGTGGCTTCTGGTGGGCCTGGTGTCAGGGAGTTGATGGAAGAGAGGGTGAAAGACGCTGGTGGCTGGGCTAGGCTGAGGTGGGAGGGCCCAGAGATCCAGTTACAAAGGCTGTTAACAACACTTCTCTTCTGCCAGTGACCTCCAACTAACCTCTTTTCAAATGAGAAAACTGGTGTCTGTCGCTCACCTACTGTGTACAAGACTGAGGGAGGGTACAAGGTCCTTGTTCCTGGAAAATTCAAGCAAGAACATGCAGAAAGTTAAATAGCTACATGGGATTCAAAAACTGCCTGTGACAATAGTAGAACTTCCCAAGGCCATGTGCAAGTTCTTTGTCAGGGGCTGGTGATGGGTACCACTTGTCCCTGAGTGCAGAGGATCAAAACGCTGGGCTAGGGCCATGTTCCTACAAGGCTCACCCATCTGTAGTGGGTTTCTCCCGGTCTACACAATGATGCAAGCAGTCACCCACTCTCCTCTCCCTCTTCAGCTGAGCCAGACAGAGCATTAGATAACTGTCCAAGTGTCCCAAAACTTCACTGTATCCAACCAGGAACTCTGCAAGTTAGGTTCAGTCCAGAGACGAAAAGACTCAGGAACAAGTGTTTGTGAGGATCCAGTGCTTAGGGAGAAGGATCCAGAGATAAGTTTACTGCTCAGCTCTTCACCCTCTAATCAGAAAAGTTGTAAAATGATGCAAATACGGAAAAGAAAGCCGTGTAGCTCGTTACCTCCGTTCCCTGTGTTGTACAGATAGGCAAACTGAGGCTTGAATGTGAATGTGATGTCTTGCCCAAAGGGCTGCAGTTTACCTGGCTCCTGTGGGTCCTTAGGAAGTACTTGTGGAGTGACCGAGGCTTTCCATGCCATAATCCACTCTGTCTTCTCTAGGCCTATTTCTACTTTCTCTTGAAGTTTAGTAATCCAGAGCATGTCTGATATTCTCAAGAGTGTTAAGTTACTGTGAAGCACAGTAGAAATTCTGCCCTATATTTTAATGTGGAAGGAAGAACACATGGTTAAGCCATAGGCTCTACCCAAAGAAGAATTTTTTGCCAGTGAGTCTGAAAGAATAGAACCTTTGGAGCAGGTAGTGAAAGTCCCATCGTAGCAGTGTACAGGTGCACTTATGCAAACCCCCTGAAGCTGGGATAAGGTGAAAGTGGTGTAGGGTGAGACTAGGTCTTCCTAAGATCTAGGCCTTCTTGGCATTGGAGACTTTTAATTTCCTTCAGAGTTGGATTTTGTTCCCACCAGGAAGGTTGTCCTTCTATGTCTTTCAATATTTATTTCTTTCTCAGTCACAAAATTTGTGATATTCTGACACTATAGTGCATTTACAAAGTATACTGGACCATGTTGGGACCATCTTGGGCAGGGGCAGGTGAAGGGGAGTGCTCCAGACAGTCCATAAGGCACCCAGAGCTATGTTGATGCCTTCACGGCAGGGCAGGAGTCAATCCTGGCCATGGGGAGCCCCGTGCTGCCCCTGAGAAGGAGACGGACTGGCAAAGCTGCTAGTTAGCTTGATGCAAGGTATGCCTTTGCATGTCCACTACTGGCTGCTGCTGCTTCAGGCTGACTGGGATCCTCCTGCAGTGACAATGAGAGGGGCATTTTCTGTCTCAGATTTGATTCTATAGAAGCTCTAAAATGGGCAAAAAGCCCAGGGTATGGAATTCAAGCTACTAGGAGCATGGCCAGTAGAGAGGGCTTTGATCTCTAACTTTGTCTCATAGATCAAGCCCTCTCTTGAATCTAAATCTCAGGGGCTTGATTTCCTTTTCATTTTCCAGCATTTGCCATAACAGACCCCTTCTGGGGTAACAACACCATGCAGCCCATCCCACCCCAGGCATTCTGCAGACCATGAGCTATATCTGACTATGGTGTGCCCTATTACAGCTGCCCTCTGTGGGAACTGCAGGAGAAGATACAGACCCCTGTAGATGCCCTGACCTCCTTTGCTGGTCACCATATGCCCAGGATTGATGGATTCCCAGATGCAGGACCTTCAGTGCTAAAACCAGCACAGGTCCCAGCAAATTGGATTGCTTGAGCTTTCTATCCCAGATGTCCTCCCTTCAGGCCTGCCGTCTTCTCGGCGTTTAGGGGTCCTGACTTCTCCAGTGTGCTGCAAGTTGAAGAAGGCTGTGGGGAGGACAGAGATGTCTTATTTTTTTCCTGTTCTCTTTCCAACACAGGCATTTACATCCTTCACTGTGGCCAGCAGAGGAGCCTCTGTTGGCCTGCACACTGTTTCCCTATTCATTTTGGCTCTGGCCCTAGGAAAAGAGCTTTAGCCATGTTAATTTGTCATCTCTAAGTGTGTGGCCTCAAATATAAGGTTCACTGTAGCACTTTGCACCTTAGCTAACCAGAGCAGGCTCCTTTCTTCTGGTCATTTTGATAGGACATCGAATGGCTTTTGCACAAGACTCTTGCTTTGTGCACTGCGTATGGGTGGCAGTGTCCCTTTTTCTGCAGCTGATGTGTGCCCCTGGGACACGATTCTCAGCCAAGCTCACATTATATTAGTGTGAGATATCACTGTTGTGTTTTAGTTTAGAAATCTTAGTGCTTAAAGTGGGGACTTAAGAACAGAACCATCACAACCAAGCAGGAAGAAAGAGTTGGGGCAGGAATATGTATTTGACTTCAAGGGAAGCAATTCTCAATTTTATTTTCTGATGTGAAAGCTGCTCAGTTCACAAACACTTTGGTTTGTGAACAGTTTCGTTTGCAAATAGAAGTGTTTGACAAGATTTTGTTTTTGTTTGTGAACTATGCATCAGGTGACAAACACGACTGCAGGCATCTTTCCTGAACGGACATGAATGTGGCTGGCTATCTTCTCCAGAATTGTGAAATGAATTAATTTGGTGAACCAAGGAACCACTATATTTATATATAAAAATTATTGAATTCTACAAACTAAGCATCCATTCCATTTCCAAGAACATTTTTTCTTTATCTTTTACTCTCTTTTAAATCTGCCTTCTAATTAGTCTGGTAGCATTGCCGACACCCAACATATTAACCTTCTGATGCAAACAGGTATTTAGGAGCTGATAGGAGAAAGTCACTTCTGTTTTCCTTCTCCTTTGGTTTGAAATTGTAGCTCACACCTAAGTGTTTACAAGACCACGCCGTGTAGTACATACACAGTACGAAGCAGGCTTCACTAAGGAATAACCTGAGTCACTGAATGCAAGAAAATGGAAAAAAGTCACTCTTCCCCATTAACATGCATGTTCTCTGGACTCACATGTCTGGGTGTGTGAGTCCTAGAACCCCCAGCTGCTGGGCCCTGCCCTTCAGGCGCTCCAGAGTCCTTGCTGGGTTTACATCCCTGGTTACATTGCCTCCAGCAAGACAGGATCCCTGTTGGATGCCCATGAAGCTTATGCTGAGTAAATATTGACAAAGTAGTCTAAAGAGCAAACACTTTGACATTTGTAAGGTCCACTGGAAGGTCTTGTATATATTTATACAGCAGGAATGAGCACTGCATACCAATTTTCCTGAACTTTTTCTGACATAATTCTGCATGGATAGTCTGTGTGTTTGGGTACCTGAGAATGGCTAGGTGCCCATGTGGGGAACATGGGCAAGGCTAGGTTGTAACAGGTCAGACACCACCCCCCCAACCAGCACCTATCCCTTCTAGGAAACTTACTTTGAGCTTTTGGGAGACCTGCTTTTCCCACGAGGGAGAGTGAAAGAAGCCATGAGACCTTGTTTTTCATCTATAGCAATTGATGTACTTTCTTCATATTTTGTAAAAATTTTATTGATGTTTTTGTACTTTATATTTATTAAAGATTGAGCCTCAAAAATGTAATGAGTAAAAAATGCTTGCTTAATTTAAATTGTGAATCTGTCTGTTAAGAAATGCATTAGGGGTAGGAGAAGCATAAGACATATTAATTGACAGACAGGAACTGCTGTCTCTGAGGTTGATACAAGTAATTTATTACTTTAGAAATGAATGCCACCTCCAGAATGTGCTTCATTAATTTCAAATTTAGTTTTAATTTCAAGCTGTTGCCCCTTGAGAAGAATAAGGTGGCAAATTATGTTTGAAGAGCAGGCTTTTTTTTTTTTTTTTTTGCTCCAAAGAAACATCACATTTTAACTGTTTAATTTTACAAATATGTTCGCCCACCTAGTTTGCTACCTTTTCCCGAGAGCCAAGAACATAGTCTAGGTATGATCAACACTTACTAATGCTTTTTCTCCCCCTTTTTTCTCCTCCTTTTCTCCTCTTCCTATCCTGTCTGTTCCTCGCTCCCACCTGTTATCACGACAGCCTATGTTTCTGATGAGTTAAAAGCGGCCGCCCTGGTAGAGGAAGACATAGACCCTGAAGAGCACACGGCAGATGGAGAACCTTCAGCCAAGTACATGTGCCCGGAGAAAGAGCTTAGCAAACCCTGCCCCAGCTACCAGAACTCCCCGGCTGCTGAGTTCTCCAGCCACGAAATGGACAGTGAGTCACATATCAGTGAGACCAGTGACCGAATGGCTGACTTTGAAAGTGGTTCCATCAAGAATGAAGAAGAGACCAAGGAAGTCACTGTCCCCCTGGAGGACACAACTGTGTCTGATAGCCTGGAGCAGATGAAGGCTGTGTATAACAACTTCCTTTCCAACTCCTACTGGTCCAACCTTACCCTGAACCTGCACCAGCCCTCCTCCGAGAAGAACAATGGGAGTAGCAGCAGCAGCAGCAGCAGCAGCAGCAGCTGTGGCAGTGGGAGCTTCGACTGGCACCAGAGTGCCATGGCCAAGACCCTGCAGCAGGTGTCACAGAGCCGTATGCTGCCTGAGCCCAGCCTCTTCAGCACCGTGCAGCTCTATCGGCAGAGCAGCAAGCTCTATGGCTCCATCTTTACGGGAGCTAGCAAGTTCCGCTGCAAGGACTGCAGTGCCGCCTACGACACCCTGGTGGAGCTGACTGTGCATATGAACGAAACTGGCCACTACCGTGATGACAACCACGAGACTGACAACAACAACCCCAAACGCTGGTCCAAGCCTCGAAAACGCTCTTTGCTGGAGATGGAGGGGAAGGAGGATGCTCAGAAGGTGTTGAAGTGCATGTACTGTGGTCACTCCTTTGAATCCCTCCAAGACTTGAGTGTCCATATGATCAAAACGAAACACTACCAAAAAGTGCCTCTGAAGGAACCCGTCACTCCTGTCACAGCCAAAATTATTCCTGCAGCCCGAAAGAAAGCTTCACTGGAGCTGGAGCTCCCCAGCTCTCCAGATTCCACAGGTGGAACCCCCAAAGCTACCCTGTCAGACGCCAATGATGCGCTTCAGAAGAACTCCAACCCTTACATCACGCCAAATAACCGGTATGGCCACCAGAATGGGGCCAGCTATGCATGGCACTTTGAAGCCCGGAAGTCACAGATCCTGAAGTGCATGGAGTGTGGCAGCTCCCATGACACCCTGCAGGAACTCACGGCCCACATGATGGTCACTGGCCACTTCATCAAGGTCACGAACTCAGCCATGAAGAAGGGGAAGCCCATCATGGAGACGCCCGTCACTCCCACCATCACCACACTGCTGGATGAGAAGGTGCAGTCGGTGCCTCTGGCAGCCACCACCTTCACGTCCCCCTCCAACACGCCTGCAAGTGTCTCCCCCAAACTGAATGTGGAAGTCAAGAAAGAAGCTGACAAGGAGAAAGCGGTCACTGATGAGAAGCCCAAGGAGAAGGAGAAGCCCAGCGAGGAAGAGGAGAAATATGACATCTCTTCCAAGTACCATTATTTGACTGAAAATGACTTAGAAGAGAGTCCCAAAGGCGGACTAGATATCCTCAAGTCCCTAGAAAACACAGTGACGTCTGCCATCAACAAGGCCCAGAATGGCACTCCCAGCTGGGGGGGCTACCCCAGCATCCATGCCGCCTACCAGCTCCCCAACATGATGAAGCTGTCCCTGGGCTCTTCGGGGAAAAGTACACCCCTGAAACCCATGTTTGGCAATAGTGAGATTGTGTCTCCCACCAAAAACCAGACCCTGGTCTCTCCACCCAGCAGCCAGACCTCTCCAATGCCCAAGACAAACTTTCATGCTATGGAGGAGCTGGTAAAAAAAGTCACGGAGAAAGTTGCCAAAGTGGAGGAGAAAATGAAGGAGCCAGAGGACAAGCTGTCTCCACCCAAGCGGGCCACTCCATCCCCCTGCAGCAGTGAGCTCAGCGAGCCCATCAAGATGGAGGCGTCCAGTGACGGGGGCTTCAAAAGCCAGGAGAACAGCCCCAGTCCCCTGCGAGATGGGTGCAAGGAGGGGAGCCCCACAGCAGAGCCAGTAGAGAATGGCAAAGAGCTGGTAAAGGCACTGGGTAGCACCCTGAGTGGCAGCACAGCCATCATCACTGACCACCCGCCCGAACAGCCTTTTGTGAATCCCCTGAGTGCACTGCAGTCCGTCATGAATATCCACCTGGGCAAGGCTGCCAAACCCTCCCTGCCCGCGCTAGACCCCATGAGCATGCTCTTCAAGATGAGCAACAGCCTGGCCGAGAAGGCTGCTGTGGCTACCCCACCACCCCTGCAGGCCAAGAAAGCCGAACACCTCGACCGCTATTTCTACCACGTCAACAACGACCAGCCCATAGACTTGACAAAAGGGAAGAGTGACAAAGGCTGCTCTTTGGGTTCAGTGCTTTTGTCCCCCACGTCCACATCCCCGGCAACCTCCTCATCCACGGTGACAACCGCAAAGACATCTGCCGTCGTATCATTCATGTCAAACTCGCCGCTACGCGAGAATGCCTTGTCAGATATATCCGATATGCTGAAGAACTTGACAGAGAGCCACACGTCAAAATCCTCCACTCCTTCCAGCATCTCTGAGAAGTCTGACATTGACGGGGCCACTCTGGAGGAGGCTGAGGAGTCGACGCCTGCGCAGAAGAGGAAGGGCCGCCAGTCAAACTGGAACCCCCAGCACCTGCTCATCCTGCAGGCCCAGTTTGCCGCCAGCCTCCGGCAGACCTCCGAGGGCAAGTACATCATGTCAGACCTGAGCCCCCAGGAACGCATGCACATCTCCAGATTCACCGGCCTCTCCATGACCACTATCAGCCACTGGCTGGCCAATGTGAAATACCAGCTTCGAAGGACAGGTGGAACAAAGTTCCTCAAAAACTTGGACACTGGCCACCCCGTGTTCTTTTGTAATGACTGTGCGTCACAAATCAGGACTCCTTCCACATACATTAGCCACCTAGAGTCACACCTGGGCTTCCGGCTACGGGACCTATCCAAACTGTCCACTGAACAAATTAACAATCAAATAGCACAAACCAAGTCGCCACCAGAAAAATTGGTGACGTCCTCCCCAGAGGAGGACCTGGGGACCTCCTATCAGTGCAAACTTTGCAATCGGACCTTTGCAAGCAAGCATGCGGTTAAACTTCACCTTAGCAAAACACACGGGAAGTCGCCAGAAGACCACCTGCTGTATGTCTCTGAGTTGGAGAAGCAGTAGCATTTGCTTTTGATGGGATGACTGCAGTTTGCTTGGAGGGAAACTGTTGAAGGCACCTTAAGGCCCCTCTGTCTTATTCTTGGCACATGTTCTTATGTTAACTGCAGAGAATCACTCTGGGCTGGACTGTTTTGTATAACTGTACAGTGTTTAATAGAGGTGCATAATCAGCTGTTGTTACTGGTAAAATATGAAGGTTAAAACTCAGTGGTAAGTGTTTGGAACTTTGTGTAAATGAGATTTAGTTGTGAGCATCTCCCCCGATGCTTCAAGCTGCATGCATTAACAGACAGTTTAATTAAGCATTTATAACGAAATCAGGCACACTTTTTCCATGAGACTCCAGTGTGCTGGCATTTCTCACCCTTTCATCTTTAGCCCTCTGAGTACTTTGAAGCACTTTTGCATTAATTTGGTTAAAAAATAAAATAAAATAATAATGTATGAAGCTCTGTTTTTTAAACTCCTTACCAGCTTAGTTATAATTAATAATATGAACCTCCATTTATGCAGGTCTGCAGGGGTATAACACGCCTTGAAATTTAAAAGAATATTATTTTCACATTGAAACATAGATGTATATATTGTATAGATTTCAGACTCTTATGAAAAAATGTGATTGTGGTTAAATGACCTTTTTTCTTGCATTTATAGCAACAGTGTTTTATGTACCTGCTATGCTCTGGGCATAAGCTGTGCCTATGTATAGTGTATATTTCTTTTTCTTTTTCTTTTTTAAGGTCTATGGGTTTTGTTTTTTACATGCAAACATTGTAAATTATACAGAAGATACCACAGATAGCATTTATAAAGTATACAGAAACATTATCTGAAAGCAAAGTATGACTGTTTGTTTTGCTATACAGTACATCTATATTGATAGAGGTTCATGTTTAAATTATACATATTTATTAGCATCATATTATCATTTGTTTTGAGCAGTCTGAATAAACGAGGCCAGGAAATCCATCCCTGGCAGGGATCATAACTATTTTGCACATGATTTTTAAAGGTATTTATTAGAAATCCAAGAATGCGTAAAAATAACTCAGTGCTCAAAGGGTTAAGTCTATTTGAAAAGGAAAAAAAAAGAACAAAAAAAAAAAGGAACTTGTACTGTATTTCCTAAACATTGATGAAGCCTTTAAAATGTTTGTACTGTAATACTTTGCTTAAAAGTCATGAGGCATTCTGTGATACAACCTCTTTTACTTATTTATAAGCCCTCTCGGTTGCTATTTCATATTGTAGGATGCCTTTTTATTTCAATTGGTAACTTTCTGTTTTGTTCTTCCTAATTATTCTCCCAAGATCCCACACTGCAGCTTTATCTTTAGGCTTATGAAAGGTAACCCGTGGTTACCAGCTCTCCAAGTGATTCTGTTCTTCTCCATTTTTGGCAGTTAATTTGCAGGAGTAACTGACAGCTGACACCATATGAGAACCTATGTATAAAATATTGGCATGTAAACAGCACAGACACGTAACACACTCTGTGCCCTGTTTTGTTGTTGACAATGAAACACCATTATGTGAATCTTCATATAACCCTTTTTTCTACGGCAGCATTAAAATTGTCTTTTTGCTATAATTTTGTGTTGCGTTCACAATTATGTCTGAAATGTGCTACGACTAACGAGCACATTAAAATTAAATTGTGTGCGATCTGTTTATGACTGAGTTGGTTGCTGTGTCTGCCAGGTGCTGGCAGTCGGAGGCTGCACGTAAATCAGGGGAGTTTTAGTGAACTTTGGTGTTGGAGAGCAGGGAGCACTTACCCGGTGGTGGCGGTTTGCACTGCATTTTCCCCAGGAATGAAAACTGGAAAGAAAGGAAGCGTGTGCATGAGGTTAGAGTCCCTGTGGAAAAGTGACACAAAATACTTGGTGTCAGACCGTCTCGTCGCACCAGGTGACCCTCGTGGGGGCCAGGGCTTTGCGGTCCCTTCCGGATGCAGAGAAGTTGGGGTCCTGAATTGTACAGGAAGCTGAAGGGCTAGAAAGGTCTGCGAAGAGTGATACCTTTCCTTCACTTAGGATTTGCAGACAGGAAATAGCAGAGCTGAGCTGGGCATTCGGACTTCGGGGTTCCCTGGCTGGCTCCTCCGCGAAAGTGATCAGAGATAACAAGGTAGGGGAGGGGGTGCGTGCAGGAAGAGACTGAATCCGTCCACAGGAGGAGGGGAGTAGAAAGCATTTATATGATAATCACAAGCTTTTATTGGCCCTGGCAAATCATGCCAACAAAACGCTGGGAACATCATGTAAAACTGTAAAATACCTTTATTACTATATTCAAAGTACTCTTGCCGTTATGCAGGATCGTAGCTCCGAACCTAGAATTATACAAATGAGAGATGTGTTACATCCATGTAATACATAAACACCTCAACTTTGAGGAAAAAATACTCTTTTATTAAAAATTTAAATTAGGCCCTTTCAGACATGTTCGGCAACACGCCCACGAGTTTTCTGCTCGTCCCCACCCCTTTTCGTCAAAATCAGTCCAAATGTTCTGTCTACTTTTATTTTCTCTCGTCAAGGCAGTCTCCCGGTTTTAAGAGAGAACCTCACTAAAGTTTAAAATGGGTTTCTGGCAAATAGTGCTGTACCAGGGCTCTCTTGCCTTGTGATGGAGGCAAGGATTTGCACACACGTGGGCTCTGCCGGCAGGCGGTAGAGAGGGCCTTCCTCTCTCTCGGGGTCCAGGGCCTGCCCTCTTCCCCAACTCCATTGTCCCTTTCTGAGCAGTTTTTGCCCTGGGAGGAGATGGATGTACAAGTTTCCCTCGGGGATCAGCTCTCCTACCCCAAACCTGGCTCGGGACAGAGACACCCTCCCTCCTATGCCTTCAGCATCTTCACATCCTGGAGCCCAGATTTCCACTCTTGAATTTTTCACAGGTTAAATATAGCATTGGTTTATTAGAATCCAAAGTCCTGCATCTAACAGATTAAACTGACAACACTTCCATCACCACCAGGGCCCATGTGGCTTGAAGGGAGATGGGATTTGTACAAGGGATGGTGGAACCCCCCTCGTTACACTTGGGGAGAAGTACCCAACCCTCTGCCCATCTCCTCCTGACTCCCCTTTCAGGATTATCTTCAGGGCTTTTCAACTTGGGGGTAGATAGAAGTGACGACTGATAGCCAAGGAAACAGCAGGGATAAGGCTCTTTGGATGTGAAGGAAGGGAGTGCTTGTATTAATGGGACCCAGGAAATGGGACCCAGGAATTAATTTTACCTCCAAGGAAGTATAGTAACAGAACAGTCCAGGGCACCAGCCTTGAGTACAAACTTCTTTTGGCACAGTGACAGTCCCTTTAGTAAGCAGCGTGGGATTGGCTGGTTGAAGTGTCACCCCACTTGGAAATGCAAGGCCATTTCTTCCTAAAGTCACCAAACCCTCATCTGCGTAAGAGTGGGCCACAACTGAGAAGAGTCTTCAACTCAGAAGCCAGCAAGGCCCTGGGTTCCCTGAGATAGAAAAGCAAAACCCGAAGTTAAATTCTAAACCCACTGTAGTTGGGTCCGCAGCCTGTGGCCAGTGCGAACGGAAGTGATTGGAAGAAGGCCCCGGTTGTCCATGTCAGGTCTTCAAGTGGATTCAGGGAGCAGGGTAATGTTGCCAAGGGAGGGGGTTAATCACAGGTGTGTAGGTGACCCTGACCTCACCCCGTCCCAGCCCAGTCTTGTTGCCGTCCTACTGTATATCTTCCAGCCATCACATTTACGCAGTGTCTTAAAATAACATTTGTGATAAATGTGCAATTTAACTAATTTATGGTGCTATGATGTGCTCAGGGCTACATGCAAGATGAAAATCTTAAATGGAGCTTGAACAGCTCACTTCACAACAAGAAATCAATATGCCACATCTTAGCTATTCGCTGCAGTCAACATTTAGCAATATATATATATATATATATATATATATATATATATATCAGGGTTGTATCTTTAAGTTTTAGGCAGTAAGAATTCTATAATTAACCAAAATCTTACATGTAAGCTACAGAGAGTTGGTTATGATGAGGGCCCAGCCTCACTGGTATCTCCATTCTATTTTCATTCTGCAAGGGATATGCATATAAATATAGAAGAGCACTTATTAAGGTGCCCTCTGCTCAGAGAGAGGCAGTGGCAGAGGTCAGGGCCACAGCTTCTGAGTCCCAGGGAGCCTCCTCCTGCCAAATTCTCACCACCGCAGCTAGGAGGACTTCACTGTCTCTGGGCCCTGACAGCCTCTGTTCCATGATGTGGTGACAAAACAGAAGGAACAAACATAAATAGACAGCCCTCTAATCTGTCCAGCTCCTCGAGAGAGCAGGGCTGTGAAGGCAGGAGCACGGAATGGTAGAGGGACAAGACATGAGGAGAAGAAAGTCTGCGTGGATCAAGTCTAATGCAAAGCTATTGTCTCCAGAAATTTCCAAATCATCTCATACAAAATTTAAAAGAAAGAGACTCACTTTTTGTTCCAGATTCATCCGCGCAGTTCTTTTTAACATTAGAAAATTACAATGGCATTTTCTTCTGTGGACTATTTAGCACACAAATAATACACTTTGCATTATGGGAAGCAATCATAAAAATGAAAACAGGCAAACCCCAACACCACTCTTTAATAATATAAATACTTTACCTTTCAAAAAAATAGCTATTATCCTTTTAGCAAGTGGAGAAATTACCATTTTTACTCTGCCAGATAGTTGTTCTTTTGGTAATAGAAACACTAACCCTCTTTCTCCTTAGGAATTTATTAGTAAGCACGTGTAATCTTTGGCAAAGGAAACCTGAAAATACAGGGACCCCCGGGATCCCCTGCCAGTCGATGCCTTCCAGCCTACAGCTGACCTCAAGAAAGACAGAAAAGGTAGTTGGGCTCCCATGCAATTCCTGGGTGTGCTGGCCTTCACAAAACACACTATTGGTAGCTCCAGAAACAATCTCATTCCTTTGAGTGAGGTTTTAGCTCTGTCACTTAGCATAAAGCTATGGAGAAGAAAAGCCCCTCTCTGGCAGAGTCCCATTTTCCTGCTTGCGGTGTGGCAGCCCTGTCCCAGTGAAGACTGGATTTCTGATGTCAGCACAGAACAGCAATCAAACACAGGCAGAGGAAAATGTTATTCAATTCAGGTGCCATTTTTCTATCCCCAAGAACTTGATGGGAGTTGCCCCCTCTAGGAGGATTTTCATGCAGCCAAACCCTGGAACAGGTGGGCTTTATTAGTTCCAAAGACTTTCAGGCCTTGAGACCATATTCCCTGCCTTGCCAAGACAATGGATGTGCCAAATTGTTGGTTAACTACCTGACAGCCCATGATGGCCGGGACAATCCCAGATAGCCGACTGCAAACTCAGTCCAGTTACAGTTCTGCCCTGGATATTGGGAGTCAGGAGAGACTTCAATCAAAGTTAACAGCTTTGGGAGGTTCTGTGTGTGTATGTCAGTGCCCCACCTCTGGTCCACCGAGCCAGGTGTTTTCAAAATTAAATTCTAATGATAGAAGATGAGTGGAAGTGCTTTCCCACCACTTTTGTATCATGTCATGGACTAATATATTCTTAATAAATCATTCTTGATGATAATGATGATAAGCAAGGTGACCCCTTTTTAAAGATTAACATCCACAATTAGCTAAGTCAGGAATTAGGATCCACTGTTATTTACCACCTCTGCTGTGTTATCCGGTGAACAGACACTAGCCACATGTGACTGTTCAAATGTAAATGAGTTAAATACAGTGAAAGGCCAGATCTTCAATTTTACTGGCCACATGTCAAGTGCTGTGTGGGCACATGAGGCCTCTAGCTACTTTTCTGGATAGCACAGTTTCAGCACATTCTTGTCACCACAGAAAGTTTGATGGAACAGTGTTATCTGTACCATTATTTACAAAGCCATTTCCTAAGTAACAGCTCATGTCTTTGTTATGGAAGTGTGTTTCCAGCCCATGGATATTTCTAAGAATCCCTATTTTGCCAATACGGGTACAGACAATGATCTCACATGCTAATGTCTCTGATCAAAGCCAAGGACACAGATAATTAACCTTGAGCATAAAATTATAAACAGAAGTGTAGGCATCAGTGTATGAAGTTGCTGATCATTCCCCCTGCTGTGGATATTATCTAGCCTGAAAACTCCAAAGCCCAAAGATCTGATGGATGTGGCCATGACCTTGTTCTGCCCTTAGTCAGTGATGAATCAGGCAATCCCTGGGCTGCTCTCTTTGCCCAAGGACTTGGGGACTCCAGCTTGGCTCTCTGGCTGGCATGGCTCTCGGTCTGCACACACAGGTCCTTAGCGTCCCCACACATCACCTCTTCAGACCCACCAGCCTTCCATTCCCTCCTCTTCATCCCCAGGCAGCTGCAGGATGGCCCCCTTGGTCTCTTTTTAAAAAATAAAATATATAAATGGGGCTTTTTAAAAATTTGGGGGGTTAGGTTTTTAAATTATGGCATTTCAGCATTTCACTTCCATTTTTTTTCCCCACAGCAGGATTCCAGGGACACATTTATGACCATCATAATTGTGAGTTAGAGATCTCCCAGGCCAAGTGAAATGAAATTACGAGAAACTGAAACCTGTTTTAATTGGAGCATTTATGGAAAAAAGAAGTCAGAGCGGCTGATTTTTCCTTTATGTGATTCTTCGATGCATGTCTGTACCTGTGTCCAGAAGCTAGGGCTGTGTAAACTTGGGCCAAGAGAGAACTGGGAGGAACAGAGAGAATGAGATAGGTGTGTCAGGAAGGAGTCATTCTCTTAGATTCAAAAAAAAAAAAAAATGGAGGTACGCTCGCCGGTGTTCCGCCTCAGTGACCGTGAAACCGAGTCGGCAAAAGCTGAAGGACCGGGCTCCTGAAAGCCTCATCAGGACTTGTCATCGCTCTAATGAATATCATTTAAATTGCTTTGTATATTGGTGGAGTTTGGATGTCGATTTAATTTGTGCATGTGTTTGAGTTCTTCTGCTTGGCTAGGCTAACTGAGAAGCAGCCGCCTAATGAAAACTGAGTTGGTGACAGTGTGATGCGCTCCAACCCAGTCAAATGGGTTTGAAGGGCTGCTGTGACAGCCCTCAAAAGGAAGTAGATGTGGCTGGGGAGGCAGAAAGGATGCCTTCCTGCAGAGCCTAGACCGGCTGGGATATGTAGACTGCTCGGCATAGGTGAGATTTCTGGAGGTGGCACAGGCAGGCTCTTCTCTCAGCTCAGCCCACCTCAGCCTAGAGACTGCCTGTCAAACTGGGGTCTTAGCAATGCTCCCTTTTCTATGGTTAAGGGACGTGTGGATGGGATTGCTGAGGGTGGCAGTGGTGAGATTCCAACCCCATCTCTGTGGCAAAGACTGTGACCCAAACTCCCAGCAGAGAAAACAAGAAGAGATCCTGATAGTTTGCATATCCAAGAAAGCTAAGGCCTTTTCCCACATTGTTCTTGTATTGGTTAGAATTCTCTAGAAAAACAGATTCAATAGAAAATACATGGATAATTGTACTAGGGGATTTATTATGTAGGCTTATAGGAGCAGATGTGGGAGAGCCCATAATGGTCATCTACATTCTGGGGAGCCTGTAGCAGATCAGCCCAAGAAGATGGAAACTGCATAACAAGAGAGATCAAGGGTACAGCATCAGTTCAAGGTCAAAGGCACATAAACTCCCTGGACAGTCATTGGTATGAGTTTATGTTGGAAGGCTGAAGAAGTTGGGGACTGATCTCCACAGGCGATAGCAGCAAAAGATGTATCTGCTCAAGCAGATTGGAGCTCTTGAAAAACATACCAACTTCCTTCTTTCCATTTTAAAAAATTCCATCAAGGCTATAAGCCTATTGGTTGGTACTACTCATAACCAGGGTGGATCTTCCCCTTTCCATTTTCTGGCCTGCCTTTCAGTCATCTTTGGAAACACCTCACAGACCCAGAACTATGCTTTACTAATCTGCTTGGCATTTCTTAATCCAGTCAGGTTGACATCTCTTGATTAACAATCACTGTTTTCAACCCAGAGAGTTGTGTCATCATCTCCTGAACTTGTGTAACCAGCTCGACTCTCTCAGGACAGTCACTTACCCAGTTTGTGTTCTCCAAGCCATCCTGGGAGGGAGACAGGCTGAAATTCCTATGGGGATCATTTATTGATGAGGTCCAGGGAGGAGCAGTGGTCTGGACTGGGCCCTGCTGGGTCCATTGGAGAGGTCAGCCAGCCTTGTTTTCATTCTTATTGGACACACAGGGGCTGAGCACAAATCGTGGGATGTGCATACTCAGTGCTTCAATCCCCTACCTTCAAGGGGGCCCTCCTTCTGGGAGAGGTCTCATTCGGGGTCCTGCTGTTTCCATAAGAGAGTAAGTCTTGGGCTTCATGGGGTTCAGCTTTATTAAGGGATGCTGACACTGCAGATTCTCCTGGGTGTGGTACATCAATGGGTGAGCCCAGATCTGAGGGAGTGGGTGGGTCTGGGTGCAGGAGAGCACATCCAAAGAGCCCTCTCTGCCCACCTTCCTCCTAGGCTTCTCAAGGTCTGACCATCGAACCTGTATGTGGACCCCGCTGCCATAGCACAGTTTTTCCAAACACTGTTCATACCAAGATCAAGTCCAGCACGTTACTTGGGAAAAAACATGATGAGAAAGTGGAATATGCTCCAGTGATCCTGGTTACCTTCTGTGCTCTCTAGATCCTATTGCATCTTCACACCTGCATGGTGCCTCCAAGAAAACAAAACGAACCTTTGAAGGCTGGCAAAGAAATGGTCCCATTCCTCTAAGGGAACTGGAGGCATCCAGCAGAAAGCTGTTTTTGTACCAGTCAAGAGTTGGGGCTGGGAGTTGTAGGATGAAAGTGGAACAGGAGGAGAAAATGTTGGAAAGGAGAGGATGTCTTGGATTTAGACCCGATGAAGGTTCTTGGGACAAAGTGAGAGAAAAGAGGTCTGGGAGAGAGGGCCTTCTAGACTCCCAGGAAAGTGGGAACTTTAGGGTCTGCATGGATGCTTTTCCCATAGTGGGGGCCCATAGCTTTGTCATGGGAAATCTGAGGGACTCCTGTGTACCTGAAACATGGGGTGGAGGAGCACTAGCAGGTCTCCTTGGACCCTTCCCACCTCCTAGGATGTATGGAAGCTCTCCTTTCCTCTCTGACAGCTGAGAGCAGCCCTGCCCCATGCCAGCACACAGACCTGTGATGGCACTGAATGAACCTAGGGTCCAGCCCATGGGAGGAGATAAGTGTATATAGAACATGCTGTAGCACTGAATAAATGATATGGCAATTAGATGGAAAAATGAAGAAATTGTGAAACTTAAACCTTGAGTCTTGAAGTGGCTTGGAGAGGAGCTGCTCTTTGGGCAGGACAGGCTGGCACTGAACCTTGAAGATATTCCAGTTACCATCATCATGACCGACGCTTTTTATTCTATGCCAGTGTTTCTCACCCTGGCGCTTTTCTAGGACTTTATGCCACAGCTTCTTGACCTTTTAGGGCTAGTAGATTTTTTTTAAGAAATAGATTTTCTTTTCAGGAAAGCATCCATATGGCCACATACATACATTTACTTGTGGATAGGGGACTGTGGGTTGCTTGAAGTTCCTCTGTGTGGAACTCAGTTAATAAATGCTGCTCTCTACTGCCTTCTAGAATTCATAACCTGTAGGGCACTGGATCATTTCAGGGTGTGGGAGACCAGAAGTGACTGGAGTGGTGCTTCGAGCAGTGACAAGCTCAGGATCTTAAGTGCATGAAACACACACACACACACACACACACACACACACACACAAAGCAATGTAATTTGTTTTTTGTAGCTGAAGTCAGAGAATGGTGGTGGTGGGGTTACAGGCACAGGTGGATACGGATGCTCAATGAGGTCACCAGGTATCTGTTCCTCTGTTCTTCTCAGTCCCTGCCCCTGCCCTCCTTCTCCTGGAGGTTTGATCAGCCCTTTTATGACTTGCAATGTCATGGAGGAAAAGAGCTTCCATTCACATTGGTGAGACTTAGACTCCATGGATACATTTCCTCTTGGCCAGAAGTTGGTCCAGCTCTCATTCCTGGACCAACCACTGTGATTTTGACCACAAGCTCAGCCTGCCCTGCTTTTAGGTCTAGTGTAACAGGCCTCCTCTCCAAGGTCAGGTTCAGGGTGTACGCTTAGCATTATAGCACTGGATGCAGAGTGTTCCATTTACACTGAGTAGATGTTCCTCTGTGCATCGTGAGTAATGTATAGCCTCTGTTTGCTGATGGAGGGATGAGTCCCCATGTAAACCTCTCTAATTCCTCAGGAAATAGTGACCCTGATGAAAAGACATAATTTTTGGAGGATTCAGCAAGGAGACTCCTTACCAAATTACAGAATTACTGCAGGATCCTCAAAGCAGGTTCTCCTGATTGGGTGCTGTCTCTTTCTCATGGTCCAGAAGTATCCTGGATTGGGCAGTGTTTACCTTGGGAAACTCCTGGTACTCTCTTTAGAAGTCACAGCTGCAGCACCCTAGAGACAGAGTTTCCTTCTATGTCCTAAGACTCTTCCTTTTTTAGTTGTCACTTCCTAGACCTTGATATGACTGGAAAGTAGAATTTACCAGAGAAAGGAGCCTTCATCTTTTTAAGTCTCTGAGGCACCTGAATTGATCAGGGAATATTTACCTGGCAGGGGATTGTAAAATGTGTGGTTTGTGGACTGAATATGACCTGCAGATTGTTTGGTTTGAGCCATGTAATACTTTTTTTTATAAAAATAGTAAAACACTTTAATTCATTGCCAAAGTTTGAAAATTAGGAGATTTCCTACTGCAGTCATATTTGTGGCATGTCTAGATGCCACATTCCTATGTGACAGCAGGTGGCCAGAGCACCAGCAGCTGCCCATTTCAGATGGGGCATCTGCTCTTTGATTGGCTTTTGTCCCTTCTGCTCCCCATCCCACCATTTTTCCTGCTAAGCTTCTCTAGAAGTGCATGCTGATGTGCAGATATGAAAGCAGACAGGTCATGTGACAGGTGATCCTGAAAGCATAGGTAGGAGAGAAGAGTATGACAGGAAAGGCAGGGAAGGCAATTTCTGATGCTTTAAGAAGCAAGGTTCCATGATAAGCCACTGGGACCCTGAGCCCTGGAAACACCTGTAGAATTGTGTGGAGGTCTCTGAGCAGCCTCAGCTGAGGATAAGGCAGACGAAGACCCACCATCTCCTGCCACCAGTTGAGTGCTGCCCTCCTGTGCCTAAGCAGAATATGCTTCCACAACAATAGGACAGGAAGCTTTGCACACATAATGGTGATAATGGAGGGTAGCGGTGTGGATGGTGCAGTCACTCAGCAGCATTAGACTGTCTGTGTTCACTTCTTACCCCTGCATTTATTCCTGTGACCTTTGACCTGGTAGGAGAGGGTGACTTGCCCAAGGTAACACTTCATGTCAATGCTAGAGCCTAGGCTGGAGCTCAGGCTTCCTCCTCTTCCTCCTCTTCTTCCTCCTCCTCAGATGTTCCTATAAACCATCAGCTGTTCATTCCAGGGAGGCTAGAGCTCTGCATGCCTCACTCATCCATTTTATTTTATTTAGTTATTTAATTATTTACTTATTTATGTGTTTATTACCCATCTAGTTCCAGAGATAACTTAGGGCTTCTGTACAGCTCATTAATTGCATCATTGCTGGCTGGAAACAGAGAGATTGGCTAAGAGGGGCT
This sequence comes from Dinomys branickii, assembly GCA_004027595.1. Lineage (NCBI taxonomy): Eukaryota > Metazoa > Chordata > Mammalia > Rodentia > Dinomyidae > Dinomys > Dinomys branickii. The sequence continues at coordinate 128,370 of PVLD010001714.1, read as the reverse complement.
GAGGAATACAACGAGTGGGGACTCACAGGAGCTGTGGCACACAGAAACATGGCAACGGGCTTCAGGGCCCATCCCCACCCCTCTCTTGGCCCCACAAGATGACATCATGCAGGAAGTGGACCCATACAGGAAGTCCTGCCTACAGGAAGTCTCACAATTGACCTAGGATCTATCTTCCCTGACAGAAAGACAGAGCACCCAAGCCAGGGAAAGTGTGCTCAGGGAAGGCAGCTTTCCTTTGTGCCTTTGTTAGTTCTTCATGTCTCTGTTGTCAGAGGATAACGGTAGGTAGCAGATGACAAGGTTATGGATGCCAAGAAGGAAAGGTCTTCCCCAACAGCCCCACGGAACTTTGCTTAGCTTCAGTCATCTCTCATTCTTGTGCATACTCCCTGCCTGTCCCCCAATTCTTTGTGTGAACACAGATATGCCCTTCCTCCCAAGACAATGACTTGTCATAAGGTTAGTGTCAGAATCCACGTGGATTACAATAGAATGAAGTGGGTACAACTGCAGTGAATATATGGAGGTGAGTTTCCAGTCCTTGTGCCCCCAGAAAACTAACAGGGGACCCCTGAGAAATGGCTGGAGCACAGAAGTTGCTATTCTGAATCATCCCTCTTCAGATCACAGGAGGAAATAGCCTCATACCACCCTTCCCAGTGCCACCCGTGCTGCCCGTTGCTGCTTGTCCAAGACATCCATGCCAGTGCTGCAATCAATTAGTCCCAAGGAATGGACAAAGGGGGTTACAGCAAATTAATTTCATTTGGATTTTTTTCACTTGAGGCCCTGCCTGGCAGGCAGCGCTCCCAACACCCACATGTCCGCAGCCCAACTGCTCCGTCCATCAGCTCCTGTCCGAGTTAACTATTCATTTTATGTATTTTAATTTGGGCAGAACATTTATTTGGCTTAAATTTCCTTTTCGGGGGTTGGAATGTGCCTTCCACACACAGGCAGAGATGATCTGCTTGAATTTCGTCAGAAGGAGTTTAGTTTACAAAGATAGTAACTGAGCTATTAAAACCAACAACCCCTTTTAAAGCAAGCAGACCATTAAAATATAGGAACAGTTTATGGCATAAATAAAATCGAGGATATAGATTATTTAAAGATAAGATTTTCAAGAAACAGGGATAAAAAAACATTTAAATAATTTCTCCACGGTGTTTTTTTTTTTTTTTTTACAAAGTGAACTTCAGAATGCAAATGAAATTTCAAAAAAAAAAAGCACAGAAAGGCATTAAAAACCTATCTGACTAGTACAGACATACGAAAAAGGCTCGACTCTTCCTTCTTGATCTGTACATGATTTCTAAGGGGTGGAGCGGTGGGGGAGGACTACTTGAATTCATAAATGGCAGAATTTAGCCAGCTCATAAAGCTACATTGTGGGAAAAGAAGCAAGACATTTGCTTCTAGATCATTCTCCCAGGCTGACTGACAGATACAATAATTTCGTCCATTAGTCCGATCCATTGTCTCCTTTAGGCACAGAAGTACTGCACCGCGGAGGTAGATTTCCACTGCTATGCATATTTTAAGGGTTATTTGGCAACACGAGTAAAGCTAAAAGTAGCCTCTTAATCTAATTAATTGACATTTCTGAATCTTGCTTTCACAACAACACATGGTTTCATGTTCTGGGTTTTAGCACTTGTCAAGCTTTTTTGGAGAATGTTTTGGTCAGAATGACAAGATAATTTGTGACTGAGGCTCCAAGCTAGAGAAGTGTTTAAGGCTATAATGATTTATTATCATCACAGAATAACAAAATTTACAAAGTGTTTCATCAGAATTTTTGAAATAAGTTTGCCACCATAGGAGAAGCAAGGAGCTGGGGGTGGGCTGGCTTGGGAGACAGGGAGGGCTGCAGCTTCATATACAAACTCAGCCGTGACTGATCTGTTAAAATTTCTCTATTAAATTTATCTCTGCACGTTCCTTGAGAGAGAAACCACAGAGCACTTTAGGAGGACAAGAGGTGAGAGAAGGAGAACGGAGAGAAAATTCAGACCTCTCCCCCAGTTTTTCTAAGCAGGAAATCCGAGTCCCTAACTCCACTTGTAACGTATATGTGGCTGCAGTCAACGATGAATTTCTACATTTTGGCAACGGTCAGAGTGAAAGTAGTCGCACTATCTATAGAAACTTTGAGATGGAGAACACTTGGAGGATGCTACTGAAAATGCAAGAAACACATTTTTGAAAGGATGAAATAATATCACTGAGTGACAGTAAATTAACATGCTGACATTTGCAGACTTTCAGAGCATTGCCATAAAAAGAAGTAATACAACATGACTAATTTGGACCTCTTCTTTATTCCTTCCTTGGGAGAGACAGCTCTGGCCCTCCCAGGCCACCCCTCAGACTTTTCCTCTCAGCACTTCCTCCTCATTTCCAGGAAATGCTTGAGAATTTAACATTCCCCTCAGCACAGTGGTTTCCTCTTAGAGACTATAGAAAATGCAGTTTTGATTTCTGAGCTCCAAAGATGCTTGCTCAAATGCTAGAGGGATGTGCAGAGCCTGGTGGGGGGCACACAACTCCGGCCACAGCGTGGTGACTTCCTAATAGAGCAGATGTCCTCATAGTGGAGGAGATTGACAGCAGGTGTCAGCTTCTTAATATCCACACACCCTTTGCCTGTATCATATCAGATCTAGGAGAGTGCTGGCCATCCTGTGCACACCCTACACTGACAGGCAGACAGGTAGAGAGCAGATAGCAGTTGCCATGTCATTTCTCTGTCCTCTGAGCCAAGAGTGCAACCTGAAATCCCTCCAGAGGAAATCAGATATCCTCTCCTCTTTGCCTGCATCCAAGGTAAGCCTCCTCTTACTGAAACCAGCACCGTGTGTGGCACCCAGGAAGTATGGAGAAAACTCTGGCTCCCCTGATGAAAAGCAAGTGAGATGAACTGATTCTTCAAAACCTCTGTGCTCAACTTCAGTGTCTCCAGAGTAAGTGCTAACAGGGTAGTCTTTCCTGTCTTCAGACCCTACATATCAGTGACAAGAGGCCATCAGCTCCCTAACGGAAACTGGGCATTCTTTTTAGTGTAATAGCTCTGCTTCCCAGGTGAGCACCACACCGCCACATCAAATCAATCAGGCCTTGCCTCTTCAAAGCCTGGTACTGTGCCTGGCACAGGAGATGTTCCCCAAATGTGTGTTCTCTCCTTTCTATGAAGCATCATCATCCTGGAGAAACGCCCTCTGGAAATGCACACAAGTTTTTTGAGAACTTCTGCCTGGAAAAAGCCTGAAGAACTATACTCCTTCAATGCACCACAGTAAGAGAAGGTGGATTCCAAGGCTAGGTGGACGCCGAGCACTGAGCTTCCTGGGTAGCCCCAGTTCCCACATCCTGAACTCAGAGCTGGCCATGGAAAAGGAGGGCAGCCACTGGGCAAAACTTCGTATGACATCACCTGTCCCTACCTAGGCAGGGAGGCCATGACAAGAGACAGTCAGGGGTGAGGATACAGCTCAGCGCTACAGCGCCGGAATGGCAAGCACAAGATGCTGAGTCTGATTCCCAGAACCAAAAAAAAAAAAAAAAAAAGAGAGAGAGATGACCAGACATCTCACAGGCTAGTAAGTGACAGTGACTATAAGAGCAAGACGGGAATCCAGGCTTCGGAGAAGGGAATAAGCTGCTGGCTGGATCCAGAATTAACTCAAAGCACAGCAGTAAAGTGAGCCAGGGCTCTGAGCACTACATGAGCGGATTTAGAGGCAGAGGTTTTGGTTGCAGGTGGCCCCTATCAGTCCTCTGAGCAGTTCAGCTGGGAAGTAAGAACAGGGTAGAGGCCGTCAGAGCATGCTGAAGAATCACACCATAGGAGCTATTCTGATGATCAGAAGTATCACCAGGGGAGTTCCTGACTCCTCACCCTCCTCGGCTGGCGGTGTCTGTCCCATCAGCCCCACACTGGTCCTGGGATTCTGAGGTTCTCCTAGGAGTCTCCCAGGATCTGGGACAGAATACATGGCCTGGTCCTTGGTATATGAAGGCCCATGAAGACATCACATAGGAGCCCTCATCCCCTCCTTCTGGCTCTGTTCAACTCTCCTGCTGCTGTGGCCCAAGAGACCATCAGAAAGGTTGGTGCTGTCCACAGCCAACTTCCTGAGCCAAGGAATGAAGGTCTTAGAGAACGCTGCCTCCTGGTTCTCTGTCTTATTCTAAGCAAACATACCATGAGCTCAGACTCCAGGAACAGGTGAGGTGCAGGTCCCAAGGGATTGCCTCACAGGTCTACCTCCTTCTTCTCTGGATCCAGGGATCAGAGACACCAGCCATGTGTCTGGCAGGGCATGATTGTTTCTGAGATGTGCTTTGCCTGGATTCTGCCAGAGTGGCCTGAGGATTTGTGAGCCTCATGCCTTGTCGTGGGCAGACACTGTTACGAGGTAACATAAGTTGAGAGTAACCTTTCAGCAGAACAGTTTGAGTTAAAATAAAGGGATTGAAAAAGAGTACAATGACCAAAAAAATCTATAAAAATGCAATTGCGCTAATATAATTTTATCACTTATTTAAAAATTTAGTCGACCCAAAAGACTACCAAGTGTGAAATTAAGGAACAGCTCCTCTACTTTTATGGAAATCACTCTTCCTCACTTGTCTAATAGCCTGATTTTGTCAGATCATTTATTTCCATGGTTTTAAAATGAGCTTGACAGACAGAATTTTATAACACCACTTTACTGCAAATAAGAACATCATTTTCGCTTATTAAAACTGAAGCTTAGAGAAAGCATTAAAATTAACAGTTCACTCTGCTTTAACCTTTTGAATACTGCCGTGACTTTACACCACAGACTATGTGTAAGGAAAACCAAGGCGCCTGGCATAGATGGAGGAGGTGGGATGGGGCATGGATTCTAGTCCCTGGGGCAGTCACGGAGGAGGCCTACCCAGCTGGAAAAGGCTGTAGTGGTGCCCTGAGGAATCCCCCTGCTGGGCCAGTGAGCACCAGTCTTGGGAAGCCAACCCTAGGTCCCAGTAGACACTAGTACAAGGTGCTCCTTTTAAGTGGCAGCAGGTGACCGAGTTGATCGAGAGGAGGGTTTTATGAATGTCCTGTATTCTTTTCTCTCTGTCTTTCTTTCTTTCCTTCTCCCTTCCTTCCTTCCTTCCTTCCTTCCCTCCTTCCTTCCTTCCTTCCTTCCTTCCTTCCTTCCTTCCTTCCTTCCTTCCTTCTTTTCTCTCTCTCTCTCTCTCTCTCTCTCTCTTTCTTTCTTTCTTTCTTTCTTTCTGTCACTCAACCAATACTTCCCAAGTATGTCAAAGGGATGGAGCAGGTACTGTTCTAGGCACTAGAATAAAATAGTAAGTGAGACCAAGTCCTTGTCCTTGGGACATTCAGCCTATCATGAGTTTTGGAGGTCAGGCGATAATCCCTAAAGCAAATAAATATATAAGTTCCTGCCTGGGAAGGCAAGTCAAGGCTGTGGAGAAAATGAAAGCAGGCAAGGGAGAGACACATACAAGTGCTTGTTGAACTGAAGTGAGATTTCTTGGGCTCAAGCACTTTGGGCCCCAGTTTGCAGGATAACCTGTGCTGGCCATCATCAGTACCAGATGTCTTTTTCTATGTCCTATGGGTGAGGCCTGGTTCAGGAGCTCTGTTGGACAGAACAGTTGGAATATGCATTTCTGTGCCCTCCAGCCTTGTCCCAGACTTCAGACAGCTCCAAAGTGCTAGGGATGTAACATCACTAAGGTAGTTCTCAATCAAAAACTGGAGGGAACTTATATTTGAACTCCAGCTTCTCACTCCTAGGATGGGATGTATCTGAACTGTGTGCTTCCTGGAATTCTCCTACAGAATTCAGCTCCAGCCACCCACTTAATCGATTGTCCTGTTCCTACTTTGCAGAGTGCCTTGCATTCTCTGTCCCCACCCAGCTCTCCTGCACTCCCACATTCGCTTGCCCTTGAACACTTGGCTCACAGTTTCGGGAAATCTAATTGCAGGCAAAGACTCATGCCACACAGCGGGAACCAATGACTTTTGTGTGTACCTAAACCCCAGTCGTATCACTTTCCTGCACCACTGAGATCTGATCCCCAACTCTCAGCCCAGCCCCTTTTGGGGGACTGTTTGGCACAGGGGCTCACCACTTCCACACTGGAGCAATCTGGCCAGGGGCAAGTTAGGCCACCGTGACCCTGCACCCTGGGGACTCACTGCTCAGTGCTTGCTCTTGTACAGTCCTGATGTGCAGTGAGCAAAAAGTGCAGGGTTCAACCTGACCAGCAGTGGGGGAGGCTTCCCTGCTCCAGGATAGATGGTTCTCAACCTTCTCTCCTTGGGTGTTTAAACATTTCATGGAACAGAGACCTTCACCCACACCTAGTTCAATTATGCACCCTTGAACTGGCCTGACCTCTGCTTCTTGTGCTCCACTGGCCCTCACTCTATCCCAGGGTTATATTCTCAGGTAAAGTACTTACACACACAGCTGTGTCTCAGCACTGTCTTCAGAGGAACACAGACTAAAGCACCAAAGGGATTGAGGCCACTTAATGCACATGGGGTGAGCGGGCCAGCCTCCAACACCTGCATCTGGGCTTAGCATCATCACGCACGGTGCCCTGCTGAGCCTTCCTTCTCTCTTGCCATCCTGACTTGGTCACATCCTCTGTACCTCAGTTTATACCATCTTAGTTTGCAGCAGTACATGCAAACACATCTTGCATTGCCTTATCTCCCTAAGGGAAATCCCTGCCCACCAGTCCATCTACATATCTCAGCTTACATGTAGCACCCTCTAAGGTCACCCTGAGGCCACCGAGTACCTTTCTGGGGCACTCTCCATACCGGAAGCCACAGCACATGTTCCCTGATCCCCTGAAATGTGCCCAAACATTATTTGCTGCTCTGGCCAGAGGACCGTTGAGTGAAGCAACCTCTACTGGGACCAGCAGCCTCAGGACTGGAATGGTGCCTGAAGGGCAGATGCACGTGGTGCTGACCCTGTGCTGGGAAAGCTCTGTCCATAAAGTAGTGTCACTCCCTCTGAATGGAGGGCTGCCTCTGTGTCAGGGGCCTTCTCTGTTCTTGGCACAAAGAAAAGAATCAAGAAATGATGAATGAAGAGAATGAAGGAATGTATGGTGTAAAAAAAAATGAGTGAACATGCTGGGTGTCTGTTTGCTGTGTCTGTTATAGCATCCAAGTGTCTCCGCCTCGCATGCCCTGGGGATACCCCCAGGCAGAATCAGTCACTCCCAAGGCCCCCTGGGCAAACATCTGTCACTGCTTTGTATTGCAATCTGCTTGCAGGTGAGTGTCTACTCTAGCCTGGGAGCAGCTGGGGGCTGGATCTTTCTCCCTGGCACCTGGTGTAGGGACTCCAACAGTCGATGAGGCCAGGTAGCAGGCAGATGTGTGGAAGAGTACGTGGATTAATTAGACTGATATAAAGGGACTCCTCACCAAGATGGTGTGGGGAAACAGGGCCCATATGGTCGGTGTGCAGAAGCCAGGTCCTGGGCACATGGCTGTGCATGCACTGGCCCTTCCCATCTCATCTAGGAGGTGAAATAACCTTCTTTCATAAAAGGGGCACCTGAGCCTTGGAGAGACTGAATGTCAGGGCCAAGAGCCATGACCTAGTGGTGGTAGAAAATGACCACACACTCAGGGCTGAGCATTCCTAAACTTGGAGTCATGTGCTACTTCCTTACTGTAGCCCCTATATCTGCACCCCCACCACACCATGACTGGACTATCCTCCTGCCCTGAGCAGTCTCTTCATCCCCTGTTCCGGCTTCTTCCTAAGGTTTTGAGCAGAAGAGAGACCACTTTCCTTATCCCCTGAACCAGCCCTTACTAACACTTGGCATAGATTCTACTCCATAACTAGTGACCGCATTGTTCTCTTAGGTGAGGCAGTTGGATCCTCAGATGCCATGAGATGATCCTGGATTCCTAAGAAAAAGGAATCTCTAGCCACTGCAGGGACACAGAATTCTCCTGTGCATACCTTTCTACTGCCACTGTGTTTGTCTGAGAGCAAGCTGATCTCTCAGAGAGCCAGAAACTCCTGAGTGAATGTGACACCAGCCCAAACCACACATAGAGAAGGGAGCAGTCACTGTGACAGGTGGTACATTTAACTTCCTCTCATTTAACTCCCTCCTTGTGGGGGAAGTTAAGTGAGAACAGAGAACAGAGTGCAGGTGGAAAGGACACCCAGTGACCGTGACATTACTGAGGAAAGGGAACCTTGAGGGTGGCGATCAGCAGGTGGGTCGAGGTAAAATGGTGGAGATGCTGTGTGATGATATTGTGCAGGAAAAGACCCAGTCGGTAGACCCTGATGAACGATGAAATTTCCTGGAATCTCAGGCTGCCTCCCTCTCCTGACAGCAGCTGGGCTTTCCAAGCAGCATCCAGGGTTCCACCATAGAAGGCCGTCCATGCAGTCAGTCTGTACTCCAGATGGGTGCTGTTTGGACGCACTCTCACCCACGGCCGAAGGTGGAGGGGAGCTCAGAGAGCTCTGGAACATTTGGCTGGAATTCTCCACTGAAGACCAACCCTTCAAGCTTCATCTCCTCGGATTCCCTCCTCCAGTCACCAGAGGGACAGGAGAACATTGAACCAAATGGTAGACTTTCCCCTTGTCTCCTTTTCGGGAGACTTCTGGAAATAACACCTTGGCTTCCTCCTGGTTGGCAGGAAATGGGGCCAAATTCTTTGCCTCCCACTGAAGCAGACTTCTTCCCATCAGCTCCTCCTGAGTCTCCTGCCCAGTGCTGATCTTTCCTTGGAGGGGAAGTCCTCAAGGGGACTGCTGACTTTCAGATTCCAGGGATCCTCCTCAAAGTCTTGAATCTAAGGAGGAGGTGGTGTCTCCTGACTTGCTGGTTCCTCTGTCCCCTTCAGGGCATCACAGACAATAAGTGAGAAGGTTTGTGGTTATCTTGCCCCACCCCCACCCCACTTCCCTCTGGGAGACGCCTCAGCTCCTCTGCGCCTTCACAGCGCAGGTCAGAGCCCAGACAAGGAACTCAGCCCAGGTGGGCCGCACAGCAGTGTAGAACAAGAACCAGAACTTGAACTCTGCTCCTTCCAAATGTGGGAAAGTGCAGACACTGCTGGCACAGCTTGAAAATCATGGCCTCCCTGCAGGGTGTCTGTTTACAAAGGCAGGAGCTCAGAAATGCATTCACTGTGGAAAAACAAAGCTTCAGAAATAGGGAAGCCCTTACTCCCCCTCCATGTGGAGGGGGAGAGCCACAGCATGTGTTGTACTTCAGCCCTGGGGATCAATGCCCCCTCCCGCCATGGCCCCCTTGGTCTCTGTTCCCAGCATATCAGGGTTTCACTGCACCTGTGCAGCATAGCTTTGTGCTGATTCACTCCAGCCTCTCTGCAGGCCTTGCTGTGCCCAGGACATAAGACGGAACATGTGCCTCAGATACAAGGCCTCGGAGCCCAGAGTCCCTGAGCAAGCATAGCCTTGAAACCTTCTGTTTTGTCTCTGTGGAAATGGGTATCCTGGGGACCCTCAGGCCAAACAGGGTTTGCCATAGGGTCTGAGAAACCTCCCTAGGCAGTGGGTCATTCATTATCCTATTCAAAATCTGCTAGGTACCCACGACCTGTTTGGCAAAGTCCCCAAAACCCTTACAGGCAGAAGAGGAGAATTAGCTCTGTGAATTCCTGTTCTAGGGGTCAGAGGGGGTCATGTGCAGACAAGAGCACAGAATCCTTCAGTGACTTATCACAGCCAACTCTCCCGTGAGCCTCAAGCTCCTGCAGTTGAGCTGCCTGCAAATCAGGCTGCTTTCTGGTTACTTGTGTCGTGATATCGGGGTACTAGGCATGACTGAAATATACAAGGAATATTTCAGTTTTTTGAAAAAACTACATTAAAAAGACACATTGCCATGTACCCCCCTGGCTTTAAATGCACTTATGCCATTGTTCTTCGCACTTTCTGGAACGGCTCTGGAAGCCCTCTTTCCTGAATATCTTTAGTTGCACAGTCCTGGCTGCTTCAGTACCCTCAATCAGCACAAAATGTTTCCCTTTCATGGTCATTTTGACTTTGGAGAAGAGCCAGAAGTTACATGGCGCCAGACCTGGTGAGTAAGTTGGGTGAGGACATGCTGTAAGGTTTCTATGAACTTGCTTTTCTGTTGGATAGCCCTTGGTAGGAGCGTACACTGTAGTTTTAAAGATCATACTTTGTAAAGACACTCACAAAAGACCTTCAGAACTGCTTCAGAAGGTGGCAGAAGTGATGGGATAAGTCTAAAGAACTGTGTTACATTGTGGGTGGGGGAGTATTTTGAGAGAGAATGTTTGGCAGTCTGTCTTTTACTGTGATAAAATTTAAAAAATTTAAATATCCACTGTATACTTTGATCCTGCCTTCTACTTACAAGTGTACATGGAAGTGCACCATGCACACGTGGATCCTTTTTTTTTTTTTTTTTTACATAAATATGATCACTTTGCCCGTATGGCTGATGAATTTTCTCGGGCTCCATGTCTTTTCTGTTCACCTCTGTCGAGGAGCACCGAGTTTGGGTATAGCTTTGGGTATTTAACCATTTCTCTATCAAAGACACCTACTGCCATTTTCCTTCCTTTTATCCTTATCTTGACTTCCTTGTTTTTTCTTTTCTTTCCCTCTTCTGCCTTTTCCTCTTCTCTCTGCCCCTCTGCCATCGTAAACAGTGGTGCATTGAACATCCTTGAGCATTCACTTTGTGTACAGCTACTGTTCTTTCTGTAGGATAGTTTCCTAAGAGCGGCTGAGCTCACCAGTGCTCATATGCATTTTAGATTTTCAAACACTACCATGCTATCCTTTAAAAAGACGATGTGTGTCTTACAAACTTCAGGTTGCATATTTTAACAGCTTCTGTTGCCAGTACAACAGAGGCAATCCACCTGTGATGCTTAAAGGCGCTCAGTGACCCCTCGTTATCCCCACTCACGAGAAAGCCTTACTAGGGGTTCACGTGGGGCTACCTCATTCCACACCAATAACAGCAGAGGGACATTGTGAGCTCCAAAGAAACTACCCAAGATCTGCATACTATGTTTTAACCTAAATGTTTTGTCTATGCAGGAAAAACTAATAACTATGAATTCTCATCACACTCTGTGAGGCCAATATTACTGTTCTGTTATACTTAATGAAGGATGACATTCTAGTGGGTTGAATGATAGGTCCTCAAGAAAATATGTCCATGTCTTCATGGCGGAATGTGTAAATATTACTTTATTTGGAAAAAGAATGTTTGCAGTTGTGAGTGAAGCGTTTTGAAGTTAGAAGCTCATCCTGAGTTGTGCAAGTGGACCCTAACTTCAGTGACAAATGTCTGTGTAACAAACACAGGAGAGATGGCTTAGAGAGAAGAAAGCCATATGAAGCCGGGGTCCAAGTTTAGAGAGATAGAGCTGCAAGCCCAAGAATTTTGAGACCCATCTGAAATTGGGAGAGGCCAGAAAGCGAGTCTTCCCTGGTGCCTGAGGGAGCAAAGCCCTGTGGATACCTGAAGTTCTGACCTCTAGGTTCCAGAACTGTGAGAGAATAAATTTCTGTTATTTTCAGCCACCACATTTTTTTAATAGCCTCACTAAACATATATAGATACCCAGGCTCACAAGGATCAGAAACATCCCCTGACTTGCCCAATGCCCTGCTAGTATGGCCTGTGCCTCAGTTACAGAGTAGGCAGAGGGACATTGTGAGCTCCAAAGAAACTACCCAAACTCCAGGTCACCTTGGGAACCACTGAGGGAACCACCTCTGGTCAGAAGCCCTATGCACAGAGGTGGAGGCTTTCTCCATGGTCAACACTATGGTGAACAAGATGATGGGATTAAGATTCTAGAACATTCTAGGGGCTGAGAAGCCTGTGGCACTTGCCCTGCCCCACTGTCCAGGCAGGAATAATGCAAAAGGGCTCTGTCCCATTTAACACAGCCACTTGTACCTTCTGGTGGCTTTATCTTGGGAATGACACACTGATTCGATGGTCAAAGAGGTTTCCTGTAGAGCAAGGACTTGGGCAAAGAGGTACACAGGGAGAGGATCAGTTTGGGATAGGAAAGACTCTGCTGTTTCCTAGGGAATTGGCCTCTGAGTCTCAGCTGCAGGTTTTGTAAAATAGACTTAATAAGTAGATTAAAATGTGTTAGAATGGAGGTGGAATGTTATGGCTTATGTCTAGATGTTCCCCCCCAAACCTCATGCGGTCATAAATGGGGCTTTCCAGAGGTGGCTGGATCTAGAGTGTGGGATACGGGATTAAGTGCGTGCTACTGGATTTAAGGGTGTCTAACTACTAAATTAGTCCACTGATTGGTTTAGTATAGTCCTAGGTGTTGATAATAGGAAGGCCCATGCTGAATGTGAGTGCTACCTGCCCTAAGAGCACGTAGCCTGGATAGAATACAATGGACAGAAAGAGGGCTGCGACTGTTGCTTGCTGCTTCTTAGCTACTCTGCTGCTTTGCTGCTTTCTGCCTACCGTGAACTGTTTCTCCTGTGATGTCCCTCTGCCATGCCACCCTGCCTTGAAGCCAGCCAGCTGTGTACTGAAACCTCTGCAAACTGAGCTACAATAAACCTTTCTTCATTTAACTTTGGGTGCTGAGTATTTTATCTCAGCAACAAAAAACCTAACTAAGACAGAATGCTATATATTTCAAGCCCTGGGCTAAACCTGTTGCTAACAGTTTCCTCCTTAGTTCCTTCAGCAGCCTTGTGTGTACTATGTGCTGTACCTATTCATGTGTCACAGATGAGCACACTGTGACACATAGAAGTTAACTTGTCAAAGTCACAGGACCACACAGAATTTGAACCAGACAATTTGTCCCAGGATGCAATGCATGCCTTTAACCCCTCTCCCAGGTTCTTGGTGAGGAATTAGTAAGAGATGATGTGCTGCCTCAGGCACAGTCCAGCACTGAGCAGCATCACAGACCCTGAGGGCCTCTGTGTGGGTCACCCCGTGGATGTATCCCTTACTCTCAGCTTAATGGGGATCTTCTCCATGGAGCCAGAGTAGGCTCACTCCATGCTTCAAAATAGAGAGGATGTAGCTTCTGGGCAGACCTGTTTCCTTGGCCTCCAGACTCCTGGCCATGTCACGATTAAGAGCAGAAAGGACCTTGTAAGCATGGTGCTAGGAAAGGGGCCCTGTCTGACCAGGCATGAACACGCCCTGGCTTCCAAGCCTTTGTTTCTATAAGGATTCAGTGGGAGATAGGTCTTCAAGTATTAGTCTTGACCACATTTCTTCCCAAACTTCCAGAACCTTCCACTGTATTTGGTGATAAATCAGATTCCATCTACAGCTGCCCAGTGGAGACCAGACACTGAACCTGCCCACAGGAACACCAGATGGTAGCTGTTCTCTGCTCTTCCTGCAGGTAGAAGTGGCCTCATTCTGCAGCCAGCTTGGCCAGGCCAGCCACTTCTCAGATGACAGCCACCATGGCCGTTTCCTAAGAACCTGCCATGTGTTAAATCTCCATCTGCAGTTCTCCTTCTCTATGAAGGCTATCATTATTGTCCCCATTTCACAGGTGAGATAACAGTGCCACCTGGCTCTGCAAATGAACTGACACCCGGGGGTATCTCTTCTGGAGACCATGATTCAGTAGCCTGTCTTCTCCAAAATGGTTTTATTATAAAAAAAAAATCTTTAGCACATTCCACTTAGACTAGTAGATATTTCATATCTTTTGCTTATTACAATGCACTGTGCTACACATCCATTATTTAACTGTGCACTGGGTGTAATCATTCTTTAGGTACTGTTGTGCCAGCAATAATTTACATCCTGCATGAGGAGTCAGGATGTATCCTCTACCTGCACAGAGAGAGCTGACAGTGGGGCAGAATATAATTGTTCCAAAAAGCCACACTTGATAGCTAATGAATGAGCAGGTGAGGATTAGAGATGGGGAGATCTGCTGGCGTTTGAGAGAGGTAAACCAACAATTAGAAGAGGAATATGTTCTGTTGGCTGTCAGGGAAGATTTTTGCATTGCAAAAGGGAAAAGATGATCTAGACTCAAGGGTAATATGATGCCTGCCACAGGTATGGGGGAAATTCACACTTGTCGATGTGTTTGAAGTTATATTTTTAAGAGGATTTAGAAAAAATTCTTCCAGTGACTGTAAGGTTTCAAAAAGATTTTGATCTACTTTTCCACTTGTTCATGCAATAAGCCTCTCTTGAGCATGTGCTGTGCACCTGGGGTGAGCAGCCTGGGAGTTTTGGGCTCAGTAACAGTTCGGGGCAGCTCTGGTCTCTCTGAGACCAAGGAAATAGTGACTGCCTGGCAAGGGGATGTACAATATGGCCAAAAACTATGGAGAATGTTTGAATTAAAAACTAGTTATTACAATAAAAGACACATTGTCATTAGTCCCCCTCCCTTTGAACACACTTGCTCCATCCCTCTTGCCACGTTCTGAAGCAGTTCTGGAATATATGAGTATCTTTAATTGTCTTTTCATGCGCTGTCACAGCTTGATGACCTTGAACAATTTAAAGGCTTTGCCTTTCATGGTCATTTTGACTTTGGGGAACAGCCAGAGATCACATAGTGATCTCATAGCCCCAGTGAACAAGATAGATGAAGACACATTATGTTTTTACTTGACAAGGGTTGTCATAAATGTTATCAATCTATTTAGGACTCGGAGGCGCCCAGAAGAAGACACTCATGAAAGAGGACTTCCAGAACTGCTTCAGAAAGTAACAAGAATGATGGGTAAGTATGTTCAAAGAAAACAGGAGTGTTAATGACATTAAGATGACTTTTACTACAGTATATTTTTTAAAAGAAATCATTTTACTGGTATACTTTTGACAAATATAATGATCACATTCATGATAGTGAATTTGTATCTGTGCATATTATATCTTAGTTCTTTTTCCCCCTCTCCCCTCCCTTCAATCCTTCTTGCCATTCACCATATTATTTGATCACATGTCATAGCTTTCCGGGTGCTCTTCTCTCAGAAGTGAATGTTAATGATGAGTACAATCGAGGTGATTAATTGTTGACCACGGAATGTTTTCTAGGGTGCTATCCATTTCTTCTTTATGAAGATATGAGATGGATTGCATTATTTCAACCAGGAGGATATGGGGCTGAGGGGATTAAGTCTTTATCCAGGCCAAGGGATAATGACCAGCCTAAGTCAGTTTCTATGCCCTCCCTCAGTGTGCTGTAGAGAGAAGGTCCCAGCAGAGGTATGACAGGGGATTTGTAAACTACAAATTTCCTTCTAAAGGAAGAAAGATTCAAAACTGCTTGAGGATTTTAGCTCTAATTTGACTGTATGTTTTGTACATATTTTTATCTATTAAGGTTCCCTGTAGAGTGTGCATATGTGGAAATATATACATATATATGCTGCAGATCTACTGGTATATGCATACACATGCATACATATTTTGGAGATGGCATTTGTGTGCAAAATGTGAAAACCATCACCCTGCATTATCTGCCAATGTCAATGCCTAGCTGGCCACTGCCATGAAGGAACCTGCTGGTCATCCCCCAGTGCCAATGAGTGCAGTAGCATGACACAGTCTTAATGTCATTTCTCAAAATTCTCAAAGCCAAACCCAAGGGCTCTGGCGATGTCAGTGCATTTCAGCGCTGGTGAGAAGATCCCACTCCTCGAAGTAAACTGATGCTCAGGTTCTCCAGCATTGTTAGGCTGGGGGCACAGTATTTTCCAGATAACTAAAATCATAACTTTGTTCATGGAAAAGCTCTGTACAATCAAATGGGACACTAGCGTGCCTCCTTACATGGAGGCTACCAACTTCCATCATTCCTCAGTTTCTCAGGTAACTGAAGAACCTTTACCTCCCTGTCATATTTTAGTGATGGAGGTGGGGACAAACAGCAAGGATTGGTCACAGCTCACACTTGTTGATTACGTTCTGGTGGCCTGGCTCCAGTGCTAGCCATTCTGCATGCACAGTGCTAGTCCCACACCCACTGTCCCAGCTTGGGGTTAACAGTCAGTCATATTTTAGAAACTAAAGCTCTGAGAGGTCTTTCTGTCCACCTCTCTATGGGCCAAACTTTGGACCCAGGTTTTTATATGTTCTGTTCACTTGATTCTCTGCACTATTTGCTGGGCAACTGACCCTGACCCCATGGTTGGTCTTCTTGTTTGTCTTGTCTTTTGTCTACATCTCTGTTTTTTCTTTAAATTTGTTATTTCTTTTTAGTTTGTACTTTAAGGCTTATAGAAAAGTGAAGAATTCTCATTATCAGATTCTCTAGTTATTAACATGTAACTTTTTTTCTTTTTGTTCTTTTTCCATTTCTTTCTATGTTTCTACTCAAACACATAAACTAATCTTTCTGAATCACTGGAGAATTAACTGCAGATATGATGCTCTTTGCCCCTAAATATGACACTATGCATTTCCTAAAAATAATGGTGTTCACTTCTACACCTTCAGAAATCAGCAAATGAATGGAAATCAACACTGATATAATACTATTGTCTGCAGTAGAAATTTTATTTGGATTGGACCAATTGTCCTAATAGTGTCCACTGTAAAACTGAAAGAAAATCTCAGGTCATAGTTGCCTTCAGTTCTCACCTCTCCATTGCCGCCTTTAATGGAAAGCAGCCAGTTCCTCAGGCTTCTTTTGTGTTCTGTGATGTTGACAGTTTTGAGGTTTACAGGCTGGTTGGTTGCTTCACAAAATACGTTCAGTTTGGGTTTATCTGATGTTCTATTAGAATCCCATCAAAGCAGTGTGTTATCCTTCTCCTTGTTCTACAAGGAGTTGCAGGATGTGAATTTGTCCCGTATATTCTAGATCAGAGGTGTTATCGGATCCTGCTGTTCTTAAGTTGTATTTTTCCTCCTTTGTAATAAATACACATCATATGTGCTCATCTTTTGAGACTACGTGAATGTCCTGCTACTTCTCAAATGGTCACTGAACAGTTTTAGTATCTGTTGATGATTCTTGGTTGATTCCATTGCTATGATCATGACAACTGCCTAAAATAATTGGCCTACTGCAAGGCAGAATCTTCTCCTTTTTGTCCGTTTATTTGTTTATATCAGTGTAACTCATGGATTCCTGTTTCACTCAATGGGTTACTATTGTAATCTGTGAGGGGACGCATTTCCAACTGCCTTCTTTTTCTGACATGTCTCTGTCATTTCTTGAACCTTTCCTCCCTTTTTGGTGTAAATCATTCTAGGATCATCTTGTATACCGCCTTACTCTAGACCTAAAATAGACCATTTCTGCAAGTGGCACTACTTCTTCTAGTTGAATGAAGCACGTAGGAACCACAACGTAAGTGCTAAAAATGCTCCATGTTGCTGGGGTGTCACTATTTCTAAGCTGTGTATACACATATCAATACTCTCTCTTCTTTCCCCTCCTCCTCTTCTCTCACATACCTTCCCTCCCTTCTTTCCCAGACCACTCCCTCAGTCTTTTATCTAAACCACGAATTGTTACCCATGTACATGGTCTCTGACTTACAGTGGTTTGACTTCACGATTTTTAAAAATTTCTCATAATGTGATAGCAACACACATGCAATAGAAACCACAGTTTTGAATTTGGATCCTCCTAAAGGTGGCTCTGCACTCTCTTTTGTGTGATGTTGGCCAGTAGCGGCAGCAGCAGCAAGCCGCAGCTCCTGGTCAGCCATGTGATGAGGAGGGACCATTAATAATCTGGCAGTGTATGTGTAGCTAAGCTGTGATGGGTGGTAGGTTATGTGCATTAGGTGTATTTTTAACTGAAAGACATTTTCAAGTTACAATGGATTTATTGGGGTAGGGTATCCCCTTATAAGTCAAGGACTATCTCTACCTTCAGTGGTGGCCCGACGTGGTAGAGTTTATTCCTTCTCCTCTCCTTTTCCCAAATTTTAACCTCTTTCTCCAACAATGAGAAACCTGCCTTCAGTTGTCTATAGTGTATTTATCTATTTGCTCAATTATCAGAAGCCCATAATTATTTTTGTCAGCTATTTAAATTTTCCTTTTCAATTCATTTTAATTGCATGGGCAATCCATAAACATATTCTCTTTGAAAATACAGGGGTAAGGTTGATTTTTATCCTCCGGACTTCCCTGTATTCATAGATCTAACTACTATTATCAGTTTGGTATGAATCTTTCCAGACATTTTTTTCTATGTCTTTGTACACCCACAGACATTAAAATTGTAATGTTTTGAGTTAACTTTATATAAATGGTTTGATGGTTTACACCCTGATTAGCAACTTAGTTTTTAAAAATAAAAAAACCAAAAAATTCTTGGACATTTTCCATGTTGGTACATATTGATTCATTTCACTGCAGCTCAGCTTGAGATGCTGAACTGGAAGCAATGTCTGGTGTCTAAGTACTACTTTAGCATGTCTCTGGAATAGCATGCAGTACCTAAAAAGACAGTATTGCCATCTCATGCCATGTGCCAATGTCTCCTGTGAGTCACTGCAGAGAAGTAGGTTTGGTGGGCTGTTGGACATTCACATTTTGCATTCCAAAGTGGCTGCAGTTGGTTGGTGTCACACCACCTGCAATGACTTTTCAGTGTCTCCTTGTGATCCTCAGGATGGGCAGCAGCAGCCTCTGCCCTGTTGTGAAAGACAGGGGAAGTACTCTTTGGTCTACTGACATCTTGAAGTGTCAGGCTTTGGCAGAAACCCTATTTAATCCTCTGTAGGGCAGATGGCTGGCCCTGGAGGCTCTTTCAGGTTTTAAAGTGCAACAATATCAGTTCTAACATGTCTAGAGCTCTCATCTGATGGTACAGTTACCAGTTGTAGCTTATGTCTTAACTACCCAGAGGCATTTTATTACTGGGAAGAAGAACCTTCTGGATAACCTCCTTTCCTCCCTCCTTCCCTTCCCTTTCTCTCTCTCTCTCTCTCTCTCTCAATCTCTCTTTCTCCCTCCCAGCCTCTCTCCCTCCCTCTTCTCTTCACCCCTCCCTTCTCCTTTGTATATTTCAAAGTTGTGTTGGTGGAAATAGGGGTAACCTAATTAGAATCCTATTAGCACCAATATTTCTCTTAAGTAAATTCATGTTTCCTAGTCCATCTCACTTGAGCAGTAGTACATCTCCCTTTTGCCATTCCTGTCCTTCATGGCTCTTTCAGGCATATTGTCTCATTTCAGCCCTTCATTCATTCAATGAGAGGTGAGTTTTCCCCATTTCTCAGATTTCTCGTATTTAAGTTCACATCCATGGTATTGGGACCTGGCCTCAAACTCAGACCTTCATAACTCAATTTCAAGATATTTTTTTATGTAAGATTTTTTTCTTTTAACAATTGAAAAATGTAGAACAGTATGATGAAGAAAAATTTTTAAATCACCCATAATCAACACTGTCATTCAGAATAACCACTATGAATATTTTTCTATATACTCTATAAACATATAACAAAATTATATAGAGCATTTATTTGGTTGCTTTATATTGTGAGCATTTTCCAATACCATTAAATTTTCTTTATAAGATTTTAAATGACTATATAATGTCCCATCATGTGGATAGATCATAATTTAGGCAATCCTCCATAGTTGAATATAAGCTAATTTTACATTGTCATTGTTATAAATAAAGTTTCAAACAATATTCCAGAATGCAAATATTTAACTCTATCATTGAGTATTTCTTTGGAATACAGGCCTAAAAACAGAGTGACAACATAGGCCCAAAGTTATGTGTAACTTTAGCCTCTTAATACTCACAGCTCAATTCTACTCCAAAAAAGCCTTGTTGGGGACCTCACAACCTCCAGGGTATGGCCACCAGCCATGTGAGCAGCTGCCCTACACATGCATTACACATAATCAATCATGATTTAATACAGACACATCAAGTTTCCAAATGCAGATAAGGAAAACAGAGTCAGCAAGGTTCAATAAGCTTCCTAAGGTCACAGAGAGGGAATCCAGCTCTGTTCCTAATGGTTGGTGTATACCACTCAGCTGCTCTCCCGTATCATTTGAACAAGCCTGACCTTGGCAAGGGAGGCATGGAGCCCCCGAGGATGGTATCTTGTGTCGGTGGGACACGCTTCTGCTCCCACCACCTCTGCTTTTGTTATTTGAGATGACGAATCCCTTATGCAGGCAGCAGGGCAGTTACCACTAGAATACCAGCCTCCGGTGCTCACCTCCCTCTGACCCGGGGAAGTTCAGGGCATTATATGATATAGGATAGGATGCCTGATATGATGGTTGGGACCCGGTCTACACAGGGGTGAGTGGATAAATGATAGGAGCAACGAGGGCAAAAATGTCACAGGCTTGTTTCAAGTGGTTTTTGTAAGTGAGTGAGAGTATGATCATGGCTTGAGTTCACAGCATTGATTAGAAATCCGCTAGGTACAAAACATGGAATTGTGCTAAGGAGACATTATAGGAATCAGTCCTGTGGGCCTGTAAGTGTAGTGAAGAAAAATCCATAAATCATGATCATAAAATGCTATGCATTTTCAATCTATAAAAAGTACATGGTTAATAGTTATATCTGCAGATATAAGAATATGCTTAGTTTTATCGAAGACTTTGTAGGTTGGATTAGGAGAGCTGTGCTGGTTAACTTTAGCGTCGACTTGACTGGATTAAGGAATACTTAGATCGCTGGCAGAGCATTACTTCTGTGTGTGTCTGTGAAGGCGTTTCTGGAGTAGATTAGCACGTTGGTCAGTGGACTCAACAGGGCAGGTCCACCTTCAGTGTAAGCAGGCATCATCCCATTACAGTAGGTAGGGGTCCAGATAGGACAAAATACAGTAGAGAGGCAAATTTTCTCTTTCTCTTCTACATCAAGAACACCCTAGTTTTCCAGACCTAAGACATGAGAATTGCACATTCCCTAGCCTCTGGATTTCAGCTTTGGAACCAGTGGGCCCTGAGATCTCAGCCTATGGCCTTAGACTGAGAGTTCTATCTTTTAGTTCCCTTATTCTGAGTCTTTCAGTAGTCCTACCACCCCTAGTGCAAATGGCCTGTGGTGGGATCGCTCAACTTCTGTAATCACGTGAACAAATTCTCTAGTATCCCCACTCACCCACCTATCTGTCTGTCTGTCTGTCTTCCACTTTATTAGTTTTGTCTCCCTGGAGAACATTGGAAGAAATTTCAGGAGGAGACAAATTTTAAGAGACGATGTGAAGAATAGAGTTGCCACATGTGGGAGAAGATCACTAGCTGACTAACTAGGTAACTAAGGCATCTCAAAAATATGGTGTAAAAATTACTTGAGAAAATGAAATTACCTTTGCAGTTGTTTATAGAAGTTAAGTCCTTTGAATAACTGTCTGCAAAAAGTTAAGCCAGGATGGTTCTATGGGGCAGGTTGCCTAATTTGAAGGAGACATGTGAGTCTAATGAACCTCACAGTTATGGGATAGCTTGATATTCTCCAAACTTCTCCAGTGATAAGAATTAATATCTTACTCATTCTAATTTAGTGGGACAAAACAACACCTAAAAATACATATATTAACAAGTACTTCAGGTGATTCCTTGTGTTATTTTGGGAAACAATGCACAGGTAATTCAGAAACTTACAACTAAATTTTTTTAAAATGCCAGTGAGTATGATACTTGTTGATCTTGTTAAACTGTAGATTCTGAATCTGTATGTCTGGGATGCGACCTAAGATTCTGCATTTCCTGTAGTCATTCAAGTGACACTGATATTGTTCTTCTAAAAACCACATTTTGAAAAGCAATCGTGTAGACCAGGAGTCTCGAACAGGTGGTGGCTCATGACACAGGTGGTCAATTATGTTTTGTTTGGCTTTGTATGGTGTTTAATATTTTTCAAATTTTGTTGTCAATATTTTAAAAAGGGAAAATTCTGACTTCTAACCATGATGTTATAACTGGCACCAAACTGATTCTTTTGCCATAAACAGGCATAACCCAGACACATATTATGAAAATTGGTTTGGGACTGTACAAAGTAGACAACAAACCACAATTCTTAAGAGAAAAGAAATGCATGAGATGAGGCCCCTGGTCACCCATTTATCCACATGGGTTACTAATGTGAACTTCACAGTTGGTGCACCAAGCTGATGTCTAAGAAGAACATGGCAGTCATGAGACTGTCTGGTGTCTGCAGAGACAGGCACCAGAGTTTGGGCCATCTCAAGTGCCTGGAGTATACACGGTGGAGGATTAAAGAAAGGGAGTTGTGGGGTGGGGGTGACCCATACAACTCCATGGCTGAAGTCCAGACTGCACATGCATAGGAATTACCCAGTGTCACCAAAGAGTAGCTGTCAGAGGACTGAAGTCAGAACAGAGCACAGAGGATGGACAGTGTTGGAGGAAGAACAGTGTTTTGAATATTGGATATTGGACTCTTGTTTCTACCCAAATAAAGAGATCTCTTGAGTACTTTAACATCCCAGAGATCCTTTGAGTCACTGGACAAGTTGTGTCTTAGGCATGAGAACTAATCTAACTTGGCTCTAACAAAGTCTACATCTGAGCTCCAACAAAATCTCCAGCATAGAGAGTTCAGAGTTAAAGTCCTGCAAAATTAGAGGTCTTGGCAAATACCTCAAGATTTCTATAGTTATGAATTAAGAAAGCATATACCAATCATATATAAATTCTAGATGATCTTCCAGGAATTTAACTGCTTATTAAGGTAACATACACATTCATAAAGGAAAATAATAGAATTTAAATTTTCTGTAACAGGCAACCTATAATATGCAGTATTCAATTAAATATCCCTAGAAAAAAAGATAAAAATGTGATTCAGGGATAAAGACAACGCAGTCAATAGGAACTAAATATGAGATGGGCTATTGTTGGAGTTAGCAAGAATTTAAAGGAGCATGGAGCAGTCAACAATTATGACTGTTTTCAAAAAAATAAAGGAAAATATTGCCCTCATGAAAGAACAGAATAAAGAATTTGAGCCGAGAAATATAAACTACAGAAAAATCAATGGGAAATCCCAGAACTGACAATTATAATTGAGGTTTTAAAATATGCCAAACAGGTCTAACAGAAGATTATAAGGAGACAACAAGAACTTTGTCTATTTAAAAATCAATCAACACTGTCCAGTCCAGTGTATAGAGAAAAACATTGAAGAAAGTTAACAGAGGTGTAGGAACCTATGTGAAAATATTAAGTCACACAAAAGCAGTTCTCAATATGTGAGAGTCCCCAAGACAATTTTAAAAATCTGTAATATTAAAGATGACCATAGTAAGACATTACTTGCCTTTTCCATACAAGCAGCCATTCTTTTGTACAGCAGAACTTGCTAGATGCTAAATGGATGCTATTACACAGACTAAATGCAGAAATAAGAAGAACCTGTTCTCTGTTAATCCAGAAAACACACTATAAAATATATGTGCACTTCACACTAAAATTTTTGAATATTTTCATTAAAATTGTTTTTGGGTGCAAAGGTATTATTCTATCTATTATCTGTCTATCTACCTATCTATATGTCAATGAGAAAATACTTGAAAATATTTCCAGCTTTAGTTTTAATATAGTAAATATAAATAGATATAGGAATATAATCAAATGTTCTTCAGGGTTCTTGAAATTTTAAGTCATATAAGGGAATCTGAGGTATAAACTCTCAGAACTTCTCATTTTAGATACTTGTAATTGCAGTCCCAGAAGGAGAAGACAATGGTAAGGAGCAGAGTGTGTTAAACAAACAAACAAAACAACAAAAGTAAACAACTAAGTTAATCTCAAGCAAGATAAATATAAAGTAAACCATCAAACTGAATTTCTGAGAAGCAAAGCTGAGAAAATTCTGAAAGCAGCCATTTTTAAAAGCACACTACACACAGAGACAGAAAGGATGAGCAGAACTAATTGCTTCTCAACTGGAACAACATAGGACAAGACACAATTGCTCTGTAGTTTTAAAACATAAAAGAAAAAAATATTCTTGTGTCCTAGGTTTCTATGTCCAGCAAAATTAGCCACTGCAAATGGAAGTGGAATAAAGGTATGTTTAGATGTTCCAATAAAAGTTTGGAAATTTTATTGGTAACACATTTATAGTATAATAAATATCCAAATATAGCATTCAGTCTGAAGAGAATGAAGTAAAATGAAAATTCAGATGTGCATATAAGGAACAGAGGGCATCAGACAGTGGAAATGAGCATGTAAACGTAAATCTCTCTTTTTCATGCTTTAGATTTATGTACAAGAAAAGTAATTATTTAAAACACAAATAATGACCTTATAGAGTGTTATTTACCATATATGATGATGGGGAAAATAAGAGAAACATTGCTAAAATGATACGAGGAGGTAAATAAAATAAAGTGTGATAAGAATATTTTCTCATAAAAAGGAAGTATAAAACATCAGATGTGAAGTGTAAGGCATCAGGTACTTCAATGTAAATAAGAATAACAGGAATATTGAATAGAGACTTACGAGTCAATCATTCTGGTTATTGGCCCTACATTAACCACCAAAACTATTAAAATGTATAACAAAGTATGAAAAGAGTAAACTAGAGCCCTGAAATGTTTGGAAGCCTAAAATAATGTAGGAAATGAGCAAGAGACTAAATAAAAAAAACCAGAGCCAGACAAATGGATAGCAAAGGAGATGTCACATGTCAACCTCAGCTGATCAATATTTCTATCAAACATAGATGTACTCTGCACCTGAAATAAAAGACAGAGATGCTCTGGGGGAAAATAATCATGTCCAATTCCTTACAGGAGACACATTTTAAACATACAGAATAGGACAGGTTGAGTGTAAAAAGATGGAAAAGTCACACTGAGCAAAGAATAAACCTCAGAAAGTTGGCATGACTATATGAACACCAGACCAAGTAGATTTAAAGATAAAGAATATTACAAGAGATAGTTATGTGATGATTAAATGATTAATTCTCTAGCAAGATAGAGCTATTGTAAATATGCATTTCTTTAGTCATAGAGCTTTGAAATTCATGAAGCAAAAATTAACAGAAATAAGAGGAAGGTGGACCAATGCATAATGGAATTTTAGCATTGCTCTTAGTAGTTGATAGAAAAAACAAATTTTGATGAAGATTTAGAAGATCCATATAAAAATATATACCCTCCTATGTAAATGACACAGAACTACATCTAGCACCTGCAGAATACATATTTTTTCACATATACATGAGCAGTTATGAAAGGAATTCAAATTCTCAGTCATAAAATGAGTGTCAACACAACTGAAAAATGTTTCCATTTTGTAGTTGTTCTTTGACTATAATGGAATCAAATTAGAAATCAGTATAAATGATATATCTTGAAAACTTCTAAATGTCTTGACAGAAAAAAATTCTAGTAGCTCATGAGTTAATGAAAATTACATGATAAATTTAATTTATTTTGAAGATAATGAAGATGGAAAATATAATGTTTCAAACTTTAGGATGCAGCTAAAGCACTAGTTTTAATAAACTATTAGCTTTAAATATCTACTCCATATTAGAAGACATTTAACACTAGTTATTTGTTTTCATCTTACAGAAATAGAAAAGAAACCCAAAGTTGAAGGAAATAAGTGATAAGGATAAGAGCAAAGGGCAAAAGAATGGAGACATAAACATGGAGAAAATGAATAAGGCCAAGAGTGGGTTTGAAGTGATAACATTGGTAAATCTCTAACAAGAATGACTAATAAAGACATAAAGAAGTTAAATAATCAGCATTTGAAATGCAAGTAATATTACTAGTTTATGTCCTACAAAATAACACATCTAAAATAAACCTTTATCATAAATATTAAAAAATGATAACAATAATAGTAAGGTATCATAATAAAGAATGTTATAACACTGAAGTATTATAAGTGTTTTTGTTTTAAAAATGTACATCTTAGGTGAGTTGTTAAATTTCCTGAAAATACAATATTCTAAAACTGATCAAGAAGAAATAAAATACATGAATAGTCTTATAGATGTTAAAATAATTTCATTTTCAACATATCCTTGTCATTGTATTGACTGATTCTTTTGTTATACAGAAGCTTCTTTGATTCAGTCGCACTTGTATACTTTGCTGGCTGTGCTTTTAAAGTGTTATGTCAAAAAAAGTCGGAGAGAAGACCCATATGAAAAGCTTTTCTCTTGTTTTGATTGATGAGATTTACAGCTTCAGGTCTTCTGTTCAAGTCTGTAATCTATTTTAGTTGATTTTTGTATCTTATGTGCTGTAATAGCACAGTTTCTACACTGCAAAAGTTCACAGAGTGCAAAGGCAATCTACAGAAAGGGAGAAAATTTTTCCCAGTTATGTATCTGATAAGGGGTCAATATCCTAAAATACATAAGGAACCCAAACAACTCAACAACAAGAAGAAAAATCTGATGAAAAATGGGTTAAAGACATAAACACATGACCAGGGAAAATATACAAATGGCCACCCTTAATTCCTAGTCATCAGGAGGATACAAATCAATACCTACAGTAAGGTAACATGTTATACTTGAAAGAATGTATGTTATTAAAAAAGGAAGAAAGATGGCAAGTGTTGGCCAAGATATTGTACACTACAGGTGAGAATGTACAGTGGTACAGCCATGTTGGAAGATGGGGAAGGTGTTTCCTCAAAGAATTAAAAATAGAACTACCACATGATCCAGTGACCACTTTTTTGGTTATGTATCAGAAGGAAATGAAATTAGTATCTTGAAGAGATACATGTACCTATGTGATCATTGCATTTTTATGAAAATCAGTCAAGATACAGAAAAAACATAACGCTGGTCAACACCCGAATGGGAAAAATGTGAAATTCCTCTCTTCCTCCTCTCGCTCTCTCTCTCTCTCTCTCTCTCTCTCTCTCTCTCTCTCTCTCTCTCTCTCTTTCTCTCACATCCATCTATTCACTCATCCAAACTGGAAAAATTCTGCCATTTGTCAGAACATGGATGAAGCTGGAGGATATTATCTATCCTAAATTAATCCAGACTTAGATAAATAATGCATAACTCATTTACATATATAATCTGAAAAAACATAAAAACCAAGGGTAGAGTGGTAATTGTTGGGAGCTGAGGGTGAGGGGAAAGGGGAAGAGGTTGGTAACAGGACACAAAGGCTCAGTTTTCTAGCATGGGTAACTTGTGGCAACTGAATGTACAATGTGGAGACTCTAGTTAATAATGCTGCATATTATCTTTCAGTACTTGAAAGTTGCTAAGTAAGTTGGTCTTAATGGTTTTCTTTATATGTTGCTGTTTTGATAAATGTCCCTGAAGGTCTATGTTGAACACATGGTACCTTGGGCAGTCTTATTGAAGGGTGGTGGAACCGTTAGGGGGTGAGGCCTTGTGGGAGGTCTTTAGGTCACCGGAGGCCTCTACTTAAAGGGGATTGTGGGGCACTGGTGCCTTCCTCTTTCTCTCCTTTGCTCCTTGGCCATGATGTAAGCGAGTTTTATTCCCCTGTGCATTCCTGCCCTAATGTGATTCCCTACCATAGGACCAAGGCACAGGACAAACTGATCATGGACCTAGAATCTTCAAAACTGTGAGCCAAAGTAACCCTTTCTTCTTTATAAATTGATTATCTCAGCTATTTATAGTAGTGATGGAAATGTAATGGAACACAAAACAATAAAAATGGGAAAATATATAAATTAGCTTGATTGTGCTCATAATTTCACACTGTATATGTGCATCAAAACATCATATTGTATGTGTTAAATATATATAATATGTATTGGTCAGGTCTACCTCAGTAAAGCTAGAAAAAAAATAAAAGAACTGAATTTATTATCACAAATCTTCCCATAAAACATTCCATGTGGATACTGAGTTTACCAATGGTTGCTATCAAAAATTTATGAAAGCAGTAACAGCAATATTACACAAACTTTTCCCAAAAATGCAGGAGGGAATGCTTCCTAACATACATTGTGGGGCTCAAATAACCCTTATATTAAAAGCTAGCAACACCATTAGAAAGAGGGCAACTCACAGACCAACATCTCTCATAAAAACACAAACCAAAACCCCAACAAAATATTAGCAAACTGGATTCAGCCTAATATAATGGGTACATCCCATATTGCAAAAATGTGTCAACAGTGAAAAATTAATCAGTGTAGTTTAATACATTACAGGATAAAGTAGAGAAATCATCATCTCAATAGATGTAGAAAAAGAATTTGATAAAATACCAAACCCACAAAGAACTCAGCAAATTACAAGTAGAAGGACACCTACTCATGATGGGAATCTATAACAATTATATAACAATCTTCTTTTTTAGAGCTTAAATGCAGAACACTTTTCCTCTAAGACTGGCAAAGAGAGAAAAACATTAAATCTCATCACTTTTCTTCTCTACCATACTGGATGGTCTAGTCAGTGCAATAAGACAGAACAATTAAGTAAATAAAACAAATTATATGAATAGTAAAAGAGATTAAATAAAGCTGTACTAACAAATAGTATGACTGCACAGAAAATCCTAAGGAATTTACAAAATCCTACTCAACTTAAAAGTGAATTTAGTAAGGTCACAGAGTGTAAGATGAGCAAACGGTTATATTTACATATGCATGGTAAATACTGTCCTTATCAAGTAAAACTTAAATATAAAATAGTTGTGAATTTAATGAAAATGGTACAATATTTCTGCATGGAAAATATAAAACACCGCTGAAAGAAATTAAAGATGATCAAAATGAATTGGAAGATCTATCTTGTTAACAGATTGGAAGATGAGAGAGTTTTGAGGTGTCCTCTGCCTCTCCATTGAGCAACAGGTTGAACAAAATTCCAAAGAAAATCCCAGCAGGCGTTTTCTTTTGTAGAAATTAACAAAATGATCCTAATATTTTTCAGACACACAGAGGACTTAGAATAGCTAAAACAAATTTTTTAAAAAGTTGGAGAATTCATGCATCCTGAACTAGGCATGGAGGAAACGTGAATTTCAACCCTTATTCACTTTGCTCTCAAGAAGTAATTTGAAATGAGCCAAAAGTTGAAATTTAAAGCCTAAAACTATAAAACTAACAGGGAGTGCAGCAGATAGAACTTTGCAATTTAGGTTTAGATAGATCTTTTTAAGTGCTCAAAAGTCACTAACTAAAGAAGAAAACGACAAATTGCACTTCATCGAGATTAAAACTGAGTGCCCCTCAAAAGACACTGAAAAGAAAGAGAAATATCCACAGCCTGGGAAACATTACCTGCCGTGTCTAGATCTGAAAACAGATTGTACTGAGTTTATACAGTTCTGTTAAAACTCAATAACAAAGTGCAAACAACTAATAAATAAGGGGCAGAAGATTCAAACAGACTATGCACAAAAAAAAGATACATAAATATTTAATAGGAATGGCAAGGAGAATTCATTAGGGAAGAATTTTAAGATAAAAAGAGAGGATTTATGTTCCCCCAAAAAGGACAATAGTTTACAACACAGCCTTCCACATTGGACTGAACGGCTCTGTAGGAACAAAGAGAGGCCGCTGGCTTATGCAGAGAAACTTTCTGTCCAATTCTCCACTCCAGTCTGCTATGCAAATAAGAGATCCAAGATGCCAGGAAGGCTCAGTTCTAATTGGCTCATTGCAGGTTGGAGCTTATTGGTTGGGTTCAGGTAGCAAAATGGGACTTTCTGAAGGCAGTTTATCTTGGCTGTTGAAGCAAGAACATACAAAGTTCAGTTTGTAGTTTTTCCAGTAACACAGGCCATGTGTATGGCTCTCCCATACCCACTCCAGTCAGCAAATGACCAACAAGCCCCATTTTAAACTGAGGACCATTTAGCCATTTGGGATGCTTCTTTGATATTGAGCTTTTATGAAGTTGTTAAGCATAAAAATGATGCTCAATGCCACTTGTTATTAGGAAATTGCAAATGAGATAGTACTTTATGTCTAAAAAATTAAATTGTGACTAAAATAAAAACGACCTGCAAACACCAAGCACTGGTAAAGATTTTGAGCAACTGGAGCTCTCATGTATTACTTGGAGATGGGGGTGTAAAGTGGTGTAATCACTTTGAAAACTGTTTGGCAGCTTGGTATAAAGTTATGCATACACTTACAAAATGACTCAGCAATTCCATTTCTATATTTTTACCCAAAAGAAGGGAAAACATATGTCCATAAGACTTGCCCAGGAATGTTCATAGCAGCTTTGTTCGTAATAGTTCAAATCTGCAATAAACTCAAATGTCTACCAACTGGGAATGAATAATCATTTATACCATGGAATACTACTCAGCCATCAAAAGGAAAAAGCCATTGATATGCACAATAACATGGATGAATCTCATAGACATTATGATGAGTGAAAGAAGCTGGACAGAAAAAATCATTCTGTATCATTCTATTTATATTAAATTCTAAAAGAAGTGAAGTCTATCTGTAGGGATAGAAACCAGGTTAACTATGAACTAGAGCAGTAAGGCAGGCAGGAAGAGACGGAGCTTAAGAGAAAACTGTCTGGGAACAGGAAATGGTGGTTACAGGGATGTCTATTTTGGTAAAATTTCATTGACCTGGATATGTAAAATGTGCATATTTTGCTCTTATAAATTAAATCTATATAAGATTGACTTTTAGGTTAAGGTGTTTGGTATAAAAATCTGAATTTCAGGATTATCTTAAAAAGCTAGGGATGGAAATTCTGGGAAACAGCATCCCAGAGCAAGGACCAGGTAGCATGGCTGCCCTGATCACATGGAGCAAGCCTCTCTCTGGGTTCTGAACTCCCTCCTGTGCTTTGGATCTGAAATGTTCCATGAGGAAAGGCCCAGCCTCCAGCCCATGGCACTTTGAAGGTGGTAGAATCATTAGGTGTTGGAACTGAATAAGAAGAAGTCAGGTCACTGTGGTGCGGCTTCGGCAGGAATTTTGGTCCTTGGCCCTTTGAGGTCTCTCTTTGACTTCTTGGTCACCATAAAGTATTCTTTTTTGTGTGTGTGTGGTACTGGGGATCAAACTCAGGACCCTGTGCTTGCTAGGCAAGCGCTTATTCCACTGAGCTATATCCCCAGCCCTTACCACCGTAAAGTAGACTGGCCTCCTCCACTCTGTTCTTCTGTTATCCAATGGGTTAGAGATGAGCAGTGTTTTTCAGGTTCTTATTTGTCCCATTGAGTGACTTGGGTTAGGACAATTGGTGCATGTAAAAGACAACTGTTTACTTTAGAGCAGAAATAAGAGGAAGAAAAGGAAAAGAGCTGCAAAAAGAAATGCTCAGGATACAAAGGGTGCTTTGAAGGAAAAAGAGAAGATGCATCCTGCAAGCAGAAAGGACCACACCATGAGTGAGAGAACAGTAGCCCCCAAACCAATTGCTGCTGTCCTGTGATGTCTTCTTTGCTAGTTGATCCAGGAGCTCTCACTCGATCTTGTGTTAGAAGATTGATACCAGGCACCAGGGTTGGTGAGTTCTTGTGTCAGAAGATTGGTACTGGATGCGGGGCTTGGCCTGATCCTATGTCAGGCTCGAGTGCTGCTGTTCTGTGCCTGTGATTAATAAGTCTCCTCACTTGGCAGGTCATGCCCACCTGCTCCTGCCACGTTGCTATGTCCTAGTCTTCTGCTCCACATCCCCGGTAATGGACGGTGCTTCCAAAAATAACAAGATGGGCAGACCTCTGAAACTCTGAACCAACACTGGCTTTTCCTCCCTGTGAGCTGTTTATCTCAGGTATTTTTTCCTAGTGATGGAAAGCTAACATACGTATCCTTTTTAGTCATTTATGCCATCAAATCATTGCTTGTTGGCCTCTGCTCTTTTTAAAAAAATCGTTCATTTGTTCATTGATTTATTCAGCCAACAGTTATTCATCAAGCATATCCTCAATTCTCTGGACTGGCTATTTCTTCTGTGTCTGAACTCAATTCCATCTCACTTTGAGCCACAGGGAAAAAGAGATCCCGCCACATTCCTAGTCCAGGCTATGGTCCCTTCTAGACCTTCCCCAGAGGTTCACTGCCTTTGGCTCTCGGGAAGGGGTTACACGTTTTGCACCCCTTGGAATTGGAAGGAGGCAAAAGGAGGTGGCTACATTCTTTATGCTGACCACTCTTGACTCCTGGGCCTTTTCCCAAAGACAAGCTCGGAGGTGGAGGAGCTGGTGATTGAGACGGCATTACAGAAAACCCAATCAGGGCATATAAATCAGGTCTGGAGTTAGAGAAAAGTGGGATTTTATAAAATGGATCATTATTGTATGGCTTCAGCTGTGTAAATCAGTCAGTTGTAGCTAAAGTGTGAAGTAAATGCCCTTAAATCAAAACATTTTCTTTAGGAATTCCTGGGCACGACTTGTAAAGCTGCTGTAGGATCTGTAAGCTCCGAATGGAGTTATGTAAATCCATTGCCTCCCCTATAAAGCAGTTGAATGTTTTAACTAAATCTAATTCTTAAAATAATGATTTCTGAATCAAAACTTTGCTGGGAAGATTTACAGGCAAGTTTTATAAATCAGAGGCAAGATATATAACTCAGATAGTGAGAAGTGCAGATTTATAAATCCAACTTGTAAATCAGGAGAAAAAACATCATGTTTTACACTAAATAATATTTTTACAAATGGCACCTCATACATCATGCAATTGCCACAAATCTTTCACACTGGAGTCAGGCTACATAATACGAGGCTGAATCACAAAGAAAATTGAGCCCTGGGTGGTGAAATCAGGGTTGGGCTTGTGGGTTTGGAAAGATTCTCCTGCATCCCCCTCATCAATGAAAATAAGGCGGTGGCTCAGAATCAGACTCATGTGAGCTCGCAATTTCCCTTGGTCTTCCGAGACCTGAGGTTGGTGGTGAATAACACCATCATCCAAGTCTCAGTTTGTAGTTCTGTAAATTGCAGATAATGCCTTTGTCAAAGCATTGTTATGAGAAGGAATCGTCTGAGATTCTGGTGAATATATGTCAGTAATCTACCTAGATATAGTTCTATATTCATCCTCATTATTGCCATCGGCATTATTTTTAGTTGACATCACTTTCCCTTCCCATGACTCAGAAAGGAGACAGTAGTGGGAAGAGGAGGTAATAATGGGCTTGGTGACTCAGGGCAGCAAATCATAGGAACTGCCTTGCCCACTTCTATCTCGACTCTCTTTGGTTGTACTATTTTTCTCACTAGTCCTCACTTTCTGACTGCAAGAATCCGCCCCGCCCCCCCCGCAAAGGATCCTGAATATCATTTTTTGAGACTGGACTTCTACACAGAATTTAAATAAAAGTTAATGTTTTTAAGAAGCTTGTTACAAAAATAATATGTTTTTATTGCAGAATATTGGAGAAATAATGAAAATCACCAATATCCTTGCCACCCAGAGATAATCACTGATAACTTTTTAGGTTATCCTCTTAACGTCTTTTTCAATGCATATATTTACATACATACATTTTAAAAGGCAAAGAAAAAAAACAAGACCACATTGCACAGGTTGTCTTTGTAACTTTTTTTTTTTTTTTGCTTAACTATATATTGTGAACTTTTTCTAGAGTCACTAAATAGTTCCCAGTGTGATTTTTTTATGACCGTGGATTATAATGCACTGTAATTTATTTGAGCAGTTCCATATTGTCAGACATTTATTTTGTTTTTAATATTTTGCTTTTATAAACAACCTTCCAGGGAACATCTTTTAAATAAATTTCTGCATTATTTATGATTATTTTCTAAGGATAAATTCCTAGAAGAGGAATTGCTGTGTAAGTGGGCTATGCAGGGTGTAAAAAATTGTGCCAAGCTGCCCTCTGGAAAGGTGGTATCACTTCAAGCTCATGCCAACCACCTCCTGGTACCCACTACTCTGTGCTGTACAGAATCTTTCTTCTTTTTTTAAAGTGTCAGTGTAACAGCTGAAAATTGTGCTTCACTATTGTTTCAGTTTGCACATCTTTGACAACTTGTAAAGTTAAACATTTTTCATATTTTTGCTGTTAGTACTTCTTTTGTGAATTTCCTAATCATTTCTTTTGTCCACACTGACATTTCAGAGTGTTAAGAATATAAGTCCTTTGATTACATATCTTACACTGCTTTTCTCTTTGTCATTTGCCCTTATATTTGCTGCAGCAGAAGACTTGAATTTACATGTGATCAATTCTATAACATTTTACCTAACATTCTACTATAATGTTCTAAAGGTGTTCCCTGTATAAGGTCTAATAAACATGCATCTACCCCTTCTAGTTCTTTTGTGTACGTATTTTTAAACTTTTAATCTACTTGAAATTTGTTTCAGGATGTGATGTGAAGTAGTGAATGAATTTATTGATAGCATTTCATAATTGGCCCCTCATTATTTGCCCCAGAGTTTTCAAATAGTCCTCCTACCATGAACCAGATTCCTATGTGCTCTTTCTACCCATCCATCTGCTATGCAGTACCACTCTATTTTTATTATTGTAGTTTTAGACTCTATTCTGAAGTCTGTGCAAGCATTTTAAATCTTTTTGTTTGACCAAGTTTTACTTGATTAATTTATTTCTTCTCCCAGACAGTGCTTATAATCTTTTTGTTAAGTTTCAGAGGAAAAGGTACTACAATTTGGATTGAAACCCCAATGGACTTGCACATAAATTGAGGTGATGATGATCTTAAAATTTTCGGTCTTCTTTCCCCAGAATCTTACTTGTACTCTCTTGGACTTTATCCTTCTTGAATCTACTTCAGTAATTTTCTTTCTTGTGTCTTTCACAACCATGAGGACAGCTTCTCAATCAAGTAGTACTGTTGCTTGACCCAATTTTAGTCATGTATGGAACCTAAAGGTCTTTCCTGAGGAAGGAGAAGGTGGTGGGTGGTGAGAGTGTGTGTGCCTCTCCTCAGACAACATTTGCTTCTAGGAAGGTTGCGTAGAAATGCCAAGGATGCCCCTGCAGACTCTCAGCACATGACTGGCCTCAGTAAGGGCTCTGCTTGCCACCTTGTTACCTCAGCAAAGACCTTGGATTAAATGAACGCCTCTTTCTGCATTCTGCTCCTGGGAAGGGACTAGTAACCTTCAGTGTTCAAATGACTCAACTGAAGAAAAATAGTTTGACCCTAAGTTTCTGATTGAAGCAGAATTAAGGAAGTAATAACAGAGAAAGGCTCCTTTATTCTGGGAAACCATGCTGTTGTTCCCTCTAATATAATTCACTGGTGAGTTCATGAATTATGAGAGCTTTCCTAATGCTTTCTTAGGGCTGGGGATATAGCTCAGTGGAAAAAGCGCCTGCCTGGCAAGCACAGGGTCCTGAGTTCAATCCCCAGTACCGCCAAAGAAAAAAAAAAAAAAAAGAACCTAATGCTTTCTTATGTTCTGGGCCTTGTAAGGCTCTGTCTGTTTGCCTTCCAACTCCCCAGGGAAGCACAGTAGACCTTCTGCACCATGGGTGTATTATAGCTTCAGAAGACGAGCCCAGAAGCTTTACAGAGAGTGAACTGTGGGGAGTGAACATGGTCAAAGGATGACCGGTTGGGAGACTGTGTAGCTTTTTAGGTGGGAGAAAATAGTTTTATGGACATGGTGAATGGCAAGTGCTGAGAGAGGGAAGGAAACGGAATCTAGATACGTCTTAGTGACATAATCAGTAAGACTGAATGATGGCATTGGAGAAAGATATACGGCAAAGACCATTTCCCGGTTTCTAACAGATGACCCTGTAGGGTTGCTGAGATTTGCAGGCAGGAGTAGAAGTACATTGGGAGACAACGGGGACAGGAATGCCCAGAGATAAATTTAAGGCATTCCTATGTGGATACAGGCTCTCTTGGCAATAAGTGACCAAACCCTACCTCCAGTTCTCCCAAGTGAAAAAGAAGAGTTTGGGCACCTGCCATGGAAAGTCAGGAGTGGGACTGGTTTTCAGACCAAGGTGCTAAACTTGGTACCAGCCATCTTTCCCATCTTCCTTCCTCTTCCCCTCCCTTCCCTCACTCCTCCTTCTTGGCTATGCCTTTTCTCTGTCACCTTCATCCACCAATTGGCTGTCCTGGAGTATTGTGGCAAAACTGGTCCAGCCACCTCAGCTTAGATTCTACCAGTTTAGCAATCCCAATGGGAAAATACAGTTTTTTTCCTTCCCCAAATAGTATCAGCAAGATTGTTGATTATGACTGTTCTTGACCCACTTTTGACTTAATATACTGCTTTATCCCACTCTGATGCTGGGTAGACTAGTCATATGGTCAAAACCCACATTGAAAATATATCTGCAAGGGGTGGTTCTCCAAAACAAAACACAAAAGAAAGACAGATTGAGGTAACTAGTTTTTCTAATAGTTGATTTTAAAATGTCTTATCTAAAAGTCTTTGAGAAAGTGATGTTGTGAATATTTGTGCCAGGACAACAACTATAAAGAGACACTGTACTGACCAAGTGGAGACATGGAATCATCCTCTTTCCAGGATGTCTGAGCAGAGATGTGGACAGGGTGCTCAGAGGACAGGGCTGCAATGAGATAGAGCTCTTAACATGAGTTGGTATGAGCAGTTCTGATGCCATGACAAAATGAGTGGGTTTGTATGGGTCAGTTTTACATTATTACACTGAAAGACCAGACAGAGGCTGCTTATGAAGCAAAGAGAGGTTTGTATAGCTTACATTTTTGGAGGTGTAAAACCTAACGGATGACCCATGCATTTTATCTCTGTTAAGGGTTTGAGATGGTGGCATTTCACGGCTGGAGTGATGCAACATAGAACCACAGCAGCAAGAAAGAGGGAGAAGGGGAGAGAGGGAGATGGCGCACAGGGGACTCTACAGTCCCCTTTGAGGACATATCCCCAGTGACTTAAGACTCCCCAACTAGGGTCCACCTCTTAAAGGTCCAAAGCACGTTTGAGGTTTTCCACCCTTTACATATAGACCTTTGGGAAACACGCGACATCCAAGCCACACAGAGCTGAGGACTGAAAGGAGGTGAGGAATTGGGAATAGCA
This sequence comes from Dinomys branickii, assembly GCA_004027595.1. Classification (NCBI taxonomy): domain Eukaryota; kingdom Metazoa; phylum Chordata; class Mammalia; order Rodentia; family Dinomyidae; genus Dinomys; species Dinomys branickii. Next base: position 91,401 of record PVLD010001714.1, on the reverse strand, counting down.
TCTACAATGTCAGTTTGAGAAGGGCATTAAGGAGATAAGGCAGCTGCAGAAGAAAAATACATGGGAATAAAGATTAACTTTCAGCATGAGATGCTAGAGCAATTTTAAAAGAGAACCAGTCACTGTTTGACGAAGCCCAGAGGAAGCAGGAGTGGAAAGAGTCCTTGGGGAAGAGGAAGCAGCTTTGCCTTTGTAACGGGAGGAAGGAGGAGAGGATGGGACGGGGCAGGCAGGCTGATGGACTGGATGTTGGAGCATAGGAGGATCCTATGTGGTAGCTTCTTGTTTCTCCAGGAAGTGCCAAACAAGGCCAAATGCCAAGGCTGGCAGTTGAGGCCAGAAGAGAAGTTAAAATCCTTGCTGTGGCATAAGGGTCAGCAGGAGAAATGCACCAAGACTTCTGGGCAGTGTGGTGGAGTTGGAAGAGTCCAGCAAGGAGATGGGAGAAAAGTCCGTCACTCTTTTCTGGTGTGGATGGCTGAGCAATGGTCATATCTCTGGTGAGGCTTGGGGAAATACATTTACCTCACCCAACAGGCTGCTTGCGGACTGCTGCCTTCTTTCTCCAGAGCCTCAGACATTTACCTCACCCAACAGGCTGCTTGCGGACTGCTGCCTTCTTTCTCCAGAGCCTCAGAGAATTTGGCACCGTTACCACCCACCTGTCTGAGCCTGCCTCCGGGGTCGGGTCTCTGTAGTATAATTCAGGGCACTGCACTGCTTGAACTGCGTGGATACCTGAGAAAAGATGGTCTCACTTTGAAAGGGTTAACAGTGTTTGCGCGAAGGAGAAACGTTTAAAACCCTCTTTTCACTTTGAATCAGTTGTTGATATCAGGATAAAGCAGAGCTTGCTGTTCCTCACAGGCCCTTCTCTACAGGCCTTGAACCTGTCCATTGCAAGAATCAGAATTGCTTGCACATGCACTATGGGAGCCCCAGGCCATGGGCACTGCAACCAGTATAAAGAAGGTAAGATTTATTGAATGAGTGAGGGATACTCTGGAGCCCATTCTAGAATGATGGGTGCAGTGAAACCTGCAGGCAAAGAGAGCTTATGGTCTGTCTACAGAAGATGAAACCTTCGTATTCTCAGCCTGGCTAATAGTTTGGTCGTTAAGAAATTCAGCCTGGGCTTTATCCTATCCAGCCTTCCAAGAACAACATCTTTTTTCGATTGGCAGCTGATGAACTAATAAAAACTTCAAATGAAAATGTTATAAAAGATAATGCTGGTGAATTCACCTTTAAAAAATGTTTTTACTGGTTTCTAGCATTGAAATAAACAGATCTGTCTTCTGTACATAAACTCCTCACTGATGCCACTGGATAGTAATGACCTGATTTAGTGTCTGGAGAGATCTTCAGCCCTGAATCTATAGAAAGAACAGTGGATGTGGTGTTGACCAACCACGTCTGGCTTCTGGGAGGTCTCATTCTGACCTTGTGTATCTGCTTGAGCAAAACTCAAGGGGTTACAGCCTGAAAGACATAGATGGGGACATCCTTGGAGTGGTTGTCTCCACAACAAACGTCACTTGAAACTTCCCTCCCCCCCTTCAGAATGCCAACATGATTATGCATTGAGCTGTTGCTATTTACAGATCTCTTAGCACAGAGAGCATTACACAGCCAATGACACAGAATTACAACCATCTAGACATATGGTTTGGATAAACAAAGCACAAAGCGCAAATTAACCATGGTTGACTATAACTCCCTCTCTCTACTCCCCAGGGAGGGACTTTAGTGAAAATCCCAGTCAGAGAAAGCAATACATATCAGAAAGTATAGTGCATACAGCATGGTTTAGACAAATGTTAAGCCTTATTTAATGCTTTTCATGGTGCCAGAGCACAATGGCACCAACCTGTCTAGGAAAAGTTATAACTCTGTGCCAGTTTCCTGTAAATAGTAACTGTACTCCTACCGGATTCCACAGCTGTGTGCTCCAAGGCCAAAGAATGCCTTTCATTTGTCATCACCTAGCTTCTACTTCCCATGTCCCCAAAGGCTCGGGGCCTCGTGCATCTGGATGTCAGAACTACGTGGCACTGGACATGAGCTGCCTTCCCTGAGTAAATACCCTTCATTTTCCAATGTGGCCCTTCCCCCTGGAGGAATCCCCCAGGTTTATCCACAGAGCAGCAGTCCTCCCTTTTGTCAGACCAAGACAGTCAAGCCCTGAGCTCATCCAACCCCTTGGGTGCTATTAAGAGTGAGCTGATTCCATTTTCTGGCAGTAAGGGGTCCCTTCATTTCCCATATTCTATATTTCATGGGAAATTCTTCCAAGACAGGAAACTTTCTGTGTGAGGTCCTTGGCCTCATCATTGACACATGAACCTTATAAACTTTGTTTGACAATAAGGAGTATAATATTTGCTTTTCATAATACATGTGCATCACTTTCCAAAGGGAAGAGCAAAATAAATAAATAAGTAGACCAAACGGCTCCTACTTGGCTTGAATATTGGAGTTTTTTTTTTTTAAAGGAAGAAAACTGCAGAACGCTAGAGCTAAATATATACTTACTTTTTTTCTTCTCTTGGTGGCTTTTCAGAGGTACATTATGTATTTGATTCTCTCAAATACACAAACACACATACCTTATAAAAATTAAAATTATAATTCCTCATCCAGGGACCCACTTGGGAGAAGGTAAGCACTTGATGACTCTACAGACCTGCAAGGATTAATATTTTATGAGTTGATAAACCTTTGAGGATTATTATTTTATTAACTGACCCTAATATTTTAAGTATATAGGAATGACAGGGCACGGACAGAAGAATGATCTGCAGACTCAGATGTTGGAGCAGAGCAGGGCTTCCAGGAATGTGACAGAGATACTGAATTTCATCAAGAATCCCAGAAGCCACCCTTCAGAGCAGCATGGTCGTCTTGAGTTGCAGGATTTCTGTGAGATCCACTCTAGTGGCCTTGACAGCTTTCTTGTTTTGAAGGTTGGGCAGACAACGGGAGATTCTCCCAGGCTGACCTCACTTGAGTATTATTGACATGTCTCCTTATTGTCATTTTCACTTCTAATTTCCAAGCCTCTGAAGTGAATAAAGAAGACTACTGAATCACTCTATGTCACATTAATCTGGCCAAATTGAAATGGAGTAGGACAGGAGCCGAGATTCCCAGTGCAAAGCTAATGGACTTACCACAGCCACTTACCTGGATTCAATAATTCAAATCAACTCCATCCCATTCAGCTAATATTTCCTGAGTATCTCCTATGAAAGAAGTCCCTGGGCTGAACTCTGTACAAGTTTTAGAAAGGGCTAAATCTGCCCTGTGACGTGCTAGTCAACAGGGGGAAACCATTTGGGTTAAAATAGTCCTGATAGCTAGGCAGCTGTGAGAGGCACAGGAGGACCTGAAAGAAGGAGAAATGAGTGCTGATCACACTGGGGGAAAGAAAGGTGGGAGCCTGGATGTTACTCTAGTCTTTGAAGGTTTTCTCACATCTAGGAAGGTTATGAGGTATGTACTAAATTTCAATAAACCTGTCTCTTTCTACCTCAAGAGTCAAAGTAAAAATATCTGAGAGCATACTGAAATAACACCTGGTCACACACATTTGACTGAGTCCATTCCCACTGTGACGCCAATATTACACTGGACATGGTTCATTTTGCTTCTTGGTAAAAAGCATAGGAGCCCATAAAGAGGGATTTTACATTTGGTCTTATGTGATGTTCATTAGTAGTACATCCCATATGTAGACAGAAATGTACATTCTTCAAATTAGAATTCCTATAGCCTAGCTCTAGAGGAAGAACATTTGTAGGAAGTATCTCAGGGACTCAAGAAATAGGAAAGGTAAAGATCTTGATCAAAATAAACTGAAATCAGATCTCTGGAGTCCAGGAAAACTCAGCTACATGTTCTCTCAAGGAAGCATGAGCTCCAGCTGTTCTGGGAATTCAACTCCAAATATTTCCTCACCCCACATCCCTGAGATTCAGATCTGAAGCTTTGGGTGAGAAAGCAGCTGATTGCCCCGGCTTACTTGTGTTAAGGGCACAATTCTTTGCTTTACAGTCTTACCTAAGGCAGAGGAGTGGGAAACCAGGATGCCATTGTTAAAAATAAAATGATAGAATTCACAGTATAAAGTCCGTCACAATGAATGGATCAAACACCATGGTAATGCCAAGTCATGAACACAAAAGTCATAAATAGTGAAACCAAAGGACGGGCACAGAGTAGGTTTAGGGAGAAGATGTAAATAAGTCACTGTGAGCAAAGAAGAGAAAGTTATGAGAGAAGAGATGAAAAAGTCGCAGCGACAACGATCAGAAGAGGGATTTTGATTTCTATTCAACGTACTCAGCTTAGCTCTGGATGAAGCCGTGATGTGAAGGAAACACAAATTACATACGACACACTCAGATACATGGGTGAACCCACAAGGGGATTCAAGTCAGCAACGGATCTGACATCAGGAGAGCTCTGTACTCATGATGGAGTTATGGCGTCTGTCTTTGTTGACTTGGGGTTGAAGATATTCCCCACCCACTCCTTGATACTCCTTTGTCTCAAGAAAAAAGTGCTACTCAGGGTATGCGTTAATTGTGCACACACATTTTGTTGGAAAACCTTCCATAAATCATAGTTTACTCATGGATGGAAGAATTCTTTGTCTTTTTCCTGAGTTTTCATTGCACTTTATTCTTAGACTACATGTGCCATGCTAAATTAAAGTAATTTATGGTGGGTGGTACCTTGTCCATCGTTGTATCCCCTGTGCTGCCATAGTACCTGATACAGAGTCAGCAGTAGGCATGTGGTGAATGTTGAGTGAATGCATGTGATTGAGGGTGTATCTCTTTTTAACCTGAATATTGTTGCTACTGGAAATAATAAACTTTTGCAGTTAGGCTTTCATGGCATTCTTATGTAACTTATTTTGGTCGAATACTCTATTATTTTCTATCCTTGCCTTCATTGACTTGTCAGTGCAAAGATCATAGATGTAGCCATGTGCTGATCAAAATCCATTCCCTCATCTTTGTGGGCTTACAGCTGGACTACATTTCCCAGCCTACTTTGCAAGCAGATGTGGTCATGCAACATGGTTTTATATTCTTTTTTTTGGGGGGGGGTACTGGGGATCAAACTCAGGATCCTGCGCTTGCTAGGCAGACACTTATTCCACTGAGCTATATCCCCAGCCCTATCCAAAACAAAGAAAAGGAAAGTGAAATACACCACATCTTGGACTAGCCCATTAAAATCTTCCCAAAAGATAAATTATTTCTTCTTACCTACTAGCCCACTGTAGAGAATGCTAGCCACTAGCCATATGTGGCTATTTAAATTTAACTTAATTAAAATTAAATAAGAATGAGAGACAAGGAAATACCATGGTCCCATATACTCATGATTTCTTTCCTTCCCCAAAAACAATGAAAGAAAAATAAAATGTGAAATTCAATTTGGGTGGAGTAAAGCGAGACAGAAGAGAAATGGGAGACAGTTCTGGGCTGGCCTAGGCCCTGTCGTCCTTCACGTAGTCATTTCTCCATTTCTCTTTCTCTCCTCAAGCTCCTGTACTATGCTTTGACTCTTGCCTTTAGCCTGTCCTTGCTATGTAAATCACAGCCTTTTGTTTAATGTTTTCGGCCTCCATTTCCTCCTGAAGTTGCAGCTCACACTTCAAACTTCAGAACCAGTTTTTTGAAAATAACATGTAAACATGGCATTGTCACTGTTGCTCTAAAATCTGTTTTTCTAATTGTTATTATTACTATTATTGTTTATTTTTTTGCAGTACTAGGGATTGCAGCTCAGACCACACAGTTTAGGCAAGTGCTCTACCACTAAGCTACATCCTGAGCCATTTCTTTCTTTTCTTTCTTTTTTTTTTTTTTTTAATTTTTGAGACATTTTCTTGCTGAGTTGCCAAGACTGGTCTCAAATTAAATTTGCGATCCTTCCACCCTAGCTACCTCACTAGTCTTCACTTTTATTTCATACACTAATACCATTTAGTGTTGTTCTAATACCATTGTTGAAAAAACTTCTTTTCACTATCAATGTGTCTTGGCTTTGGTACCTTTTCCAAAGATGGGCTGAATCTCTCTTTCTCTCTCTCTCTCTGCCTCCCTCCATCTCTCCTTCTGTCTATCTCTCTGTCTCTGTCAAAGTCAAAGTTACACACACACACACACACACACACACACACATTATTTCTATAGTTTTTATTTGATTGATCCAGTAGGCTATTCATAAGATAATGTAACAATCTTAGTTATGTTAACTATATTTAAACACTATAAAATAAGTCTTGAAACAAGACAATACAAGACTAAAGTTTTTCTTCCTTTAAAAAACTAAATAAAATTAAAAATTTAGTTCTGCCATTGTATGAGCTGCATTTCTAGTGCTCGATAGCCATATGTACAGTGGCTGTTGGGTTGGGCGGAGCGTTTAAGACGTTTGTATCAACGCAGAAAATTTACTGACTTGCACAGCTCTCGAAGAGCTATGGTAAGATCACAACAGGGAGAGAGGCTAAGCCCCTGAGCAGCACATGAGTTTTCTCTGTACAGCCGTCCTTACCACTGCTTGGATATGATAAGAAAAATATGTAAACTTGCTTGCACTGAGGTCTTTAGATTTGAAAGTTTGCTATTTATAATAACTGATGATCCCTTCTCTGATCCATATACTATGAATTATAACTAGATCTTAAAAGCTTGAGAATGTCAAGATTTTGCACTAAAATTATATAGTTTCAAAAAGTCAAATTAACCTTTACTATAGATTCTACATGTAGGAAAAATTCATAAGAATTCATGTTTTTTGTGGAGGGACGATCCATGACTATGTGGATGGTAGTTTCCACGAGACAAGCACAAAGCTACTTGTTTACAGATTCCTGCATTCTAGTAGTTAGCACCTTTGGAATGTCACATTACGTGCTTAGACTTTCAAATATAATTAATTATTTAATCATAAAAATATTAATACAACTTAATTATATAATTACTTATACTAATGAAGATGCGTACATGATGCTAGAATCTCATAGGGTGATATTTGAGTTAAATTTCAGTCCCTGATTCCAGATGATGCTGTCCCAGATAGGAAGTTGTATAAATATATAAAGCACAATGTATATGTAATTCTAATCTGCCCTTAGGATCATCCACTAAGCTGAGCCCATCATGAATGTTTTGCATATCGAGAGTTGGTTTACATAAGACAGTGGCATAATTTATTTTAGAACATATGTGGAAAGGAGAGATATTAGAGGCTTACTCATAAATATTTCTGTTCTTATTCAAAATGTTTTCATTCTACAATTAAAGCTACACAGCTACCTCGAGGCACGAGGATTACAAGTTTAAGCCCTGCCTGAGCAATTTAGGGACTTAGCAATATTCTGCCTCAAAGTTAAAGATTAAGTGAAGAGGTAGGAATGTAGCTCAGTGCAAAGGACTCGGGTTCAACTCTCAGTACTAAAATAATCCAAACCAAAACCAAACTGATCCAAAACAACAACAAAAGACAGTGTAACCATAACCACCTCTCTTCCAAGTTTTAGGTTAACTTACCCTATTTTTATTTTTGCTGGCACATACCTGATTATACATGTTGGACAAAATTATTTTAAGGGGTATTTGGACAGATACTTATAATTTAATAACTGTTTTCATTGAGTTCATTGATATGGTACACTGCTGCTGGTAGATTATTCTGAGTTCTCATTCAGTAATGGCAATTTCTCTTTCTAAGTAGATTCATTTAAGTAAAAACCTGAGTAATATTAAAAAGAGTAGCAAATAGCAGCACTGAGGTAACATGGGTACAAAAATTTTTTGAGCGCAATATATAAATAACTTCATTCAAGAAATACTGTGAACAACCATGCTGGAAGTATCCAGTTAGCTAAGCAAAATTTTTAACTTCTGTACCATGGTTGGTCCTTGGCAATTTTTTTTCCAAATTTCAATCCTTTTATACTTTGTTCAATTCCTGATAAAGGGGAAGTGGTTTATGGGTGATATTTGAGTTGGAAATGAAGACATGTATCCAGTGCACACTCACACCTATGCATGGGATATTAGAGTGGAAAGAATCATTTAACTCAGGCGAAATGTTTCACCCTTCTGTGGATGCAAGGTTGCTTCCCTTCCCATAGCTGGGATGAAATTCAAGAATCATTAGGACCTCTGTTCCATTCTGTTCCATGCAGGATTCTGTTCCAGGTTTCTCTGTCAGCCCTGTTGCTTCCTAGGAAGAACCTGAGAGGCCTGTTTGATTCCCTAGGAAGGACCCATGTAGTGGGCAAAGGCACCTCCCACAGCCACATCACCAAGCCAAGGTGGCCTCTAGGCTGGTGTCACCACTGCTGTTCAGATTCTTGCAACCTCCCGTATGTAGTTGCATCAGCTGAGAATGCAATGGTCTGTCTTAACCACAGTGACTCATGCAGTCTCTGGTGACTTTGTGGCTGGGACCCATTTCCCTAATAGGAAGATGGATTTTAAATGATGATATGAGTGATGGAAAGTGCTCAGAGAGCTTTAACAAAGTTGGAACAACAAACCAGAAGTTCCACAACCTACCCTTGTTTGTTCAACCCTATTTGGTCTAAAAATCGGCAGAGTCCCCCAAGTTGTGTATTCTCTCACCTTGGCCAAAAATTTCCCCTTCGGGACTTAGAGTGATGACCAAGCTCAACAACTGTGGACAGTTCTAGGCATGAGAAAGAAAAGGACATGAAATGTGAAAATAAAATAACAAAATCTAAAACTTGTCTGTCTTTCAAAGACTTCTCAAACACTCAGAAGAAGGGATTTAGCTAAACTCCAGGGATAGAATGAGGGGCCCTGGATGGAAAGAACTCCAAGTGGGGACTATGGGACTTCATGTCCACTCTTAATATAATCCACTGCCCTGCTCCATTACTTATTTATAAATAGTGAACTATTAAATCAGTTGCCAGAAATATTGAGCAAAAGATACAGGGATTTCCCTTATACTTCCTATCTCTGTGTATGTACAGGCCCTCCCATAAGTGATCATATTTTATTATCCCAAAGAGAACATAGTTTATATGAGAGCTCATTCTTGGTGCTGTACACTCTGTGGGTTTGGAAATGTATAATATGTATCTACCATAAAGGTATTATACAGGATAATTATTATACAGAATAGTTTCACTGCTCCAAAAATTTGATGAATCTGCCTATTTACTCCTTTCATCTTTCTCATGTCTGGCAACTACTTTTTTTTTTTTTTTTATACTGTCTCCATAGTTTTACTTTTCCTAGCATGTCATGTGTAGCTGGAATCATATAGCATGTAGCTTTTTCAGACTGGCTTCTTTTACCTAACCCTATGCATTGAAATTTCTTTGTTTTCTTTTGGGAGGGAGCAATGCTGGAGATTGAACCCAGGGCCTTGCATATGCTAGGCAAGCGCTCTACCACTGAGCTACATCTTCAGCCCTTGAAGTTTCTTTTTATGGCTTACAGCTGATTTCATTATAGCCTTAAATAGTGTTCTATTGTCTGGGTGTAGTTTATTATTCTCCTCCAGAGTGGCAACTTGACTGCTTTCAAATTTTGGCAAGGATGAATAGCACTTCTGTAAACGTCAGTATGTAAGTTTTTGTGGACACACATGTTTAAAGCTTCTTTAAGTAAATACCAAGAAGCCTGACCTGCAGGATGGTGTGGTGAGAGTATGGATAGTTCTATAAGAAATCACCAAACTGTCTTCCAGAGTAGCTACAGCGTTTGACCAGCAATAAATGAGTTCTTGTTGCTCCCCATCCTCCTCACTAGACTTTGGCCACTCTAATAGGTGTGCAGTGGTAATTCATTGTTTTAATCTTCATTTGCCTGATAACATGCAAAGGCTGTGGAACCCATTGCTTTCTTAAACATCATAGTAACTGCCTTTTAACCTCAGGACGTTTTGTCTTATAGACCTTTAGGCTAACTGCATTTCCAAATTACTCAGGTTGGACTCAGACTTGTGATCCTCCTATCTCAGCCTCCCAGAGTGCTGGGATTATAGGCCTGTGCCACCAGGACTAGCTAACAAAGCATCAGCATTTACGAACCTGTGCAGCATTATAATCCAAGGATCAGACTACTAAGAAGAATATGGGAGAAGCTGAGAGACGGAACGCTTTCTTGTTTCCTGCATGGGATTATTGGCTGTGACTTTGGGAATGGTTCTCAGGGTACTGGACCTTGGCCTCTGACTCTACGGCTTTCACTGTTGGAACTGAATGACACTGGTAGTTTCCAGTATTTTTTAAAATAACCCTCATCAGTTTAGCAACTTGGCGTAGAGCCGCTGAGAAGTTGTGCAAAGAAGACTGGAAGCAGATCTGTGGACAGGACCTTTGGGGACAGTGGTGGGACTTTGGTGGCAGCCAGCCCCCTGTGACTGTCCGGTGAACTGGGATATCAAGAACCTGCTGGAACATTTAAGTCTTCTAAGCATTGCTTTCAAATACAAATAAAATTTTCCTTTTTGAAAACCTAAAATTTAAAAAATCATAGTAACACAATGTTTGTTGTAAGGTTGACCCAATATTTCATTTCAAAAATTTCCTATCCTTTCTGCAGTGGTATTTCCCTTCAGCAAAAAGAATAAAAGGAAAGTCTAAAATATTTCTCAAGATCAGAAAGAAAAAAAATTGTTTGTTTATTTGTTTGTTTACCTGGCAGTACTAGCTATTGAACCAGGGTCTCATCCATGGAGAGGTTATTTTGGTTTTTTTCTTCCTTCCTTCCTTCCTTCCTTCCTTTCCTTTCCTTTGGTAGTACTAGAGCTTGAAACACTTTTTAAAAGTTTTTATTTTGGGACAAGATTTGCTAAACTCTCCAGGCTGGGCAGAAATTTGTAATCCTTGTGGTTCAGCCTCCCCAAGCGCTGGGATCACAGGCATGTACCACCATGCCCAGCTCCCTGCTATAGTTTAAAAAGCCTTGATTTACCAAGGAAACCCATCTACGGCACCCATCAAGCATGTCTTTCTATAACCTCAAAGCCTCTCAGCCCAGAACCATCTCCAGATGTTTCACTTTGGTCATCTTTCCCCTGACTGATCTGAGTCTGTGCTTGGCTGTGTGAGTGCTGCGTGCTCAGGTGCTCAGCTTTTGCTGTCTCAGTTCCAGCTCGCTCACGCCTGCACCCGTGCTGTGAGCAGTGTGAAGCCTCACACTTCTTCCTCTCTCTGCTGCCCATGCCTCCTGGGCCCTAGAGTCCGGCTTGCCTGGCTGGAGTTGGCCTTGGATCCCTTCCCCACTTCTCTTGCCTTTCAGGCCTCTAGGCCTACAGGGAGGCAGAACATTATGGCGGAAGGGTGTGGCAGAAGGAGAGGTTGCTCCCCTCATGACAGCCATGAAGCAGAGTAAGACGGACAGAGCCAGAGAGAAAGAATCTGGGGCCCAGATGTAGTTTCCAAGGTCCCATCCCTGTGATCCACTCCCTTGATTCAGTCCCACTTCCTGGTTTCATCACCTCCCAATAATGCCATCGAATCATGATCTCGTTAATGGATTAATCCGCCTGTAGCATTACAGCTCTTGGGACCCAATCACCTCGCAAAAGCCAGTCCTCTGAACTGGTTCTGGGGAGACATCTTGGAGCTAAGCCATAACAAATCTTACCTCAATGATTGGACTGTCAGATGCCTGAGGGCTGGAAACACATCACCTCTCTTATCTCTGTGCCCCTGTATTATATCCAACAATCCCACATCTGTAATTGCCTGTTTAATACATCATGAATGCTGCTGGGATACATTTTTAAAGATAGGAGGGAAGCAACATGCGGGGTTGGCTGAAGAATGAATCCTTATGTTAGATGCAACTGAGTCTCTCTGTCAAGGACTCTTTGGACTATGAAAACAGGAACAATTATGGTGTAAATGGACTTTGAAAATAGCAATAATTAGGTAATTAAAAATGTACTTCTGTTTCATTATAGTGTCCATAAAATTCCACCATCGAAAAACAAACTATTTTCACATATTTTACTTAATATAATTCATGTAATTGTGATTTTTATGTTCCACCTAGTTATGCAATTAAGTAGTACATGGCTATTTCTTACAATTAAACATTGCTAAAATCTGCCGCCAGTTCAGAACGCAGAGTATGATATATTTAACAACTTTTTATGTTAAACAGTAGGCACAGTTAACATCGTATTCATTTAATTCCATTTTAATTAGTGGAATAATATTTTTAAATGTGATTTCAAGCCGAACTAGAATGGCACATTTCTTAAAGTTGTTTGCTTCTAAGTTCTGTATCTGAGACTTGTTCATGTCCCCGACAGAAGAAAATGGTTGTGTGGGTGGGTGCTTGAACTGAGAGGAGAGTTCTTGTTCAAAGCCTGTCACTCATTGGTTAGATCCAGTGTCACATCCAATTGTATGCTGTCAAAGCTTCCCCATGCTTCTTCTTGAACGATATACTCCTAGAAGCTCACAGAATGTGTTCCAGGCCTCGCTGAGCCATGTGGAACACTCTCAGGCCTGAGGCACAGAGGGAAGGAGAGGGGCAGGGACTTCATTTGTCGACCAACACTTTCTGCTTTGGAGAGTGGCACCCTGAACTTATCCAACAAACTACCTGTGCCACTAGCCCTGTTCATGACCCAGAGCTCTGCCAGTCAGTGCTCACAAAGAGAAGTGGACTAACATCCACACTGACCTTCTTTCCCGTTACTAGATTGGAATCCATGCCCACGCCAGCCCTACTCCAACACCCACACTGAGACCTTGCTGCAGAAATAAATATAGAGACAATGATTGCTCTGCTCAACTCATGGCAGAGTCAGCACAATCTTTCCTTTTCCTCATGGGCACTGCTGCTCATCCCAACGGACTGACAAACACCATTTCTACTTCTCTTGCCCTTGAATTAGCCTCCTGTGCTCCCAGGCCCAGCTCCTATCACTGCTGCCTCAAGTGTACCTTCTAGTGCTGTCTCAAAGGCTAATGATTAAATGAGATAAGGCACTAGAAAGAGCCTAACACCAAATTACAATCATAACAATTAATACATACTGAACACTTCATCAGTACCTAGCTGTTCTTAGTATATTACATTAATCGTGCAGGAAACTACCTCTAGTATCCCTACGTAGGATGGGTTATGAGATTAGCTAGAATTCACACAATCGCTAAGGAGGAAAAAGCTAGAATTCAAACCTAGACTATCAGACTGCAGGGCTGTGTCTCTAACCACTATTCTGCCCTCCTTTCTAGTGGGGAACCCAAAGAACAGCTAGTAGCTTAATGCTATCAGTTACCTTTTAGGGTCCTAAGGAATATTCCTTTTTATCTTTGCTCTTGTTGTTTTTGTAATCTTTGTCTCCTACACTGATGCTCAGTTTAGAATATCAGATTTCAGCTACTCTTTTCCACCTGGCTTTCCACATGGAGTCATTCAGATCTCTGCCTTTAGGCTCTGGAGTCCATTAGAACTCTGTCAGGAAATGTATCAGTAGCTTTGAAACTAGCATCTGGCAGGCTTGGGGTTGTTCTTGAATTCCCCAATCATGACATTTTACCCATGATACCCTTTGGGCATCAGGATACCAACTGCCTCACTACCTCCGAGTGCAGCTTCCGTTACAGTCCCCATTCCCATGTTGGTTTCCCCAGCCTCAGCTCTACTGAACTCTAACTCTAGCCAGAGCCTGCAACAATTCTGGTTATGGTGGTTACAAAAGAAACAGTTTGATGGGCATTATAGAACTAAGTGAGGCCTACACATGAAAGTGCATATTGTCAAACACATCTGAAAGATGGACCACCTGGTGACAGACTAGGATTCAGCATTGAGAAACCATGACTTGTTACAAGCTGTGTCATCACTGCCCCTTGATAAAGTCAACCACAGAAGACACTGTGTGAAGGGTGCTTCCTGTGTGCCAGGAGTAGCTCTGTGACTGTGCTGCTCACCCTATTTCCAATTCCCATGGCAACCCTGCAAATTATCCATGATAGTCTTCATTCTACCACAGAGGAAGGGGAGACTCAGGTATATTCCAGACATTTGGTATTTTTTGTCCATCACAAACACTTTTTTTTTTTTTGGTACACATCCCTTTCCACATATGCACTCTTAGTGGATTTCACTGGAAGATTCCAGGCTATTCTTTGACAGACACATGGTATGTGGACTCTCCCTGGATTCTTTCCTGGGCATCTGAATGTTACAAGGAAGGAGACAACGAGAAGAACTGATGGGAGCTGGCATGTCCCAGCAGGATGCCCAAAGTGACAGCATGAGATCCTGCAGCTCAGAGCACTGTAGCCACTCAGCTGTCCCTCTCCCCAAGACCTCTTGTTCAGCCTTTGCATCGATTCCCTAAGCTGATTGTGTTTCCTTCATGTGAGCTGTGGCTCCTTTCTATTGCCTGCAAGCCAAGAAATCCACATGATAATGGAGGTTTTCATACATTCATTCCTTTAGTGGACAACTCCTGAGCACATTCTTCCTGTGAGGCTCTGCACTTGGCTCTGGGAGTATAGCTGTGAGAAGCACAGAGAAGGTTTGTGAAACAAGCAAATGCACAGGACTCTTCCTTTACTTGGCTGGGTGTCCAAATTCATTGTATCATGTTCTGTCTCATGTTCTAGGTCTGGATGTTTTGCTCAATTGTCATTTAGCAATCCATCAAATTGATTTCTTCTTTGAGAGCCTGTTTGGATATTCTAACAGGGGAGTGCAGCTACTCCTACAATTGACTGAGGAACTGCCCTCTTCTATCAAGAGTGGTGGTCCTCTTCCAGAGGGATGCATACAGAGGAGTGAAGGAGGAAAGGGACACCCCTTAGCTAGCCAGGTCAGCTGACTCAACCCTAGTGATCAGTGGGGTTGATCATGTTGCAGCCAGATTGCTCTCACATCCTTAATTCCTTCCTTCACCACTGTACCAAACTGCAGTATGAATGAATGCCTGGTACAGTATTTGTACACCACAAAAACAAATTTTCTCTGAAATTCCTCTCTCCAGTTTGCCAAACATTCTTTTGGGGGGGTCTTACGAAGGGCATTTTCTTAGGGCCCACAGCATTCCTACTGGTAAAATCAGTAGACTCACAAAATTCCATTCTAATATTAAACATGTCAGCTCCCTTTGGTAAGTCTCAGTTTCCCCTTACATAATTTCAAAAACTGAAGTGTCTCTAAATCCCTTGTGATTTGCCTTTTTATTCTAAACACCTTCAAATCCCTGGAGAAGAAATGTTATGGTTTGTGTCTAGATGTCCACCCAAAGCCTCATGCAGTCATGGGGCAGGCTTCTAGAGTTTTGGATTGATTCCTGGTCTAATGCTGGGATTATGGGTGTGAGTGCCACACCTGCCCTGGGATGGGTAGCCTCATACAATAATAGGGAGGGAAAGAGGCTTGCTCTCTACTGCTCCTCCTTTTTTGCTGTTGTTGTTTTTGCTGTTTTCTGCTACAATAAACTGTTGCCCTCTGCCATGTGCCACTCTGCCTTGGAGCCAGCTGAGTATGGACTCAAACCTCCACTAACTGTGAGCTAAATAAATTTTTCCTTCCTTAACTTTGGGCATTGGGTATTTTGCCTCAGCAATGTGAGAAAAGTAACCAAGATAAGAAAAGAGGAAAAAAACTGCTTCTCTCAAAGATCTGGAAGTTCTGAATGGCATGAAAAGAGTTAAGCACTGCAGTACTTTGCAACATTGATAAAAATGTGTGTACTTTAATTTCTAATAAAAAAATCAAGCAGGTATGAATAGCAATAAAATTGCTCAAAAATTGTTCAAATTGAAGGGAAACAATTGGAAATGGATTTGGAAATATAATGTTTAGCTAAGCAAGCTATAATGTTCTGTTATTTTAATCAGCATTGTAAAGTAATTTAAATGATGCGGGAAGAGACTTTTATACTTTAATATATAATCACTTTTTTTTCCAATGCATTCATCAAAAGGTATTTCATGTTAATGATTCTATGGCTGACGATAGGCACCAACAATAATGGTCTCTTGCCTGCTCTAGGCTTATATTTCGAGCTTTTCAATTTGACTTTTTTCCCTACTAGTCTTAAAGGAAAATTCCTGCAATTTGAAAGAAAATTCATGTTGGTAAATATTTCAAAGATTTAAATAATTTAAAAAGGAAATCTAAGACATTTCTCCAATATTATTTCTTCTATAACAACAGGACGCTGGAACAAATCACAGGGGCATCCAAATGACTCATCTGCCCTCAAAACCCCCAAAAGATGGATCTCTCTTTTCATTAAAAATCTTCTCCAAAGAGAGCTGAGATTCTCTCATTCCATTGCCATTTTGTCTGTTAAAAAAGTGTTCACTGAAATTTAAAGAAGTTGCAGGAATAAATATCAAAGTAATTCCTTCTTATTTCTGAGTTAATATCTACCATGAACAAATGACTGTTCCAGAAAGTTGTTTATGAGGAATAACTTGCAAGTGTCTCAGTGCAGTTTCAGTCTTGGTCTTGTATGAGGATACCGGCACCAGAGAAGGAAATATGGGAAAGCTGAAGGACATAGTGCTGCTCTCAGAACGATGATGGTGGAAACCTCAGGATTATAAAGGACTGGCTCTATTTTACTAGAACCCTCTCTCTTCCCAAAATAAGTCATCCTGTGGCTGTCTATAGCCATGCTTCTTCCCATGTTGATAATTGTTGAATGAGGAACATCCATCAATCCAGCCAGCCAGCCATGTAGCTCTTCAGGGTTTTACCAAGTAAAGAACAGAGCACAGCCCTAGGTGTGTCTGTAGAGCCAGCTCAACACTATTTCCAGACCAAACCAAGAGACCTTCCAGTTTACTGTCCAGAAGCATTTTGGGAAAGGACAGCCTTCCCTCTTTTCATCAACCAAACAAGACACAGTGAGCTTGGATTCTCAGTGTTCAGGAATTGGGAAGAGGCTGGTGGTCTGGTGGGGGTAGGGTGGGCGGGAGCCTCTTTCCTAGGTTGAGTGTGGCCCAGAGGGAGGGTCTGGCAGTCATGTCTCCCTTTGAGCTGGGCAGTGGTGTGTTAGAAATAAATGGTCAACTCTCGGTTGGCACCATAGCCACATCCTGTCCCCTAGTGAGGCGGGCTTAGCCCAGAGCCTGCTCTGGGCCAGGAAGGATTAAAATCTACTGCTGTGAAAAGCGTTCTGACCTTCTGTGAGAGGAGCTTCCTAGGTCCTCCTATCCAGGAGAGATGTATGGCCAGCGCTTCCAGTGACCCTCAGGAGAACAGAGATGACTCAAGAATTGGAGGCAGGGTGGGTGGTGGGGACTTGCAGTGGCTCCAGAGGCCCAAGCAGCTGTGTCCAGAGCAGAACAAAGCAGTGGCAGGAAAGAGGGAAACTCAGATGCTGAGCCTTGGTTTTCACAAATGTATGTGATCAATCATCACAATTCTGCATCATGGGCTTATTGTGAGCATTTCATGAGGGAACAAGAACGAGGCACTTAGCCCAAAGCACGATGAATGGCAGCTGCTCTCTGAGGAAGGTCTGTGAAGGGGCAACTGTGCTCAGGAACAACCAACAAAGATCCTCCCAGGACTGACACTCTGCAGCTGATCCACTGCCTAAACCTCCATAGCAATCAGCACACAGGACACAGGACGGGGCACAGGGGCTAGGAAGGACTTCAGGGAAAGACTGCTTCCCGTTGAGGACAAAGGCTCCCAAAAGTGATTCTCAAAGACATGAGGTCCCATCAGGACAAAACGCATACCCCCAGTGCTTTAGAAGTGTGTGTTTACTCTGCCCTGTGCTGAGTCCTGAGAGTCCCCATGGGTGAGCAGTGCCTGTTGTCCTGTGGAGGGACTTGGTGGGGGGAGGGCTCCTGCTCACGATGAGCAGACTGACTTGCTGGGAAGAGGGGATACAATGCATCTGGCAGCCACAGACAGTTTCCCAGGGAATGGCTGGAGCCCCTAGGCAGGCTTCTGTACCTGCAGAGTGCAGCGAAGACAGATCAGGCACAGGCAGGCAAAAAGGTCAGATAGGTGTCCCTTCCTACCAGCCATCAAGCACTGTGTATTGCAGCGTAGCAGCAGTGAGTTATCACTCGGTCTGCTAACTTCCAAAGATTTAGAAAAAGAAAAGCCCAACAACATTCCACCGATGGTTGGGGTAAGTGCAAGGAGATACTGGCAGCAATGAAATTTGCTAGAGCAGAGTGATATATTTGGCACATTTAATTTACACAATTTTTAACTGTGCCTTTTCCCTCACACCCTACCTCTGAGTAATAGGCAAGGAAACGGAGAGGGAGGGAGACAGAAAAGTTGGTAAGTTTGGGTAGAGATAATTCTGCCACTTTATGCCATGAGTGCGCACTTGGGGTGAGTAGAAAGCAAGGCGATGTCACTGTCTACTCCGTTGCGCTGCTTTTTTAGGGGACCCTCGTGTGAGCACCCCCAGGGCTGGGTGTGGTACTCGCGTTTAATGAGTCATGCCAGCTACTGGAGTAAGCTGCTCGACAGGTCTCCAGGCTCCCCTCAGCCACCATGCACCTCGCAGTCTGCTTTCTATCGAGCAGCTAGGGTGATTTTTAAAACAAGAGTCGCTCATATCTGCTAAAACTTCCCCCCTGAAGTCCATTTCTAAGTAAAAGTTGAAATCTAGTGACGATCCAGATGGTTCTGCAGGCCCGGGCCCCCATCGCTCCTCTGACCTGCCCGGGTCCTTTATTCCCTCTGCCTCTCCATTCTCTTTTGTGGTAGGGGCCTTCTTTCTCCATGAACGTGTTGGCCATCGCTTCTCTCTGGGGTGTTCATGCAGGCTGCTCCCTTCTTCCGAAATGCCCTTTCCCCAACTAGCTGCATGGCGCGCTTCCTGCCTTCAGCTTTGCTTCCTGGGACTTCGCCCGTCCAAGCTTAATTAACTGCACACGGGGCACACAATCTAGTCTCTTCTCCTTCCTTGTTCTATATTTGTGTGTGTGTAACTCATCGCCTAGTAATGTTTTAGGATTTTTGTGATTAGTAGGCTAATTTTTTATTACCCCCCTGTGATGAAGGGTGGAAGTTTTGGTCCAGTTTGGTCTCTGCCACATCCTTGTCTCCTAGCTCTGTGCTTGGCACAGAGCTCCCAACCCAGAGTTTCAGTGGTTGCGTGGGCAAATGAGTTACTGTACTAAATGCCAATCTTCAACATTGTATTGTTTTAAAAGGTTTGCTGGAGGAAAATTTGATGACAGACATTTTGTTATCATATGCACTAACTTTAGAAATAGTTCTCCTACTTAAAATGAGATTCTAGCATAGGTTTTTGAAGATAATTTGGCAACACATATCAAAGGCCTTAAACATAGAATAATGTTTGATCTATCAAATCTATACCTAATGAAGTTGTCATATATGTTTACAAATGTTTAATTCCAGAACAGGCATCTCAGTGTTGTATTAAATAGAAAAAACTGGAATTTATGTAACAGTTCCATGACTGAGTTAACAAAATCATGGCATGTATGAACAATGGAATATGGCTTGGTTGTTAAAATACAGAAGATAAAATTCTTTTTAAAATGGAAAATATATTTATGATATTTGAATTAAACAAGCTGTAAAACAGTAAATACAGTCAAATCTCACTTTTTAAAAAGGATATATAAGTATACACACATATATAAATAAAAAAATATAGATATCTATTTCTAGTTATATGTATGTGTATTTCCTGGATGTTATATTTTATGCATTATGATACTATCATTTATAATTTCTAAATTGATTTTTAAAATATTCTACACTAGCTTATTTTCTAATTTTTCTCAAAGATCACTTTATTTGAACTTCTGTATTTAAGAAAAATGACAGTAGGTGTTATTTCCACTTTACAAGTGAATCTCAGCACTAATGTTCAATGTTTTAATTTGATTTTTATAGAAGCACAGTAGTTCCCATCATCCACGGGTCATGTCCCTACACTCCCAGTGGATGGCCGAACCTGTGGACATACCGAGTCCTCCAAATGCTAGTTTCTCCTTACACATACATACCTAGGATAAAGTTTATTTTATAAATTAGGCAGAATGGGACATTAACCACCATTAGAAGTAAAATAGAACAATAATTACAATATACTGTTATATATGTTATGTGAATGTGGTTCCCCCAGATGGTTCTTGGGCCACCAAGAGATACATCCCTCAAAGTATCTTCTTGTACTGTATTCATCCTTCCTATTCTTGGAAGGATGGGAGATGATGCAGTGCTGGCTGGAGGAAAAGAAGTCAGTGCATCTGTTAAAAGCACTAGGCTACATATCATTAGAAGGCAGGTATTTTCTTCATGTACTGGAGCATGAGGCCATGGTCATTTTGATGTTTTACTGTCAAGAGCAGATGTCAGTGGTTGGGGATGCTCTAAAATTGAAAGTTTTTTTTTATCAACTTTCACTTTTGGAAGAACATTTAATTCAGAAGTTACTACATCTTTATTTTTAACACATTTGAAGCATTGCTGGAGAAGTTGTAATCCTTTGGTAATCATATGTGTGACTCTTATGCCTTGGAGATATTGTTAAGTAAAGCCAGGGCTGCTGGAACAACAACAACAACAAAAATGACCATAAAAGTTGAACTGACAGCTGAGAAGGCTATAGAGTGACTGACAGGGAAGTAGCATAGCATATACACCATGGATACACTGGACAAAGGGATCACTCATGTTCTAGGAGGAAGAAAGTCAAAAGACTCAAGACTTGACCATGCTACTTAGAATGGCTTACAGTTAAACATTTATGAATTGTTTATTTTTGAAACTTTGCATTTAATATTTTCATGCCATAGTTGACCATCGATGGCTGAAACTGTGGAAAACGATGCTGTGGATAAGAGAATTACTGTGGTTTCCAATCTTTATTTTTTTTTTTCCAAATTGTTGTCCAGGTGTTGGGGAGGAGGAAGAGGGAAGTCTATGGAGAGGAGAGGATGTCCAGGCTGGAGCTTCAGAAGAAGCAGGTATGCACTGGGTTTGATCCTGCTGAAAAGCCTCATTCTCCTAATTTCCCCCAGCCAGCCAGGGCATAGGTTGGCTAGTAGCTGTTGAATCCCTCTCCATCACTTCCAATGGAAAGGGATGACTTGCCTTGGTGTCCTTGCTGGTTCTTTATAGCGGCTCCTCTCCTCCAGGCCATCTGACGGGGATGCAGGTTGGCTCTCTTTCGCCACTATAGATGCAGTTGCATTCTCTTTGAAGAAGAGAAGGGTAGCCTAACCTGGCTGAGATCAGATCTGAGCCCATTATTAACATCCCCAACCTCCCCAAGCCCCAATTAGCTGTGATAAACATAACTAGCTGTCCCGGAGATGCCCTGGTTTCAGCCCCACCACTTTCCCAATGATAATGTCTTGGGGTATTTTTGTAATGTGATGTCATGTTAGCATTATTTGTTCAACAATCTTTCCTTTGTTATACCTCCTTTGATACTTTTTTTAAGGACTGTGAAGCATGTCTGTGTGGGTCTATTTCTGGGCCTGCTATTCTATTATATTGATCTGTATTTCTATCCTTGTAACAATACCACGTTGTCTTGATTACTATAGCTTTATAAAAACCTATAAATCAGGTGTCTGTCCTCCAACTTTGTTCTTCCCTTCAAAATTGTTTCAGCCACTCTAGGTCCTTTACTTCTCCATACAAATTTAGATTCATTTGTCAACATTCACAAATAACTTTCTCAGGTTTTTATTGGAATTGCATTTATTCTATAGAGCAAGTTGTGAGGAACTGACAACTTGACAATATTAAATGCTTCTGTCCATGATTTTGGAATAACTGCCCATTATTTAGTTTTTTATTTCAATCATAGGAATTTTGTAATTTTACTCACAGCTACTATACATATTTTAGATATTTACTTATGGATTTAACTTCCTAGGGATGCTATTATAAATAGTATTTTGCTTTAATTGAAAGTTCCACTTGTTTATTACTGGTGTACAGGTAGACATTTGACTCATATATTAAATCTTTATTTTATAACTTCAGTATAATTGCTTGTTAGTTCCAGGAGTACTTTTTTAATTCTTTCAGATTTTCACCTAAGAAATCATGTCATCTGTGAGAAAAAGAAAATTGTTTTAGTTCTTTTTACATATACATTTTTTTCTTGTCTTATTGCATTAAGTATGACTTCCAGTATGAAGAAGAAAAAACATGTTTACTTCATTTCATATCTTAATGGGAAAGCTTTGAGTTTCTCACCAAGTGTGATATTAGATTTTAGTTCTTTGCAAGTTGAGGAAGTTCCCCTCTATTTATTTTTCACTGAGAGTTTTTATGACAAATAGGTGTTAGACTTTGTCAAGTACTTTTTCTGCATCTATTGATATGCTCATGTAATTGTTCTGCTTTAATTTTTTGCTGTGATATATTTCATTAATTAATTATGTTTTAAACATTGAACCAGGTTTGCATACCTGAAATAAATCCCACCTGGTTGTGATAGATAATTCTTTGACTTATTATTGGATTAAATTTGCTAATGTTTTGCTGAAGATTTTCGTACCTATATCCATGAAAGATATTGGTCCTTAGTTGACTTTCCTTATGTCTTTCTCTGATTTTGTTATGACCTGAATGCTGTACTCTTACAGTAAAGTTGTGAGTATTCCCTGGACTTTATTTTTAAAGATTCTAAGCAATTGGTATAACTTCTTCCTTAAATGTTTGATAGAATTCACCAATGAAATCACTGGACTTGATGCTTTATTAATTGTTAATTTAATTTTTCAAATAAATATGTATCTATTAAAATGACTTCTTACATGAGTGTTAGTACATTATGTCCTTTAAAGAACTGGCTCACTTCATCTGTTATCAAACTTGTGAGAACAGTTGTTTATAATAATCTCTATTTTTGTTTTAATGTTCTTGTAGTTAGTAGTGGTAATTAGTAATGATAGTTCATTTAATAATTTGTGCCTTTTCTCACCTTCTTATGGTTAGCTTCACTAGGAGGGTTTCAATTTTATTTATTTTTTTTTAAATGTCATTTTGGTTTCATAGATTTTGTCTGTTGTTTTCCTGATTTCAATATTATGACGATTTCTTTTCTGGTTTTTATTTCTTTTCTTATGCTTACTATTGTGGTTTGTATCTAGCTGTTCCCCCAAAGTCTCAGGTGCTCATAGTTGGGGCTTCAGAGAGGTGACTGGGTGACGAATTGGATTAATCCACTGATAAGTTCACAGATCCATGTGCTGTTGGGAGGTAAA
Source organism: Dinomys branickii (assembly GCA_004027595.1). NCBI lineage: Eukaryota > Metazoa > Chordata > Mammalia > Rodentia > Dinomyidae > Dinomys > Dinomys branickii. The sequence goes on along the minus strand of PVLD010001714.1, from coordinate 68,168 downwards.
GTCTGGTCAAGGAGGTGGGTCACTGGGGGCAGGGCCTGGAAGGATTTTTCTCCTTGATGTCTCTCTTTTCCCTGTTGTCAGGCCATGAGCTCTTTCACCTCTGCCACACTGCCCTTCCATGCTGCCCTGCCTTGGTGCCAGCAGACTGTGGACTAAAGCAAACTGTGAGCTGAAGTAATCCTCTTCTGTAGTGTGCAGGTATTAGGTGCTGTGCCTCAGCAATTAGGAAAGAAACTAAGACACTCTAGTTTTAATTTGCTCTTTTTGCAAAGAGGGGGTTTCCAATCGTGGAAGCTGAGGTGTTTGATTTTGGGTTTTTCTTCTTTTTAACATGTGCATTCAATGATGAAAATTTCTCTCTAAGTATTGCTTTTGATACATTTGACAAATTTTATAAGTGTTCTTATTTAGTTCAAAATATTTTAATTTTCTTTTGAGATTTCTTTGACATGTGTTATTTAGATGTTACTTAATTTGCAACTGTTTAGGGGATTTCTGGCTATCTTTCTGTTTTTGATTTCTAGTTGACTTCCATTGTAACTGTGGACAGATTTTTATCTTTTTAAATGTGTTAAGGTGTGTTTTATGGCATATAATGCAATCTGTCTTAGCGAATATTCCTCTTGAGCTCATGAAGATTGTGTATTCTGTTGGTGTTAAATAGTCTATAGATGTTAATGACATACAGCTCATTGATGGTGATATTGGATTCAGCTATGATCTTACTGATTTTCTGCTTGCTGAGTTTGTCCATTTAGGATAGAGGAGAGTTGCAATTTCAGATTCTTTTCCTTCCCAGTACTATCAGTTTTTGTTTTATGCATTTTGCTGCTGTATTGATTGGTGCATCTATATTAAGAATTGATAAATGTTTTGGATAATCCCTTTATCATTCTGGAAGGAACTTCTTTATCTTTCATAACTTTATTTGCTCTAGTCTGCTATACCTAAAACTAATATAGTTACGCCCATTTCTTTCAATTATTGTTAGTAGGTATCTTGGTCACTTTTCTCTTGTTGCTGTGACAAAATATCCAACATCCCAAATTAAGAGAGGAGAGATTTATTTAGCTTACAGTTTGTAGAGGTTTCAGTCCATATCTGTTGGGTACAATGCAAGATAGCATGGCAGGGGGCAACAGTTCATGGCAGTGGAAGACAGCAAAAGCAGCAAGAGCAAAAGGGGCAGAAAGGGAGGAGCAGGCCTCTTTCCTTCCCTTATACTGTCAGCAGGCTGCCTGCCGCAGGGTGTTTGCCGCACTCACACCACCAATCCCAGCACTCGACAATGCACCAATCACAGAGTTTAGATTCAGCCATCGCCAAAAAGCCTGCCCTAGGTGCCTGCATGAGGCTTTGAAAGGACATCCAGACACAAACCATAACAGTATATCTTTCCCCACCCATTTAATCTGTATGCGTCTTTGTATTTAAAATGGGTTACTTATAGAAATGCAATAGTTGGATCTTCTTTTTAGATCTGCTGACAGTGTCTGTGTTTTAAGTGGTACATTTAGATGCTTGACATTCAAAGTAATTATAAATAGCGTTGGGTTACTATCTACCACATTTGCTACTTTTTTCTATTCTTTGCCCTTGTTCTTTGTTCTTATTTTTTTTATTCGTTCACTGCCTTTTGTAGTTTTAATTGAACATTTCATATGATTTCAACGCCTCTTAGTGTTTCAGTCACAGTTCTTTTTACTACTTGTTTTTTTTTTTGGGGGGGGAGGAGGTACTGGAAATCAAACTCAGGACCTTGGGCTTGCCAGGCAGGCGCTGTGCTGCTGAACTATATCCCTGGCTCTTTTTCCTACTTTTGTATTGGTTGCCATAGAGTTTTTAGTATGTGTCTACAGCTAATCCAAGTTCACTTTCAAATAACAATATACTGCTTTATACATAGCACAAGTACATTATAATAAAAAATATTCCTAATCCCTCCCTTCCAACCATCATGTCATAGCTGTTATCTATCTTAAGTAAGTATGTGGTCATGTACACCCTCAATACATTGCTGCTGTTGTTATTACTTTGATTAAACTTTTATCTTGGAGCAACCAAGAAAGCTTAAAGCTTTTATTTTACCTTTGCTTGTTCCTCTTTCAGTGCTCTCCCTTTTTGCAGGTAGTTCCAACTGTCAGACCCACACAGTGTTCTGTGTAGATCTCACTGAAGTGCTTCTTTAACATTTCTTGCAAGGCAAACCTACTGGTAGCAAAGTTCTTCTACTTTGGTTTATCTGAAAAAATCTATTTTGCCTTCATTTTCACAGGATAATCTTACAAGGGACAAAACCCAAAATAGTTTGTGTTTTGCTCCTAGCACTTTGGACTGCTCACTGCATTCTCTTTCGGCTTGCATGGTTTCTGAGAAGTCACATGTCATTATTACCTTTGCTCCTCTAAGGTGTTTTGCTCTTCTGGCTCCTTTCAGGATTTTTTTCTTTATTCTTGACTCTGTATTTAGAATAATACGGGTAGGCATGATTTCTTTGGCTTTTATCTTAATTGGTCTTCTCTGAGCTTCTTACATCTACATTTTGGTGGCTGAACTTAATTTGTGGGTGATTTTCAGTCATTATTATTTCTAATATTGCTTCTGTTCCTTTCTTGCTCTTTTCTCCTTCTGATATTCCTATCACGGGCAGATTACACCTGCTGTAGTTGTCCCATGGTTGTTAGATATTCTTGCTTTTTTCCCAGTCTTCTGCTCCTCTTGGCTTTTCTGTTTTGGAGGTTTTTACTGAACTATCTTCAAGCAAGAGATCCTCAGACTTGCCCAGACTAATTATAAAATGATCACAGGTATTCTTCATTTCTGTTACAGTGTTTTTGATCTATAGCATGCAGTTCTCGCTCTTCCTTAGAATGTCCATCACTTTACTCCCATTGTCCACCCGTTTTTGCATGCTGTCTAGCATTAGACCCATTAGCGTTTTAGTTGTAGTTCTATGTTCCTTCCCATAATTTAATCATGTCTTTTATATCTCTTTCTGATTCTGTTGTTCACTTTGTCTTTTTAGCATCTATATTTTGTCTTTTAGTATGCCTTGTAATTTTTTTCTTGGCAGTTGGACTTTATGTACTGGATAAAATCAGTTACAGTATATAGGCCTTTAGTAATGTGGTAATAAGGCTTGGGGGAAGAGAACATAATCTATAGTGCTATTATTGAGTTTCAATCTTCTAGTAAGTTTTTCGATCTGGAATGTCAACTTCTCAAGTTATTCTTCACCTCCCCTACCCGCTTAAGTGAAGAAGAATGGCTGGAGGTGTCTGGAGTTAGATATTTTCCTTCCCTTTTGTTAAATTGTTTCTTTTGATGGCAGAGCAGCTAAGAACAGATTGCTGTGACATATTTCAGAATATTGCTAAGAAATGGTTTCAGAATGAGGGTATTTTTCTATAACATCCACTGTGAGAATCTGATAAAGCTGGAAATCTAATATTCACACTGTGAATACCTAGTGCTCCTGGTGTATTTAACACTTACACTGTCCACACTCAGCCTCAACAAGCCATGAGTTATAATTTAATATTTTCTACTTTGACACTGGTTCACACTATGAGCAGTTACACTCATAGATTTCTGCTCCAGTGAACAGTGATTCTCTCTTTGCCTTTCTGTCTTCCAATTTTGGGGTAGAAGTTTTCCCTGTGACCTCTTTTCTCTTTTTGATCTAAGAAGAGTTGTTGACTTTTCAGTTTGTTCAGCTTTTTGCTTATTTTAGGGCAGAATGGTAACTTCCTTGTTCCTTACATGCCAAACCATCATAATCTTTCGCTAAAAAAATTCTTGCTAGTGAGCTCTAAGCTAACCTTACAATCACTTTGCCAATTTTCCAGAGAAATATAAGAAACTAACAAAAATACACTATTGTAACAGCATTTGGTATTTCTACAAAGGAGAGTATACATTTCTTCAGTTATGCAAATGATAATCCATATGATTGTATACTTCACAAATTTTTAAGTCCATTACAAAGACACACTCTTTTGCAGGAAAACCTTATAAGGTAATAACTCTTACCTCAGTGTTATGTGGGAGATAAGTGAGGCATAGAGGAGAAGCCGTTTCGTCAAGTTCACCTGACATGAAGGTGAATTTGAGCAAATTCAAGGGTGACATGAAGCATCATGACCAAAGTAGCTGGGTGCCAGACTGTCCACCTACCCAACATAATCTCAGATATACTTGGAACATGCAGGGTATTTAGTAAGTGCTTCTGGCCACGAAATTCAAGGCTTTGGAGAAATTTTCCTTCCATCTTTTAAGACAGGTACCATCCAGGGCAGACCTGGAGACATGCCCAGAGTGGAAGTGATAGGCTTAGACATTTATTTATAACAGAGATTGCTCCACGAAAAATGTGAGTGAAATAGTTTAAAAGAATCTTGAATGAAACAAGTCTTAGTGTGGGACCACATAAGATGAATTTATTGTATAACGTGTGTATTAAAGAAAAAAAGGCTGACTCAGACTTGGAGTCTTGAGAAAATGCTCAGAAAGTACAGAAGAGGCTTAGAAAGTGTAAGGCAAGATTCTTTATATTTCAAAGTTTTCTCTTTCACCCGAACAAACATCACGGAAGGCACCAGGATGAGGCTGGGGCTCAGTCAGGACTTGGTTTTAAGAAGATATTGCTGTGAGGATCGGTACATCATTTAAGGATACAGTTATGGTGCCGATAGGTATGGTAGGGTACACCCACCAGATACCTTTTTCATTCTTCTCACTAGCTTTGTTTCATCTTTCTTTCCTTCCTTTGTCTCATCAAAAAATAAAACCCTTAATATCAATGAATATCAATGTATTAAATACATTTGAAGAAAGCATAGCACTTTCATATACTCCAAGGGGTATATGATCTTCATTGCAATATTTTTGTGGCAATAAAGAGTTGTCTTAGCATCTGCTAATGAAAATGGAATCCGTGAAATGTGGATTATAGGGATGGTAGAATACTGTAATATAGAGGAATGAAGTTGGTCCCTGCAAAAAATAGACTAAGATATATTATGTAATATGAAGATAACTTAAAGTACATAACGCTATATTTTTCATGAATAAAATATCTATAAATAATTAAATAGTAGATTGTAGTGCACACCTGTAATCCCTGCACTCTGGGCAGCTGAGACAGGAGGATCACAAGTTTGAGCCCAGCCTGATCAGTTGAGGGTCATAGTCAGATCCTATCTCAAAATAAGAAATTAAAAAATGTCTGAGGATGTAGTTCAGAGGTTCTGGATTCAATCTCTAGTATCACAAAAGTAAAGTAAAATAAAATAAAAATTATAAAAACAGTAAAAAATCAGTATTAGAAAAGTTATTTATTAACAATGAATAATATGGGCTGGGGATATAGCTCAGTTGAATAAGCGCTTGCCTGGCAAGTGCAAGGTCCTGAGTTCGATCCCTGGTACCACAAAAACAAACAAACAAACAAACAAACAAAAAAACAATGAATAATATGTACTAACCCCAAGGACTGATCTTGACAAAACAGATCGTAATAGACTTTCCTCCCAGCGTAGACAACCGTCAAACTGCGGAGAAGTTCTGAAGCATGTGTTTTAGGCATTGAAGGTGAGTTTGAATTTGCTCAGTTTTTGTTGGAAGAGCACTTAGCCCTTTAACAACATCTCAGGCATTACTAACCCTAGCAAGGCCACAGGTTAGGAGTATCAAATTCTTCTAAATGAGCTATCATTTTTGTCCTTCTCTCCCTCTTATTTCTTGTCTTCTTTGATTTACTTAAATATATTTAGTATTTATTTTAGTTTCTCTGTTGGCTTTTAGGTCTACTTCTTTTATTTAATTAGAGATTGATTTAAAGAGCATATTCCATATTCTTATATCGTCACACACTCTTTTTGATTAATATTATACCGTTTCATGAACAATGAAAAACCTTACAATACCATACTTCTATTTATTTCTCCTGTAACATGTTTTCATATACTTCACTTTTACATATAATAAACACATTTGTTATCATAAAATTTAATATATGCAATCAATATCTTTTTTAAAAGCTGTAAGAGAAGAAAAAGTATCTTTTAGGCTGACATATTCTCCTTCCTTTGTTTATGCTGTGTATATTTAATATTTATCATTAGCCATTTTGTTTTGGAGAAAGGAAAAGTATTGCTAAACATACCTATTTTGGCCTCCAATGTTTCCTAAAGACATTCGTACTGGATAAAGGACTGTAGGTTGACTTATTTTCATTTCAGCATTTAAAGTATAATATTCTATTGTACTAGAGCTTATGTTGTTTCTGATAAGAAATTAGCAATTCTTCTGTACTAGTTTTCTTGTTTGTCTGAGGACTTTTATATTCTACTGCTTTTCAGATTTTTTTTCAGCCTGTGCTTGCCTGTGATGTGCCTTGATATGTCCTTATATTTAAACTGATTGTAATTTGTTGAGATTCTTTGGATCCCTATGTTGATATTATTTGTCAACTTTGGAAATTTTTAACGTATTTTTGTCAAATGATTTTTTCCTCTCCCAATTTCTCTTATCTTCTAACATTGCAGTTGTCTACACATTAACCATTTGGTTGGAGTTCTCAGGCCTCTGAATCTCTGCTAATTTTTAAACCTTTTTTATACTTCCAGTGCAATAACTTCTGTATTCACATTCACTGAATTTTTCCATACACTATTAATCTTACTGAGTGAAATTTTCATTTTTGTGTTTTAGAGTTTGTAGTTTATTTGCTTTAATAGTTTTAGTTTCCTTGTTGAGATTTTCCCATTTGTTCACTCAGTTTAACTAAAATTTCTTTTAAGTTCTTAAACATATTTATAAAACCTTCCATTAAGTGCTAAATCATCTTTGTAATATTAGGATTTATTTATAGGGAAGTTTTTATTTCTTTTTCCAGGTTATATATAAAATTTTTCTTCTTTACCTATTTGGTAATTTTCCTGTTTTACTGTTTGTTATGTATCATGACTGCTACATAGCTGAGACTACCTAAAGGCTTTATCTAAAGACTATTGAATTTTATTTATAATTAATTGAATAGGAGACATGTTTAATTATGTTTACATTTGTGTTGTGAGGCTTTGTTAGATTGGAGCTTGAATCAGCCTTATTCTGAGATTGACACACCTTACTCTGAAGTGTAGCCTCCCCTGGGTCTCAAATGATTCCTTGGGAGAAACTTCTCTATTTTGTCTGGCCACAACTCCTATGGCCTCATTGCTATATGTCTTCTAGAATCTCCAATTCAATTCATGTTTTCTCTTGTAACCTTTTCTACTCCCTGAGGTCTTGCAATATTATACCATGTACACTCATATTTTAGTATTCAGCCCAAAATTCCAGAAGACTTCTATGAAAACTTCTTAAGCCCCTTCTCTTAGACAACATTCTTTTATTTTTTACTATCTTGTATTTTAAACCTTTGTTGTTTCAGCTGTTTTAAACTAAACTCCATTGGAAAGGCATAGGGATTGTTAGACTTTATAGAGGAGCCAAATAGAACTATGCACTATTTCAAGAAACACATTTGAAATGTAAAGAGACAGGTTAAAAGTAAAAAGATAGAAAAATATGTACCATGCTAACAGTAAGCATAAGAAATTTAGGATATATCTGTCATATCATATGGAGAAAATTTAAGAATTTTATCAGCATTAAAGAGATCATTTTATAAGAATAAATCAGTCATTCAAGAGGAGTACCAATACTAAAAGCATGTGAGCCAGAGAACAAATTTTTCAAACACAAAGGAAAATTTATAGAGCTAGAAGAAGAAATAGATAAATCTACAATTATCACTGGAGTCTGAAATATTTCTCTCTCAGTAGTTGATAGAACAAATGAATAAATTTGAATTTGGAAAATATCGTCAACCAACTTGACCTAGTTGACATTTACAAACCTGACATTTGAGTAATTCATTATACACAAATTTTTAGTGTTTATGGAACATTCACCAAGATAGAACTTATGCTGGATTCTGAAACAAGTATTCATATATATCTGTGTGTGTGTGTGTGTGTGTGTGTGTGTGTGTGTGTGTGTGTGTTTGTTTTTGATTTCTGAGACAGGGTCTCACTATGTACTTCAAGCTTGCTTGGAACTCACTATGTAGCCCAGGCTGACTTTGAACTTGTGACTATCCTCTTGCCTTAGCCTCCAGAGTGCTGGGTTTATAGGCATGTGCCACCATGCCTGGCAAATCTCCATACATTTCTAAAGATTAAAATAAGAGAATTTTTTGTGTAAGAGTTTAACAATGAGATGAAGTTGAAAAATACATTGAAAGACATGAATTAGCAAAGTTAACGGAATTAAAAAAACTGATTAGCCACATAGCTGTTAAACTGAATTTGTTCTCAAAACCTTTTCACAAAAGCCTCACATATCAGACATATTCAATGTTGACTTCTACCAAATTTTATTGAAGAAATAATCCCAGTATTACACAAAATCAGAAAATATAGGGGAAAAATGCATCACAGTTTTCACATGGAAAAATAAAATAAAATTTCATAGCAAAATAATAAGATGATAATATTAGTTAATACATAGTTAATAGTTAATACATTGTATATTGTTATCTTCAAAGAAGTTACTCAGAATATAAGATATGGGCATAAAATTTCTCCAAATGATATTAGCACAAACCTTTCTTTTTAGTGAACTAAGTTAAATTAGTAGTATGATCACCGTGTATTTTTTCTTTTCCTTTCTTTCCCCTACACTATTTCCTCTTTCCTTCAGAAAAATTTCTTCCCATTTCACAATATCTATTGTACATTTTGGTTCTTAATTACTCTTTCAGTTTCTCATACTAAGGAGACAATATGATGTTTACACTTGTGAGTCTCATTTATTTCACTTATGAGTATGGTCTCAAGTTGCATCTATTTAAGTATAAGTGTCTCAAGTTTATCCTTTATGGCTGAGTAGTACTCCATAGTAGAGAAAGACTACATCATTTTTATCCACTCCTTGTTCATGGGAATTTGGATTGTTTCCAAGATTCAACTATAACAAATCATGTTGCTATAAACATGGGTGCACATATGATGCTGTGGTATGATGTTTTTATTCTTCTGGGAAAATACTAGAAGGGGAATAGCTGGGTCAAATAGGACCGCTAATTCTAGTATTTTTTGGAATCTGCATACTGATTTCCCAGTGGTTGCACCAGTTTACACGCCCACCAACAGTGGAGAAGGGTTCCTTTTCCCCCAGAGCCCCTCCAGCATTTGTTATTGGTTGATTTCTTCATGTTAACCATCCTTTCTGGGGTGAGATGGGATCTCAGTGTTATTTTAATTTGCATCTCTCGAATTACCAATGATGTTGAACAATTTTTCATATATTAATTTGCCATCTGTAGTTCTTTGTCTGAGGAGTGCATGCTCATCTCAAATGCACATTTTGGGTTTGGGTCTTTGAACTTGGGGGAATCTGATTTTTTGCATTTCCTTTATATGTTCTAGATATGTCCTTTTTCTGAGGGACAAGTGGCTAAAATATTTTTCCACTCTGGGCTTGTCTTTTCACTATGTTGGCGACTTCTGTTTTTGTGTAAAAGCTTCTTAATAAAATGAGATCCCAGGTGTTGATTCTTTATAGCATTTCTTGTACTGGGTTTTGTTCATGAAGTCTCTGCCTACACCTGTTTCCAAGATTTTTACCTATTTTCTCTTCCAATAGATTTAGTGTTTCTGTTTTAATATTTAGATCTCTGATCCATTTTGAATTTAGTTTAGTGCATGGTGATTGAAATGGGTCTAGTTTTAGTTGTTGGCATGTGGAAAGCCAGTTTTTCCAGCACCATTTATTAAAGTGGCTATCTTTCTCCAAGTGAATGTTTGGCCCCTTTGTCAAAGATAAGATGGCTGAGTGTACCTGGAGTTGTTTCTGTATCTTCTAGTCTGTTCCACTGATACTCATGTCTGTTTTTTGCCAGTGCCATGGTGATCTTATCACAATAGTGTTGATGAACCTAGCTCAATGACAATAGGACAACCGAAGAATAATGTTAAAAAATAAGAAAATTATAGACCAATATATTTCATGAGCTTAGATGCAAAAGTTCTTAAAATGTTAGTAAGGAAAAAAAGGATACTGGCAAGGGATATAGCTTAGTGGCCCAGTGCCTGCCTGGCAAGCTCAAAGTCCTGAGTTCAATTTCCAGAACCAAAAAAGAAAAAGAGATACTGATATTACATCATGCCCATGTGGATTACCTAAGGAACCCAAGGTTGGTTTAACATTAAAAATTAATTTATCAGAATTACCAAATTAAATTAAAAAACACACAATGATCTCAAGAAGTGCAGAAAAATTATTTATTAATTTTCAACACCTATTCATAAAAATTTTTCTGCAAAGTAATTGCAGATAAAACATTTCTGGTACCTAGTTCTCCCTAATAATAAAACAAAGAATGAATACACACTGTCATCACTTCTATCCAAAGTTTTACTGCAGGGTCCAACCTGAGGAAGGAAAAAAGAGAAATAAAAGGCTACAAGTTTGGAAAGAAAGAAATGAAAGTACAGAGACTCCTGACATAATAATTGCTCAGCTTATGTTTTTTCAACTTTATAATAGCTTGAAAACCACATGTGTTCAGTAGGACTAATGCTTCTCATTTTGCATGTTTATCCTTTTCCAGCTTGGTGATGTGAAGTACCACATTCTTTTCCGATGCTGGACAGTGGCAGAGCCACAGTTCAGTCAGCCACACAGTCGCCATGTGGTAAGCAGTTGTGTACTTTACAATGTATTTTGTAGCTAAAATATAATATTCAGTAAGGAAGGTATAGTAAGACTATTTTGACATCATATTTTCAACTTATGTTTATAGAAATATAAATCTATCAAGGAGCATCTATATTAATATTTATATATAATTGTACTTGTAGAAAAGTCAAGGGAAATTACAATTGGGTAGAAATAAATGAAGTTAGCAAGTTACTAGAGACAACGTAAATACTAGAAAATCTTTAGTGTTTGTACAGATTAGTGAGAAACAATTAGAAAGTAAAATTTGAAATTATTGTATATAAGAAAATAAAATATATAATAAAATAAGTGTAGGATTTATACTGAAAATACAAAAATAAACCTAGGGAAATTATAGAAGAGCTAAGTAAATGAAGAGATGCACTGTTCTTAAATATTGAAATGTAATATTGTTAAGATATCCTACATCACAAAATTGACTCAGTGTCATCAAAGTCAAAATCCCAACTAGAGTTTTCTTCTTTTAGTTGACATGCTGAATTTTACATTCACATGGAAAGCTAAAGAACCTAAAGTAACCAAAGCAACATTAATGGAGAAGAAAATTAAATGACTTATACTACGTGGATTTAATACTGCCTAAAAATCTATCATAATAAAGACAGAGTGCACTGGTGCAAAATAGACAAATGATTACCTGAACAGAATACAGAGGCCAGAAATAGATTCACACAACTGACTTTTGACAAAAGCTACAAGGTAATTTAATGGGAAAAGGATGATCTTTCAACACATGGTGTTAAAACAGAGACATCCATATTGTAGAGAATATGTAGTCCTGCCCTGCCTGACACCACACACAGAAAGTAATTTGTGGTAGATTATAGATATACATGCAAAAGTTAAAGCTACAAAGTTCTCAAAAGTAAACATGGGAGCATATTTTATTGATCTTTCAGGTGGTCAACCATATCTCAGATGTGAAATAGAAAACACAGACTGTAACGGGGAAAATTGATAAGACCTAATCCAAATTAAAAGCTGTTGCTACCAGGGGTGGTGGTGCACACTTATAATCCCAGCACTCAGGAGGCTGAGGCAGGAGGATCACTGGGAGTTCAAAATCAACCTGGACTACAAAATAAGCTCAAGGCCAGCCTGAGCTGCAGAGTAAGACTGTGTCACAAAAAGACATAAATAAATACATAAAAGCTTTCATTGATAAAAATATGCCATTAAAAATGAATTGGGGGCTGGAGGTACAGCTCAGTGGGCTAAGTGCTTGCCGCTGAGCACTAGGGCCCTGAGTTCGATCCCCGGTCCCGGGAAAAAAAAAAAAAAAAAAAAAAAGAATTGGTATGGAATTCTACTCAGGAACACAAAGGATGAACTATTCATGTGCACATCAGCTTGGTTAAATTTCAGTAAAGCTGGATCCAAGAAGTCAGTCTCAAAAAGTTACCCAAAGTATGACTCCATTCTACAGCAGCTTCCTTGAGAAAAACTATACATGGCCCTCCAGTTACATCCACTGTGATGCAAACAGTGATATTTCTTTCCTTTCTATGACTTAATAATACTCCATTGTATGTAAGTACCAAATTTTCTTTGTCCATTCATCCGTTGATGAATACCTACGTTGTTGCCATATATGAGCTATTGTTAATAATGAGGTAGTAAACAGGAAAATACAGAACAACTCCTTGATAAACTATTTCATTTCTTTATTTTATTGTACTCCATTCACACATATAAATGTTTTTGTCAATTAAACAAACTAGAGTAGTTGGGAATGCAACAGTGTTCTCCTTGGATTATGGACGGGGAAGGTGTGACTACAAAGGGATGACTCTGAGCGAGGGTCTCTGAGACGGTGGAACTATTTTGTCTTTACTGCAGTGGAGATGTGAGTAGTTACATGTGTGGACAGAAAATGTACACCAAAAGAAGGTGCTTCTACCCTGCATTAACAAAAAGCAAAAAATATCAGTTTATAAATAAAGACAGGTAGAAAATATCTGTTCAGTATAAATATCAGGGAAAACACTGGTGTTCAAAATAGAAAGGAACTCATACAGCTCAATGAGAAGGCAAATCAGTTCAAAAATGGGCAAATACTACACAGGAAGATATTTCAATGGCCAATAATCCTATGAAAAAGTGATAATATCATAATCATCAGGGAAATGAAAGTGAAAATCATTATTTGGAGAGAAATACTTCACTCAGTAGCATGCTTAGAGTTTAAGCAACTACACATGTTAAATATTGGTAAAGAACAGCTAGGAGTAGTGGCGCCCGCCTGTAGTCCCAGCACTCATGAGGCTGAGGCAGGAGGGTAGCTGTAAATTCCAGACCAGCCTAAGCTACAAAGTGAGCTCAAGGTGAGCCTTCACTGCATAGTGAGACCCTGTCTCAAAAAAAATATATATTGTAAAGATATGGAAGAAGAAAATGCAGAGCTCTTTTACATTGTTGGCTAAATTCAAATGGTACAACCATTTTGGAAAATACGTTTGGTAGCTTCTCATAGCATTAGCCATACACCTTACCCTAGAGCCCAGCAATCTCATTCCTAGACATCTGCCTAAGAGGAGTCAAAGTATATACCTACACAAGACCTGTAAAAGAATGGCCACAGTGAATGTATTCTTAATTACTAAAAACCAGAAGCAAGCTAGACACTCATTAAAAGTAGACTGGATTGGCAAAGGATGGAGTTCAGTGTTAGAGCCCTTCCTAGCATTCTTGAGTCCCTGGGTTCCATCCCCAACACTGAAAAATTTAAAAAAGAAAAAAAGTAGAATGGATAAAAACTGTAGTAGATTGATACACTGCATTAAAACTCAACAATAAAAATGAATGAATTATTATTGACAGCCACAACATACTATCCGAGAAACATTATGCTGAGAGGAAGAAGCCAGATACAAAGATTACACTCTTTAGAATTCCATTTATAAAGTTCTGGAACAGAGGAGACTAATTTATGGAAACAGGAATCAGAACAGAAGAGGCTGTGGGTAGGAAGGAAGCCCTGCCCTGGGAAGAACAGGGAAATTTCTGGGGTGATGGGAATGTTCTATATCTCCACACAGATATGTACATTACACAAATAATATGCACTTACCCAAACTCTTCCATCTCTACACTTTAGCCGCTTCTGCTGTGTGCACATCATAGCTGATTAAAAGTAAAATAGTATGTCCCTGTGGGGAAGTCAGAACTCGAGAGTAGGGGGAAGGGGAATAAATGCAGTACATAGATGCACAGTGGCCTTGCTTCTACCTTTCTGGGCTTCAGAGGCCAGAAGAAGTGGAACTTCTGCTCAAGTCCCTCCTCGCTCTCCTCTTCACCCCACTTTGTCACCCCTCCTCCCTGCTCACCACTGAGGGTTCAGGAAACCACACTCCGTTCTCCTGTTCCTCCCCACTTGGTTTGACATTTTACTTCCTGCTCCCTCTTTCGGGATTAGGAAGCTGGGGTGTGAGCAGAGGGTGGGAGGAAGTAGGAAGTGGCCTTTTCGGGTTCCCTAGACTTGGCCCCTCCATGCTCTGAAATTGAGATGTGGGCCCAGCTACCTGCCGCCCACCCACACCAGGCCCAAAGGGTTTCTGTGTGCTTGGGGGGAGGAGAGCTGCACAGTGACGGGAGGAGGGACAGCTGGGACTTTCCTTACCTTGCCTTTTTATCCTCCCTGTCCCTTTTATTAAAATACAAGAGTTTTACCTTTAAACTCTGGAGGCTGAGACAGGTGTTGCTATCTCAGGAGAATGCAGTGCTGAGGCTCACTCTGCCAGGATCAGCATGGCAGTCGGTCTTCCCTAACCCTTTGGAAGAAAAAAAAAATCAAAGGAATGCATTTCTTTCCTTCTCCTTTTCATTCTGCTCTACTGACCTTTTGCTTAGCTTTCTGCTAATGTCATTTTCACTCTTGGTTGGGCTTTCTTGACAGTAAGGAAGACTTCTTTATGAAGCCGTGGTGATAAACTAGGGTCATGCATTCATTCACATCGAAGAAACCACTTCATCAGCTCTGGCCTCCATAGCAAAGCCCTCTAATCTAATCAGGAAAACAGCAAAACTCGGCAAGAGCCCTTGTTAATCCTGTCACTTGCTACCTCCCCAGGTTTTGAAAAATGCAGTTTAATTAGCAAAATAAAAGAACTTAATCTTTCTTCTGTATTATTCACACAAGTAAAAATATATGCGTTGGCCACAAATAAAAATAAATTGCACGGGGCTATTCACCAAGTGCAGGGGTGGGGGAGGAGGAGGCTGCATTCGCCCTGATGGTGAGGAAAGAAACACATTCTGGGCTTTGTTAATGCCTCGTAAAAACTGTACCTAGAAGCTCCCCTCTCCATAAATATTTCCCACACTCTTAATGTAAAGAAGAACAATTTTTAGGCCAAAAGGTGTTCTAACACACATATCCCGCTCCCTATTTCCAACTTGCAGTTGTTGTAATGCACAGTAGGACAAAGCTGATACTCTAGATTTTAATAAAAAAATATAGAAGTCATAAACTAGAGTTTCCCCTAACAATGATTTTTTTAAAAAAAGAAATAAATTCTCATCTCTGAAGATGATTGCAACAATGGAGAAAACAACCCTCTTTTTGGGTATTTCCTTTGTAACTGTAGCTACCTCCACTCTCTTCCATATTCATAAAATGTATACAGAGCTAATTTTGAACGTGCCCTTTATGACTGTCACAGTTATAATATCGTCATGTTCTGAAGGCGTAATTAAAGATTTACCTAGATTTACGAGACTTTATCATTATCAATAGGGTTAAGGAATGCCGGGGAGACACATTGGTGGAAGATTTTACTCAGCAGTTTCTTGAGCAATGAGAGTCCTGGTATTACTTTAGTGCTCAGGAAAAAAAAAATGACTGTTCGGCACAAATATATGGCCCTTTATTAGAAAGGAAATACCAAAGACACTTCAGTCAAAATTCCTCTGTGCCTGCCTGCCACTCCCTTGCATGAAAGAGGAACCAGGAGAAAGCAAGTTCAATGATGGGAACGTCAGCTCCCAACAGTGGAAGAGAGCTGACTTTTTAGCATCCCCTTCATAAAGCTTGGACTGTACTGCAAAAGATGGAGCGATGTGCCTTAAAACAATAGGAAGCAGCTGGGTGTGCAAGGCTCACATCTGCAGGCCTATAATCTCAGGCCTATACAGGCCTTACAGGCCTATAATCTCAGAACTATAAGAAGCACAGGCAGGAAGATCACAAGTTCAAGCCCAGCCTGGGTACATTAGCAAGTCTCTATTTCAAAAAAAGGGCCTAGGGACATAGCTCAGTGCAGTGGCTCTGAGTTCAATCCTACTACTGTACTGAGAAGAAGAAGGAGGCGAAGGAGGAAGAGGAGGAAGAGGAGGAAAAGGAGAAGAGAAGGGGAGAGGGAGGACAAGGGGAAGAGGGAAAAGGATGTAAATTTTCATGGAGCCTCACTCAGTCCTCTAGAAGGTAGGAACTATCTTGTAATGTGTGACTGCCCCAAATGGTCCCAATAGGAACCTTCCCATGGTTCCCTGATTTTCGAGTTGGGGGATTCTATAGAAAACAGATCTTGGTGGCAATTGCAGATGTCAGGTTTTCTTCTTGTTGTATGTGGCTAGCATTTCATTTTCCCATTGTCATTTTCTCATTGTCAGGGGCTGGGACTCTAGTTTTGGTTCCAGGTCCTTCCGGCTTCTTTTTTGGAGCCTAACAGATATCTGCCCTTCTCCCTAGCAAGACAAAAGACTCCCCATCACTTCTACTGAGTCAGTATCAAGCATCCAATAGTCATTTTTCACTTTATTGGTTAAAAGAGGGAGACAGAGGTCCGAGGGCAAGCTCATTGCTATGGTTTGGATAAGTGTACCATAAAGGCCCGTGCATTAAAGGCCTGGTCCCCAGCCCACGGCATGATTGGGAGATGGTAGAAACTTTCAGAGATGAAGTCTGGAGAGACATGTTGGGTCACAGCGTCTTGGAGGTGGCATGCTTCCCGGCTACCATGGGGTGAGCTTCCCTCTGCCACATGCGCCCACCATGATGTACTGCCTCACCACAGGCCCAAAGTAACAGGTCAATTAACCATGGACTGAAGCTTCAGGAAACCTAAGCCAAAATAAATCTTTTCTTTTTAGGTTTATTGACCTTAAGTACTCGTTTTAGTCCTAGGAAGCTGACTAAAACTGTATGTTCCTGACTGAATCTCCATTTCTCCACATCCTCCTCTTTACTGTGTTCTGCTTCTTGTTCCGTGGGAACGCCAACAAACACAGCATCAAGGGCTTCCATCCGTACTTTCTGCTTGTCTTCTTCCTTATAGCTGGTGTCAGTCTTGCTCCTTACTGCCCCACTGTCTCCTGGCTTTTCTTTCCCCAGCCTCTCAAAGGGTTCTGTCACTCTTCTCTAACCAACCACAGATCCCATCTACTGCAGCAGGACTGTAAGGGAAACTCTCAGACAGGGAGAAAGGGTCCCTATTTGCTGTGGTGCACTTCCCAGCACAGATAATATGCCCCTCTAACACCAACGGGGCCTTCACTCCACTGTCCACCATACCTCCTTTGCAGATGGCCATATCCATATGCTCACTGCCTGGGAAGGAGAAAGCTTGGAAGCCACAGAATATCGTGTGAGTGTTTTCCTTATAATTGATCTATATCATGGCATCTTCTTATTCTTTAAAATGGCTACTGCCCCCGGAGATAAACCAGGACAAGGCAGAAGATGCACTGCCACACTGCTTGCTTCTTTAAAAACTGGTAAGTGGCTCTACATCTCTCCACCCAGGTTAGTTAAAAGCTCACCCTCAGACTGAAGCGCCACACATCTTGCCATGTCACCTGTTCTGTAATGAGCTCTGGCTAAGAACAACCTGAGGTTCTCCTGGGCACTTCAGCATATGGGTCATTGAAGACCTTCTGCATATGGTGAAATTAGCAAGTGAACTGACAATTAGTTTAACTTATTTTTTTAAATTGCTTACATTTATCAGTCTGTTGAGCAGGTTGCAATAGCAGTTCATGTAGACTCACACATCAGCCTCCATAGGAACCTCGGCATAGGGAGAATGGCCAGATAAACTGACAGATCAAAGTGATAGGGAAACGGCCTGACCACAGTTTTCACCAATGTGACAGAAGTCCCATCAAAGCATCTAGGGATTACTTTCAGTATCTTTCACGTACGAGAGAAAGAACATCTGTGGCAGGCCTAGGAATATGCTTTAGCAACATTTTGTGGGGCCAAAATTAACATTAACAGGAAGACAGGTTTGTGTTTCTCTATATTTTCACTTATGAACACAACAACCCCAAGGTGATTAGCAATTCTGAGCTATGTTGGGCTGTGGGTTTGCATGTACAGCTCTGAGACAGAGTACAAACAGCCTCCCTTTTGAGCTCAGAGTTTGGGCTTGGGCAAATTTTAGAACACCAAATAGCTTTGAAAAGCTTGGATGTTTTTCAGTCCATGTTTAGATGTGAGGAAATGTGTACTGAGAAAATAGAAATGTCACAGTGCTGCTGTGTTGGCTTGTAACCAGTATTTGCTGTGATGGGCCAGGCTCAGTGGGGAACAGCGTAAGGCACAGGCCTTGATGTCTAGGGCAAGAAGTCAAGGTGTCTCCATCCATCCATCCATCCATCCATCTATCCATCCATTCATCCATCCATCCATCCAGAAGCAGCAGCTTAACATTTCTGAATGGCAGGTATTCTAGATGTTATGAAGTCTTCTGTTATCATCAGATATCAATTACCTGAAGGAATTCACAGAAAGGTAAGGAAGACAAACTCAGGTAATTTCAACATGCATCATGAGGAAAGTGCTTTGCCAAACTGTGTTTTTGGAGAGGTCTGAGGAAACAGAGTTAATTCTGGCACGTGATTGGCATGTAGATCTCCCAAATCTCCAAGAATACCTACTGCCCTGTCTTACTGGGCTGGTGTGAAGATGGAAAGTAAATTGAGTCATCTCTTCACTGTCCATGACAACCACCACATCCATTTCACCATCACCATTAAACTACTATCACTACCACCTTTCTTTTTTTTGAGACAGAATTTCACTATGCAGTACAGGCTGACCTCGAACTCACTTTGAGCCCGGGCTGACCTCGAACTCTCAGTGATCCTCCTGTTTCAGCCTCCCGAGTGCTGGGATTATAGGTGTGCACCACCCTGCAGGCTCACCATCATCCTCTTCACCACTGTCTTCACTACCAGGCTGGCTTGTCTGCTTTTCCTTCCGTATCTGCTTTCCTCCACCCTGCCCTGCACCCTAGAAAGAAGACCCATAGGGTCTTCATCATTAGGTTCCTTTGTTGTCTGACTCCCAATTGACCAGTGGAGTATCTGTCCTGTATGAGGCAAGGTCAGAGAGAAGTCAGTATTTCTTCCATTGGCTTTGTCCTTTCCGGGTCACAGGTGTGCAGGGCTACACTCTTCTGCTACCGGCCACAAGTTCCCATCACATGGTTCCCATCATTCCTGACCCCAGGACCTCAGGCCACAGGGTGGTAACAGCTTCCCTCCACTGAAAGCCCTGGGGTATTCCCTCATTCGTTGTTGTCTTCTTAGTCTCTTCCTAAACCAGTCACTAAGCTCCCCAACCACTCTTCTCAGCCCTAGATTTCCTGCTAGGACCTTGACTGTCCAACCATCATATCATTTCCACCACCACCACCATCATTATCAGTGCCATTCTCAGGGAGGCTGCTGTGGCACTAGCCGCTGTGCATTTTGATCTCCACCAACACCTTTCCCAAAGACACAAGGTGCTCATTTCATTAGCAAACTTCCAGGTATGAGCATCTAAACCTTCAGCAACTGATGTTTGACTATTCGGGGACTCAGATGATGAGGAAATGGAGTCAGGAGATAGCTCCGACCCCAGCCCTGTTTGAAGATAGCATTTACACTGCTGGCTATGAAAAGCCAGATCATAGTGGGTTTTCTTAAATGTTTTTTTGGGACAAGGTCTCACTCTGCAGTTCAGGCTGGCCTTGAACTCACTATTTAGCCGAAGCTGGTCTCAAACTCGTAGTGATCCTCATGCCTTAGCCTCCTGAGTCCTGGAATTACAGGTGTGCACCACCATGCCTGGCTATATCACAGTGTTTGATTACAAATGCATATGAGGAAGAAGCCAGAAGGGGGACTATGGCAGCCTCCAAACTTTGATCTCTTTGCCATTGTAAATATGGGTTTCTATCACAGCTGTTTCCACCTACCTTCCCTAAGCAATGCCATAAAATGGGGCAGTGAGAGTATCTGAACCTTGGGTTGCTATGAGCCTCAGATAAGAAAATCTGTGTCCTAAAATCTCATGTGAAAATAATAATTTAATAGGAAAAACAGTGGAAAATGTCAGATATCAAAGATACATTTGTTTCCTCATCCCCAGAACTTTTGACTATTACCTTCTATGGCAAAAAGTAAGCACTATCCCATGTGGAGTATCTGTGGCTAAGTTAGGGATCTTGGGAGGAGGAGCTTACCCTGAGCAGTCCTAGTGGTCCTTGATGTAATTGCCTGTGCCCTTGTAAGAGAGAGGCAGAGGGAAAGTAGCCTCCAAGATGCGCTGGGGTAAAGATCTTGCAAAGCCAGTGCAATATAGAGTGATACAGTGTCATATCCATTTTGCCTTATTATTGCAAAACACCTGAGGCTGGGTAACCTTATAAAGAAAAAAGCTTAAATTTGGCTCAGAGTCCTGCATATCCAAGGTCAAGGGGCTGCATCTAGTGGTGGCCTTCTTGTTGGAAGAGTCCCAATGTGGAACAAGGTATCACAAGGCAAGAGACAGTGCATGCATGTCTATATCCTTCAATCTTTGTGTTCTTATAGACAGCTAAGGTAGTATTTAATCATGGGAGAACCGCACTGATGAGTTTACCTAACCTTCATCCCATCCCAAAGGCCCAATCTCTAAATAGTCCAGTTAACTTTCTACCTTCTTTGTATCTCATCAGGGAGGATACATAGAGTGGCTCAAAGGTAGGGTGCCTGCTTAGCATGCATAAGACCTTCAGTTCAAAGGCCAGCTGTCCACAGAATAAAAAAGATCTCACAATGAGGAGTATATTTCAACACACCAACCCTTCAGGGACACACTTAAGCCATATCCAAACCATAGCATGTGACTGAGGAGTAACCAGACTGCCAGAAACCACTCAAAACTGGAAGAGACAAGGCATGAGGAAGCCCCTTGAGAGAGTGCAGCCTTGCTGGTACCTGATTTCAGACTTCTGACCTCCAAAAATGGGAATAACGAACTTCCTTATTTTCAGCCACCAAGTCTATGGTTACTTGTTATGGCAGCTGTAGGTAATTAGGACAGTAGTCGAGCAAACATCACTGGCGTTTTTATTATGCTCAGCCTATTCAGACCCAGCTCTGTACTGGGCTTATAAAGAGGAATATGTCATGAATGACTTACAGTCTTTGGCCTTGGAGAGCTTAGGATTCAGCTGGACAGCAGTCCTCAGAGAGGCTGGTGCGACTCGCAGGCCTTCTTCATATTCCTCTTTCTCTCCTTTTCTTCTTCTTTTTCTGTGTTCCTGGATATTGAATCTGGGGCTTTTTTGCTGAGCTACATTTCCAATGCCTTTTAAAACTATATATTTTATTTTTGAGACAAGATCTTGCTACATCTAGGTTTCTTAAGCTGGGCTCGAACTTGTGGTCCTCCAGCCTCAGCCTCTCAGAGCGCTGGGATTACAGGAGTGCACCGCCACGTCCAGTTCCCCATGGAATTCCGATGGGGGCATGGGACTGTGCTCTTGGGATTTCCCTTATGCCCTGTTGTCTCTCCAGAAGGGATAAGGTTGGTCTTATAGACTTCCTCATTCTCAGCATCATTTCCATGGACGTAACGTTTGCCAGCCCAAAGCTGAATCAGCTCTCCTGGTCCCAGAGTCCCAGGGTGGCAACAGCCCTGGCTCCAGGATAAACATAGAAAAAGATGCTGCTTCATTTGCAAGTGGCCAGCGGGACCTCCCCAATGCTCCACAGCAGTGCCCTTCGGTCCCCAGGTGTTCACACGGGTAATAGCCTGTGAACGCATGCCGTGGTTCCAGCCTCTCTGACCTACACTGTAGAAGTGTACCAGCATGCCAGTGAGGTCTGGAGAAATTACAGTGGGGATGGCTTTGATCCTCCCTTCCACATTTATAGAAAATACTAATCATTCCCACACTCTGGAGCCGTGCCCGGCAGAGTGGTACAGCCCTGTCTTATATGAAGTGCCACAATGTGTTTGATGCTGTGGCCATTGGGAACAGTTAAACAGGCCATGGGGGGCACAGAGGGTGTGGTAGGTTTCTGAGCCCTGTGTGAGGGCTGCTTGGGGATAAGAGAGCTTTGGTTCCAGTGAGTAATGAAGGGGCGCAGTGGTTTTCCCAGCCTCTCTTTCAGGGGTTCCAGAGGATAGTGGATGAGGGGTCATGGGGTAGAAGAAATATGGCGGACACGTGGCAGGGATACTGGATAATCAGGCCCCTAATCTTAGCGGACTAGGAGTGCCATGTCCCTGAGACAGGGGCCCAGTGGCCTCTCTGGAGTTGAGCCTGGGGCTGCTGAGGGAAGACAGCCTCAGTGTACACCTGGAGAAGGCCCGGAAGATTCAACCTCAGGGCTGCTATAATTGAGCCAGCTGGTACCCATCAGGCACTGAAACTTCAAATTTGATCTGGTCAGCATGGCCAGTCACTGCCAAGGTGTTTTGAAGCTGGATTCGGACTGCCTTGGGAGCTGTCTCCAGCAATGAAACAAACAGTCTCTGAGGTTAGTGGACTGTGACAGCCGGCAGCACTTCTCTAAGATGGGAGACAGGAAGGAAGTGAGTTCTTGGCGGGTCCCCATGGGGCTCAACACGCACCTGGGCTGTGTCTACACCTGGAGCCTCGCTGGCTTCCCTCACCTGTCACAGCACCCCAAAGTCTGCCCAGGGAGAGCACTTCAGGAATCTGTGGCTTGGAGATTTAAACTGGAGTTTAAATCTTGACTTTCACCTTTACTTATGGGCATGACCTTTCTCCTCCCCCAGACTCAGTTTCCCAATCTTGAAAACGGAAGTACTGATAACCTTCCCAGTAGTCCTTTACTAAGCGTTCTCTCTGGTAACCAGTGCAGGCCCAGGGTCGGGGGGGCTCGCCTGCTCTGCTGACTTCCCTCACCACAATCACTTGGATGTTGCTCATTTATTTATTTATCCAACATATAATTTACTCAGTAGCTGTCTTGTCTTGGGCCCTGGGGCTAGTGGTATGCAGAAGAAAGAAGAAGAAAGATATGATCTTTGCCCTCGGGGAGCTTATAATCTCTTAGGAGAAAGCAGGTGATACAGGACCAATAATTACAGAAATAATTTCAGCACTCCTTGCACCCATCATGTCTCAGAAGAAAATGGAACAAAGGAGTATGAAAGAGGGAGATGTAGTAAGCAGTTGATATTTAACACCTCTGCAGTTGCTCTGACACCTGTCCAGGAACAATGTGTCCCTCACAGGCACCATAGTGGCAGGCTGGGCTGTCCCTAAAGTTGCGCACTGTTAATGCATCAGTCTCATGGCCCATAGGACCTCTTTCAAGAGTGAATAAAGACCTGGGGGAAGAAAAGCTTCCTGGGATTGAGTGACCATGGCCAGGGCAACATGACCAGGCCGATGCTGGGGGGAGTGTAGGGTCACAAGTGCAGGCAGAGCTGGTCTTGTGGTCCTAGAGGACAAGGGAGAGGCCAGGCTTTGACTTGAAGTTCATCCTGAAGGTATTGCTGAGCTTTAAGCAGGGGCGTCATGGTATGATTTGTGCTTTAAAAACCACACCACATCCCCGGTACCAACACTGTCATCTCCAGCTTCTGGGATTCCAGACGGGCTTAGTGCCTCCTACTCTTCCCAGACCGAACTCATTTTTAGAAATGTTTCAGCTGAAGCATAACACAGTAATGCATCGTGGAAACCTATGGCCCATTTATCCCTTCCCCTGGTGGACATTTGGATCAGTCCCAGTTTGGAACGATTATGTGTGACCCTGCTCGTGGAGGTCTTCTAGTGGCACATGCACATATTTCTGCTAAGAATGTGTTTGAGGGAGTGGCCTGGCCAGGACACAGAAAATGCAGTGTAGATTTTGTGAAATGCTTTTCTGAAATGGTGGTACCGATTCTCATTCCCACCTGCAGGACAAAAGGCCTCTATTACTCCAGATCCTCGTCAAGCTTTGCTACCTTCAGTGTTCCGTTGTGGTCTTCTTGTGAGGGGATAATGCATTCAGGTTTTAATTTGCATTTCATTGATGACAAGTGAGTTCAAGCACTTTGAAGTTCGCTCACTAGCTATTTGGATATCCACTTTGTGTCTCTTTCCGCCTTTTCCCATGTTTCCTTTCGGTTGATTCTTACTGACTCACCTAGGTTCCTATGAAAATCTGTGTTCCAGAGTCATCTTTGTTTTTTATTTTTTGCCTTCCTAGGGATTGAACCCAGTGTCTTTACACTGAGCTACCTTTCCAGCCCTTTTTTATTTTATTTTTTTATGTTTGAGCTACGGTCTCAGTAAGTCACTGTTGCCCAGGCTGGGCTTAAATGTGTCATCTTCGTGCCTCAGCTTCCCAGTGAGCTGGGATTATAGGCATGTGCCACCACACACGGGTCCCAAAGGCACTTTTAAAGTCAGAAACTTGATCACTGTTGCTAATGGGTGTATCCATTCCTCTTTCCCATCCTGCCCCGTCCCCAGCACGGCAGAAGCCTAGAGAAGTTTTTGGGTGGCAGATCCAGTCAGGCGCACTCCTACTTGTTCTCTGGGCGAGGTTAGTCTCATTGCTGGGCCTTGCCTCAGTCTGTGTCACCTGCCCACAGAGCCATCTTGTCACCACCTGTGAAACTGACTCAGTGTGTCCCCAAGCCCAGAAAGCTCTCTCTATGTTTTCAGCCCACGCAGAACGCCCATGGAGCTGCGCCCCAGCCCCTCACAGCACCCCTGTGCCTTGTCGCAGAAAGCGCTTCCTCTCATCTTGTCCGGGAGAGCCGATCAGTGGGGCAGGTCTGTGGCTCTACTTCCCCAGTTCCCAGACCAGAGTCACCCTGAGGTCTGGGCACAAACTCAGAAGTCAGCACGACCTACGGTGGCAGGCCTGCAGTGCTCAGAGTCAGGACAGCGTAGAGGAACCTTCCTCCTGCTCTTGGCCTGGGCCCACAGGCATCAGTTGGCCACATCAGTGCAGAAGGAAAAGATTGGGAATACTGCTGTGCCCTCTGGGACCCGATGTCTCAGGCTAACCTGCTGTTACTCTGTACCCTGGGAGCCCAGGCACGTTCCCCTTTTCCTCTGCAGGTTGTGCCCCTTTTCCCTGCAATCCCACTATGGAAGGCCTGATCCTCCTACCGGTCCCAAGACTCCAACCTAAATCTGACTGCACTGTGCAGCCCCCAAAACTGCTCTGCAGAAGGAAATAATGCAAACAGTGCCTCCCAAACCAGCATCCTCTCACACGGGTTTAAACAAATCCCCTGACAACTGGGGAGAGTCGATTTTAGCTGAAGTCATACATGGGGGCATTTTTCTTCACAGTTTTGGTAACATTTATGCACATAACATTTAACACTTGAAGACAGCTTCTCCTTTTTTTCTTTTTATTTTGCCATTAAAATCGATCAACAAGACACAAAACCTTATGTGCCAATGGGAAAGCATGGTGGAAGAACTCTGGGCTGAGGGTGGCTTGTGTGAGTAGGAAGCTGACCTTGTGTCTTTCTGAGCCTGGGCCTGTCGGGACCGCCTTGCCCACCCTGATGAAGTGGGCCTTCGCCCAGCCCCTTCATCTACAGACAGATTGTAGTCCAGGGCTGGGGGGAGACCATCTGGCTCATCTCTGCTCCTGCCGCCCCTTGCTTTCCCAGGCAAGTCTAGCCTGGGACCCACCTTGCTTTGGGCTTTGATTTGTTGCTTTGGCTCATAGTCAGAGGGGTCAGGCCAGAGGATGTCTCGCTGTAGATTAAAAATAAAAGCCAGAATGCAGGCAGAGGAATTGGGCTGTCAGAGATGGATTTCAGTTTCTTCCCAGAAGATTTGATCTCATCCTGTCTCATCCTTACCAAGCCCTCCCCAGCCTCTCCTTCAGCCGCTTGATTTTCTACCAGGCTCCTTTTCATCGTTACTTGGTCTCCTCTCCCCTCTCACATCACCCTGCTGCACTAAAAAGCTCACTTCTTTTTTTTTTTTTTTTGGCGGTACTGGGGATTGAACTCAGGACCCTGCGCTTGCTAGGCAGGCACTTATTCCACTGAGCTGTATCCCCAGCCCCCTAAAAGCTCACTTCTGTCTCTCCAAAATCTCAAATCATACATGCAACCATTCCCCCTTCACTTATCTACTAGTTTGTTCATTCAAAAAGAGCTGGTAGAAATTAGATTCTCACAGGGAAGAGAGACATAAATAGATAGGCAGATAGAGAAACGAATAACCAAGAGAAACCCATAAAGTGGCAAATGCCATGGTGACAGAATAGGTATAATGGTTCATCCTAGCTACCACATTGGCTGGGTGTTAGGATGCCCCAACACTGAGTCATCTTATTCTGGATGCATCAGTGAGGGTTTTTCTGATGAGATTAACACTTGAATGGTGGACCAAGTGGGTAGATTCCCCTCCCCCAGCATGTCTGGCTCCATCCAATCAACAAGGAACAAAAAGCCCAACTATCCTCTGAGTAAGAGGGGCTCCCTTGCTGGACTGATGAGGTCAGGGCATTAGTCTTTAGCTGCTTTGGCACTGGAATCAAAACATCTTCCCTTCGTGGGTCCAGAGTGTGCCAGAACTTACACTCTTAGCTTCCCTGATTCACAAGCTGTGGTGAGAACTTTGGTGATAACACTTTGGTGAGAACTTACACTGGGCTGTCCTGTGTCTCCAAATTTTGGGTTTTTTCAGCCTCCATAATCATGCAAGTTGATTTCTTATTTACTCTGCTGTTGGAAAAAAACTGATCGACATGACTGGATGTCACAGTGGAGAGTGATTGGTGTGGAAAGGATTTTTAAGTTGATGAAGAGAAAGGGCCAACTGGTCAAACCACTGCAAAAGGACATTGTAGGAAAAATGGAGAGCATGTGCAAAGGCACTGGAGATAGCAGTGACTTTGGAGTGTTCAAGAATTGGACAGAAGTAAAAAAAAAAAAAATACATGAATGCCTTCTCCATACCACTCAGAAAATGCTCAGCATTGCTTTATCTGAGAGTCTGCCGCCTCTCAGTGGAGATGACATATTCTTATTTCTTACATGCACTATATTCAGTTGTTCTGAGCTAGACACTCGATATAAGAATATATCAGCTTAGACCAAGTGCAGACTTGTTATTTTCCAAGACAAACAAGGTAGTCATGGATGCCTTGCTCACTAACTAGTTGGCAGTAGCTGAATGAGTTTGTGGACTTGTTGCACCCCCTCTGACTCTTACACACCTTGTCACATCTGTTTGGTGAGCTTGTTGGATTGCCCAAGAGGATGTTTCCATATTTAGAATAGTCTCATGTCCACACTCAGGGCTGCCAACCTGTCCCTTGCTGTCACCTGGACTTTGTATAGTACTTTCCTTGTAGATCCCTACTCCATCTAGGCAGCTCATAAGAGCTCTTGCCTTACAAACATCATATCATTTGAATATTCCACAAAGCCCTCTAAAGGCCACCATGGCACCCGAGTACAGTCTGAAGCACTTTTGGCTTTGCAGGGCCCTGCATGACCTGATCCCATCCCTTTTTGACTCTGCTTTCCACATCTTCCCTCCCCTCCCACACCCTACCCTTCAACCCTATTGATTGGCTCCTGTGCCTACAATACATCAGACCCATTTCTGCCTCAGGGCATTTGAGTCTTGCCTTCTGATCTTCATCTACATACTTCCTCCCTCACCTTCTTGAGGTCTTTGCTCAAATTTCACCTACTTTGACCAGCCTGTGGATATAGCAGCAGCTTATTTCACTTCAGATCTATAGTAGTTCATTTGCTACTACTGTAACAAAATGCCAGAGCCTGAGTACTGCATAAAGAAAGAGATTCATGTAGCTCACAGTTCAAGAGGGCATGGTGCCAGTTTCTGCCAGGTTTATGGAAAGCCTCATAGAGGATGGCATAACAATGGCAGGAGCCTGTGTGACAGGGGGATACAACATGCTGAGATGGAAGTGAGGGCGATCAGGGAGGGATCAGATTTGTTCTTTCATAACAATCTCTCAGGGGAGAGCAAACCAAGACTTCATAAGAACTACAGTTCCTCTGAGGACAGCACTGTTAATGACCAGTTCCCTGCACTAGGACCTCCCTCCATTTTCTTTTTTGTAGTACTGGTGCTGAACCCCAGGCCCTCACATTGAGCTATAGACCCAGCCTCTTCTAAATTTTTGGAATTAAGACAGGTTCTCACTAGTTTGCTAAGTTGTTCAGGGAAGGCTTGAACTGGTGACCAGCCTGCTTCAGCCTCCCAGAGTGCTGGAATTACAAGAGTACAGTTCCATACCTCTTAAAGTTCCCAACAATACCTTTCACATCTGTACAGTGGAACCAAGCCTCTGCATATGACCTCTTGGCAAACAAACCACACCCACACCATAGCAAGTTCTGAGCCAGTTGCTTTTGTTTTTCTTTTGTTTCTTGGAAATGTTCTTGTGAAATGACATATAATTTATATGTGGGTTATGTTCTTTATTTATTGTTTGTCTTTCCACTAGAAAGTAAAAGGACAGGATTTTTTTTTCCAATTTTGTTCACTGTTGGCATATGGTAGGTGCTCAAAAATTCAAGGTTCAGGGGAGAAGAAACATTTGCCTGCATGTTCCTTGAATATGTGTGAATCTCATGTTTTGCATTTCAGATTTGTGTGAAAGTTAAGGTAACAGTGTATCAGAGTGTGCAGGAGAGATCTGCACCACTGCCCTGGGCCTCTGCTACTACTCCCAGCTAATAGGGAGCTCATAGGCAGCATGTTTGCTATTCACTTAAGTGTTTTGCTAAATGGTTGCCTGGCTTCTCTCTGTAAATTTCACATGATATAAAAATATTCTCTCTTTTATTGTATAAATAAGGAACTGAGGAATAGGGAGGATATATGATTGCCTACTGTCACTAAGTTGACGTTCTGTGTAGCCAACAGTCAACCCAAGAAATCAGACTTCAAACTTCTTCTCCTAGATGTGGTCTGTCACTTTCCAAGGGCGTGGTGGTATTGGAGCTTCAGAATGTGGGCCAGATATTCTAATGACCCTATTTTCCCGGGACTCTGACTGCTAGGGGGCCCAGAGCTCTCCATTTTTGGCTTCCGTATCTGTACTGTGATGAAGGATCAGCCTACCTTAATGGTATGCACCATTAACACAGACGCGTCACATTTGGGTGGGTCTTCACCAAGCAGTGGCCAACACTGTGTCTCTGCTGTCTGATCTCCAAACCTGAAACTATCAGAGAAAAGCAACATAGGGCAGGAGACATTTGGTGGTGTTTGGGTGAGAAGAGAAAGACCTAGGGAAGAACCAATAGGGTTGTGAGGAAGATCTTCTAAATAATAAAATCATGTTAACACTGATCCTGGTGCTTGTAGGTTTCACCCCTCAAATTTACCTTTGCCCTGCAGAGAGCCTCTAGCCTTAGTTATTGGTGCTTATGTACATTTTGGATAAATGGCTTTCAAAGGTGGTGCATTTTTTTCTTTCTCTGAGTTTTAGGGCAGAACAATGGCAGACAGAGAGATGGGGACTCAGCCAGTTCCAGGCATGGCCGGGGCACCAGCGTCTCTCCTCCTCTCCTCCTTGTACTCTTTTCCTCCTCGCACTCCTCTTCCACCCCTTCCTCCTCCTCTTCCTGCTCCTCCTTCTCCCACGTTTCTTCTAGCAATTCACAGAACATTTATACCCACACTTGTCTCCACCAAGTGTAAATTTTCTAATTTTGATCTGTTATACCTAAATTCCTTCTCTAAAGAATTTCTACTCTGAGAAACAAGTTGATTTCTCTATTGAAGGGTTCCACTGTAATTAAACTGATTGCTGAAAAAGACATCATTCTTCTTTTAATAAGGCAATTTGCATATTCAATAACTTTAGCATCAGTTGCTGAAAGACAGTTTGAAAGTTTGTACATTCTCTCACTCAAATGTTTGCAGATTACCTTACCTTTTCCGTTAACGTGGTGATAACTGAAAGAAAATACAAGAGAAATTTTCCTTTCATAAAAAAAATTTACTCTGTTTCAAATCAGAGTAAAATTAATGGACAGTTGGGTTCCTATAGAGGAATGTTTTCAAAATCAGATGTTTGGTAGGTTACTTGAGATGTCCTATTTGTAAACTGACCTCAGTAGTCTAACATGACTTGGAGGGATATAATGGAAATATGGAACACAAAAAAATGAGAGGAATCATGACATGTTCTTTGGTCAAAGTAAAAGTCGTATGTGTTATACACTGAGCATATGTGTCCCACCTCCAGATTTACATAATGGAGCCATACCTCACAATGTCATGGTATTTGGAGACAGAGCCTCTAGGGTACAGTTAGGGTTAGAAGGGTCATGAAGGCAGAGCCCCTAGAATAGGATTTGTGCCCTTACCAGAGGAAAAAGAGACCAGAGCTCTTTCTCTGCCCTCCTTGTGAAGATAAGGAAGTGGCCATCTGCAAACCAGGAGGAGCACCCTCACTGGTGCTCAACCATGCTGCTACTTGACCTTAAACTTCCAGCCCCCAGAACCATGGGAAAACAAATCTCTGTTGTTTAAACTCACTAGTCTATGGCATTTGTCAGAGCACCCCAAGCAGACTAATGCCACATTCATGGCATTTGCTTCCCTGAACATCCATGCTGGCCTTTTAGGGCCTCTTATGCTGGGACCCAAAGTGTTTCCTGGCTTCTGCGCATCTTTCACCTGGCCTCCTTGCCACACAGCAAGGCCGTCTGAGTAGTGCAGATGAAGGGTTAGCTGCCAGCCACAGACGCCATGGAGGAGCTGTATTAGAATGTAGTTTAAAGTATAGTTTCCAGCAGCAGATTTTTCCCCACAGAAACTCACTGCCATTAGCATGTGTGAAGTCTCTACCTTGGCAAGAAAACTCAAGCTCATTCAGTAGCAGCATACAACGCCATCACCAAATCCTGAATGCTCCTTCTTCTTCTGCCATGGGAGCTTTGCACATTTTTGAAAGGAGACTTGATCCCAGGCCTCACCCTCCATGGCAATGTAGAAGAACACAGTGTGGGTTGGAAAAAGACGAAATGAGCATAGTGACCAGGAACAGACACAAATTCAATGTTTATTTTTAATTGTGGCAAAATATACATAACATGAGGCTTAGCATTTTCACCATTTTTAAGCATATAGCTCAGAGTTATTAAATGTATTTACAACCATCATGATAGCATCCATCTAGAGTTCTTCTATCTTCCCTAACTAAAGCAGTGGTACCGTGAAACAAGAACTCCATTCCCTTCTCGTCACCTCTTTGGAAGCACTGTTTTATTTTAACCCTATGACACTTTGCTTACTATTCATCCATTGATAAGGACCGAAGCCCCGCCCACCTTATGGCCTTGTGAGTAATGCTGCTACACACGTGGGTAGGCAGATACCTCTTAAAGACCCCTCTTTCCCTTTTTTGGGGGGGAGGTATAGTGGAATTGCTGAATCATGCTGTTATTTTATGTTTAATATTTTCAGGATCTGACGTACCATTTCCACAGGGCTGCACCATTTTGTAATCTCACTGGTCTTCTGTCTTTTAGGAGAGTTTGTTCATGGCTTGAATGACGAATCTCTCCAGTGTCTGCTTAACACAACACCCAGCCCCACAGGTAACGTAACTACCTTCCTCAGTCCTGAGGCTCTGTTGTTCCTAGCACCCTGGACCAATGGTTTTTCTATTTCCTTCTTTCTGGGTCTTATCTTGTAATACATCCTCTTCGCATGTTAAAATAGAGGATTAGGTCTATAAAATAGACTCAACTCTCATATGTAGATGTAACTTTAATATAGTTGGATTATTTCATCCTTCAAGATTTTTTAAAACTTTCATGCAATCCCAACTATCCGATTGTGTATCAGATACCAGACAGCATTCTCTGGGGTTCAAGTCTGCCTGGCCCAGGGCAAGGCCTGGGCAAAGAATCTACAGCGGCCCAGAAGGCCAGGTATATTGAGAAGCATGAAGGAGAAAGATAGAGATTGGGTTTCTTTGTTAAGTGGCATCAAAATCTAGGCTGGGCTCAGCTCTCTTCTCTCCCTACGGTGTGGGGGAAAATGTTGAGCTTGCTGATGGGAGCCGGTGTCTTCTCTGATCCTTTGAGGTGATCACCATAATAAGCTTCCATCTTAGGAGCTTACAGTGTTTGCCATTTTCCAAATCGAAAGCAGGCACCTTGCTCACTCTAATTTCTAGCTTTATCTCCAGTTGTTTAGTAATGCAATCCTGAAAGGGTGAATTTGGACAATCGCAGCTTGGCCATTTTGAGCACATATGCTAGAACTAAGTCTTTTTGGCTCAGCTGTAGCTTGAATCTAATGAAAATGACAGATAATGCAGTGCTCTGTGTGCCTGCCAAAAAAGAGGATATTTCCCATGAGATAGCACCTGGTGATGCAGAAATAGACACTATAGATTTGTGATTGGCTGGTGCGTACGCGTATTCATATCTAGTCTGTATTATCAACCACACAAGATCACATCCTGGATAATAACAGCAACAATGGCATGCATAAAAATTACTGCAGCAAAAGGGGAAAAATACTAGATCAATTATGTCAATTATATGCTAGTACTTTTTCCCCTTACAGTTTTACCACTGAGAAAAGGTGGCATCTATCTCTGATCTAATTATTCACATGCTTATTCGTGGGTCCCCCCCCCTTTCGCTCTTCTCTTTTACACGCAGATATAAAAGAGCTCCCTTTTAGAAACACACCGTGGACTCCAACGTGCCTACATACATATGGGACTTACATTTTAGCAGTTGAATAATCAGTTACTTGAAAGTAAAGAGGAAACGCCTCTGCGTGTTCTAAAGGCAAGCGATGGGAGGGGTGTACACTCAGATGACCTTACCTTAGAGCAAAAATGCCATTGGCCTCGAGAAGTGTCATAAATTAAGTTGCTATTTAAGCCCTGATTCTAGTAAAAGGGTCCAAATTTCCAAGGTGTCTTTAATGACTCTGTGCTGGGTGACAATGAAGTATTTCTTTAACAGACTGCCAGTGAGCAAACATAAAAACTGCAGAGCTTGAAAAAGAGAGCTTGCTATTTTCCTTTCTTCTCTTTTCTCTTTCTCCTTCCCCCTTTTTTCTCCTTTTCCTTCTCTTCCTCTTCTTTTTCTTCCTCCTCTTCTTCTCCTTTTTCATTCTTCAGTCCCGTCTTTCTGTGACTCTCTTTTGGTCTTCTCTTAGAGATGGAGTTGACAGAGAGCTGCATACACTCTGGGAACGAGGCCCTGAAGTCCAACAGCTTCTACTCACATAGGTATTGGCTTCAGAATTTGACCTTGAGAAAGTCTGACCCCCAAGCCCACCCAAGCCTCTGTCATGCCACCTTCAAAATGAAAATGATGAGGGCATTGGAATTCGACACTTTGCCAGAGCCTTTCAAGCTCTCAGATTTGAAGAGAAGAGTAATTTACCTAGGCTAGCTAAGGCGGAAGGTGATTTTGAAAGAGAAATACAAAATCATTAAGCAGATCAGTAAATTTGATAATGAATTGTTTCAATTAGATTCAGGTGGCAGCAGATGTTAAATTACTTCAGCAGAACCAAGCTTAGAGGTTTGTGGTTTACTTTTCTCATTTAAATATATAGATACAAAGGGATAAATCACATTTTTAGTCCAACTTCTCAAGAAACCCTACTGGGCAGAGGCCCCTAAGCATCATTTGTGTTAGTGTGAGAGCTGGAGGTGTGAGGGCAGATGCCAGCACCACCTCTGGTAATTTAGTGCATGCTATGGATGGGGCCCGCTTCTCTTTGTGTTAAAAATCTTCCTGTAAAGAAGGAAGAGACACATCTCTGACTCTAAAATGGGTCCTGCTTCCTGGAATCGCTATCTGCCTTTGCCAGACTTTGAAATACATATTTCCAGTGTATTTGTACATACAGCTATTCTTCTGAATCCATGGTTCTGCCTTTGTGGATTCAACCAACTGCAGATCAAAAATATTTTTAAAACATCATGTCTGTACTGAACATGTGCAGAATTTTTGTCATTATTCCCTAAACAATACAGTATACCATGTATTTATACCCCATTTACATTGTTTAGGTATTATAATGTAATCTAGGAATGGATGTGCAAATTATGCTCAAATCCTGTACCATTTTACATAAGGCATTTGAACATCCATGGATTTTGGCAAGGTGGATGCTCTTAGAATCAATTGCCTCAGAGTATTGAGGGATGACTATATGTTTTTCTTATTTTTCTTCCTTTTTCCCTCTTTCTTTCTTTCCTTCCTTCCTTCCTTCCTTCCTTCCTTCCTTCCTTCCTTCCTTCCTTCCTTCCTTCTTTCTCTCTCTCTCTCTCTCTCTCTCTCTCTCTCTCTCTCTCTTTCTTTCTTTCTTTTTCTTTCTTTCTTTTGAGTGCTGGGAAGAGAACCTGGGGCCTCACACCTGCTAGGCAAGCACTCTAGCACTGTCCCCTGCCCTGGCCCTTGGGGTATATTTTGCTTGGCTGCTAGGCTGTGAGGTCTGGTGGATCTGGATCTCCTTGCATGCTGTAGAGACTCACAATCTTATGGGGTAGCCTGTGATGGTGTTGGTCATGGCTTTTGCATCAGGGGGGAGGGGATGATGGGAGGTGGGGGCATTTCATTCTGGCCCAGTGTGGGCTTGAGCATCTCAGACAACTGATCTGGGCAGACTTCCTACGTACCCCATGCTTGGTATGATTCCCACAGCATTGTGCCTTGGATACACAAGACTGTGTATCCACCCAGCTGTTTCCAGGACTCTGGGACCCAGAGTAGAAAGGTGAAAGGACATCTTGGCCACAGGATGCACCTCTCCATCCTCCTCCCTCTTGGCTGCATCTCTGCCAGAATCAAATAGCTCCAGGGTCTTCATGGAAGGTGCTCTACGTGGGATGGGCACAGGGCAGGCTCTGTTCACTTCTGGTCCCAGCAGACCTATTCTCTCCCCAGGTCTCCTGCCAGGCAGCATGTAACAAAACCCCGCCAAGTCCACTGAGTTCCAGAGACAACTGCCTCTTTAAGAACTTATCTCATATTTTCAGAAATTGACTGTGAAAATTCTAAGTAATGGTGTGACATGATCACACTCACTTTCTGTAGTTAATCCTTCACGAGGGTCAGGCACCCCTCTCTTCTCAGTGGCTCATTTGATTGTCACCTACCTTGCACAAAACCTCCCAGCCCCAAGCACTGTCTGCTGGGTTGACAGGCAGTCAGAGTGCTGAACGCCGTGCAGGAATAACTGAATTAGAACAAAGCTGCCGGCACTGTAATAAAGCGTTTAATGGACAGACAGCCTCTCTTGCCTTCCTTGGGGTAACACTAAATCCCTTTTTATTGTAGTTTGCACAGATGTTAGTGAGTTATCCATTTCTCTAATCATACTAGAAGTTGGCACATCCATCTTAAATAAGAAGACCAGCCCACTCGCTTTTACAGAGTCCTTTTTCTAATAAACTTGTGTCAGTTTCAGGTCAGTTTTACCAATACAAATAAAATTCAAACAAATAAAAAGTATATTGTCTCATGATGAGATTTATGTAATTATGTCCCTTAGGTCACTTTAAATTTACACACGGAGCTACACCCGCATAGACCTTATTAGAGCCTGGATTTTCTTCCAACCTGGGGACACACAGACACACACACACCAGCACACACCCTTTGGAGTTGACAGTATTGGATCTGTCCGGGTTGTGGTGCAGAACGGTTTTTTCTTTATATCCAAGACACGAGCTGAGCTGTGGGTGAGCTGCTTGGATCTTCTCGGAACTGTCTGCAGGAGGTCACAGGATTTTTTTCTTCCCCTCACATAACATCAGCTCCCATGTATATGCCTATCCTAGCTTATGGACCACCCAAAGATCTTTCTGCAAAAGAAAATTTCGCACAAGAGAGCTTGCAGTGTCTTCCTCTACCCCGCCCCCTGGGTTTGTTAAAAGGGGGGAGGGTGTGAAAAATTCCTGCCCACCAAGGTGCTCCCAACTGCAACTTCTGTGGAACTGGGAAAGGTCACCTGAAGTTCAGGCCAGGATAAATAATTGCTGTGGTGAGGGGTTCCTTTTTCCCCTCCCATGGAGCTGATGGGTTCGCAGCGGTAGCTGAATCTTGATAGATTGGCAGACACTGAAAGGAAACGCTTAGCAGTGACCCGGGCAGGGCTGCACTTCAGTTCTTCGGTCAAAGGGTGGGCAGCTGAGGATCCAGGGCTGGGTGGATGACAGAGGCCAGGTGACAAAGCTGCCTCTGTCCCTGCACAGAGCAGGAACACGTGCTGGCCCCAGTATCGTCTCTGGGACAGGCTTGGTAGGAGAGGCTCTCCAACACCACTGAGGCCCATGGCGGCTGCTCGCCTTGGCGCATACAGAATTACTGCTCTCTGGGGTCTCCCCCTGCAAGTGAGAAGGGCTGTCTCTGTTGTGCTTCCTGGTCCGGTCGGCCACTTCATAAATCAAAGACGATGGACTGTGTGTTAACCATTTGATGTCCGGTTGCAAACAGAAAAGCATTCCAGCTACTCCAATGGAACCAAATGGAGATGGGCCGCCCTGGTAGCTCTGCCTCACCCACTCCCAGCTGCCAGGATGGTAGCCCCAGTTCACTCAGAGCTCTTAGAATCTCTGAAGTTGCTTGCTGACATATCCATCCTACTGGGGAAACTGAGGCCTAGAGAGGTCAATATGCCTAACCTCCATCTTAAAAGGGGACAGAGACGTTTAGACTGGTTCAAGAGGCTCTGACTCCAGGCTGGTACTTCTTCCTCCATTTATTCCTC
This sequence comes from Dinomys branickii, assembly GCA_004027595.1. NCBI lineage: Eukaryota > Metazoa > Chordata > Mammalia > Rodentia > Dinomyidae > Dinomys > Dinomys branickii. The sequence continues at coordinate 31,431 of PVLD010001714.1, read as the reverse complement.
CGCTCATTTATTCCTTTATTCAACTCATTCATTCCATGGGTATGGAGAGTCTACTCTGCCTCAAATGCTACGCTAAGGTGCAGGTGGCTGGGGAGCTGTTGAGAAAAGGCCATGGTCCCTCACTTTTACAAAGAAATGTCTCATTCTTTATATTTGGGCCCACTTGCCTGAGATTTCATCATTTATTTATTTATTTGGTGGTGCTGGAATGGAACCTAGGACCCTCTGACTGAGCGCATTAGCTCATTTTATTATTTTGAGACAGGGTCTTGCTAAGTCACTGAGCTGTCCATGCTGTACTCAAACTGGTGATCCTTCTGTCTCAGCCTCTCAGAGTACTGGGATTATAGGCCTGTGTCACCACACCCACTGAGATTTCATCTTCCAGAGGCCCAGGTAAAGTACCCTGTAGGGGTCCATCTGTGCAGTGGGTCCCCAAGAGTCAGAATGCAGGAACTGTGGTAGATTCAAGCTTCTATGGACAATAGTGTGATGTTACAGGTCAATCATCCCAGAAGTCACAGAAGTACCACCTCTCTGTTTGAGCCCTCCCTTCCCTCCCACCAATCCAGATATAGTCTCTTTACTGGCCCCCAGACCACTGGCTGACCACTAGGAAGATGCCAAGGTCAAGGATCTGGGCTCTGGAGCCAGCTCATCCACATTAAACTCCCAGCTATCACCTGTTCACTGTGTGTAGGAATTCAATGAGTGAATGTCGCAGAGCTCTTAGGATGATACCTGGTAAGCTCCAAGTTCACAGAGCTCTTCTCAACTTTGGCAGGCTTGCTTAGCACCCCTATGGACTGTGTGCCTGTGGCCTCAATTCTTTCTATCACTGGCCATACTCATCTTTTAAAGCATCTCACCAATAATTTTACTTCCTGGTAGCCCCTGTCACACTGTCTTGTACTCAAGTACAGCATAAATCCAAGCTCTAAAATCTGATATTCAAGACCCTTTAGAGTCAGCTCCACTTTTATCTTTGCAGCCTCCCTGACTTTAGCTAAATTGGTCCCATCTGTTCCTCTACCCACCTGCCTATCCAATCAAACATGTGCACTCCTATCCTTTCGAGCTGACCCACAGGCAGGCCTAAGAACACACTCATTATCAATGAAGCCTATGCTCTCTGTGAGGTCCACAGGCTTACCTTCTGTCTGCATCCCAAGTCCCTACTTAAATCTATCATTCTGGGCTTCATGGATTCATATGCTCAGACCTAGGTGCTGGAATCTGCTGCTAGGTGGGTTAGGAACCCCAACATTCTCTTTCAGCTAATGGAAGAGGGCTAGCTCTCCAGCGGCTGTGCCATTGTACGGGGCACATGAAAGACACTGTATGCCCTGGTACAGTGATAGCTCAAGGAACACGCATTATTACATTACTTCCTTAATTTCTAGGTCTTATTGACTCTCTGAATGCCAATGACACTTAACTTTAACCCTCCTGGATGGGCCATGATTCTTTGTTACTTTGCTATTTTGGATGAATCTGGCAAATCCTAACTCATGCTAAGCACATTGTAGGTGCTCAACAAATACTTGACTTAAGGAAGGCAAAGATTTCGTGACATTTGTCAGCCCTTAGCGGCTCCTTAGAGAGAGGAATTAAGAGTTCCAGGTCTGGCCTTGGTTGTAAAGATGATGAAAAAGTGATGTGTATCATGGGGTAGAAGAAAGAAAAGTAGTCATATTTCCAGTTTTGTAATGCTTCAGGGAAAGCCAAGCATGTGTGAGAAAAATTATCTATTCATTCATCCATGCAAGTGTTTGGAAAAATTTTGTTGGTCTAGGAGATAAATTTCCCACCTCCATCTGCAAGAGTAACTTAAAATACCATTTCATTTGACTGTCAGGTAATAGTCACATTTATACTGTCTATTTAAGAATATGGGGGCGGGGGATATAGCTCAGAGGCACAGAGCTTATCTGGCAAGTGCAAGGTTGTGAGTTCAATTCCTAGTACCAACAAACAACAAAAAAGAATATGGTCAACACTTTTTGAAAAGGTTTTGAGTAAACACTAAATTCTATGTAACAATAATCAGTTTTTCATCTCTTTTTTTTTAACCCCTTTACCATGACTGAACAGCTGCTCTGTGCCAGGCATTTGTGCTAGGTGTTGGGAAACTCAGTGAATAGGACCCAGTTCTTATCTTCAGGGAGTTCATGGGCCCTGGGGGAATTAAAGCAGGTAGACCAGATGCTTCAAGTCACTGGGCTGGTCTCACCTGCTAAAGGGGTGCTAGGCACTGCTGCCAATGAATTCCCTTCCCTTTGGATCCTCAGATACTACACAGGCACATGAACTGTACACATGAAAATGATCTACCAATACCAGGAAACAAGGATCCATGCTGACATGTGGCAGGGGTCAGCCAGGCCTGGACAGGGTCCAAATGCAGGGCTGCTGCATTTTCTGACATATCTTGCCGAAACGAGGCCATGGCCATTTGTTGACACATTACCTATGACTCATGCCCTGCAGTGGCAGAGTTGAGGGTTAACACATAACATGTGGCTTACACAGCCTGAAATATTTACTATCTGGTTGTTTGTGGAAAGGGTTTGCAAACTAGGCTACAGAACGAAATAATCTAGGTCTAAACTGCAGCTACAGACCTGACTAAATGAACTATGCATGTCAGGGCCACAAGGGTGACAAAAGGCAAGGGAATTCTGAGAGGAATACAGAGACCACGCAGATACAGGTCCAGAAAAAAGATCTCTTCCATTTTCTCAAATGTATGTTTTCTTAAATTTACATTTGCCTAAATGGAGGCCAAGCAGAGGGTAATTTAAAAAGAGCAGGAGACTAAGTGAAATGTAATTCCAGGTATGCATGTTTTCCAATATGTGATTGGTTTGGCTAAATATACTATAAAAACCACATCAGTCTGAGGGATCTGGACCCTAGGGTCACCAAAATCAAACAAATTTTAGAACTGTTATTCCTCTTGGTGGTGTAGATGAATGTACCCAGATGGAACCATTCATAACTGTGTGTGATCAGGGTTACTCCATGTCAGATTCATACACACCCTCCTCGGATCTATAAAAGAATGGTAAACAAAATGTCACTGACTTTGAAGCTGTGTAGAGAAATCTTGAGCTGTGAAGATGTAATCTGATGGTGAAGGAGATAGGTAAATCAACGAGAAAGGTAAAAAGGTGCATGATGAACTCACACACATACATCAGCATATATGAAAATATACATCTGCAGTTCAACATGTACACATATTTTAAGTCTAGGGAGATATTTATATTATGTGTTTGTGATATGTATGTGTGTGTGTGTGTATTTGAATGTGTGTGCATGTAACCAAGCTGTCCTTTTATTTAAGACCTAAAGACCTGAGGCCTACCTTGCATGTTATAGCCTTCTCCTGCTGTCTGCTTGAATAGAAATCTGCTACAAAGGGAGGTAAGCTATACTTACATTATTATAGGACATTTGGAGGGACAACCCAAGATGAGTATCTGGGGAAGTCTTACTTTATGGTTGAGGTTTGAGATCTCGCTTATTGCTCTGACAGGTGGCACCAAGAAGCAGGGTCACTGGTATGTGGGCTCCAGATCACTGGCCTTCATCAATTGTAGCAAGGCTCTGAACTTCTCTGTACCCCATTAATTTTGTGATATGTGAATAACAACAGTATCTGTCTCAGGATTTATAGAAGGATGAAACCAGTTAACAAGTAGGTACAAGATCTGTAGCAGAGTAAGAACTCAGTAAATGTGAGCTACTGTGATAGTTTATGTCCAAGGGCTGAGATGTGTTCTGCTACCTGCAAGAGAGATTTTGAGGAATATTTTCTTTCAGTTAATATTCCCCACCATCAAAGCACTTTACAGTTGGCAAAAACACACCTACATGTTGTTTTGTTGCAATGCTGTCCAGTAGATATAAATTGTGAGCTTCACAGGTAAATTTAAATTTTCTTGTCTGAAAATATAGAGAGATACAGGGAAATTAATTTTTTAAAAAATATTTCCTGGAGCCCACTGGTAATGAGCAAAACAAGGACCTCTTTAAAGATGCTCAAAATCTACAAATGTTTTTCAGCACAAGCTGTTATATCTTGTGTCCAGATGTCACCCCAAAGCCTCATGCAGTCATGGGGCAGCTTTCTAGAGTTTATGATTGATCCATGGTCCAATGCTGGGATTGTGGGTATAAGTGCTACACCCACCCTAGGGTGGGGGCTTGCTTATGGCTCCTCCCTTTTGCTCTTGTTTCTTTTGCTGTCTTCTGCAGCCATGAACTGTTCCTCTTCCATGTGCCACTCTGCCTTGGAGCCAGCCAAGTATGAACTGAAACCTACACAAACTGCAAGCTAAATAAACCTTTCCTTCCTTAATTTTGGGTGTCAGGTATTTTGTCTCAGCAATGAGAAAAAAGTAACTGAGACAATAGCCAAAGGGAACTGAGATGGTAGTTTGAATTAGATGTGCCAGTCAGCTGATTCCAAAATAAAACACTCTCCGGAATACTTGAGTAGGATGAAGGTAATGACAAGGGGCCTTAAATGTGGAAGATGTGGACTGTGTTAGTCACTTTTCTGTTGCTGAAACAATTTAAAAGAAGGGAACTTTGGCTCACAGATTCAGAAGGCTCAGTCCATAATTAGGGGCTTTCAAGGCACAAATTGTATGGTGAAGGGGCCTGGTGGAATAAAACTACTCAAGGTATGGCATCCAGGTAGCCAAGACAAAGGAAGAGAGCCAGAGCAAAAATCAGGGCATGGAACAAGTATACACTCTTGGATGTGATGATCCCAGGGATCTACCTACCACCTCCAATCAGGCTCCATCTCCTTATAGCACACTGAGCTATGAACTCACCAATGGACGGATCCACTGATAACTATAATGTCCTCATGTTCCCATCACTTTCTGAAAACTGTACCTCTGGACACATGAGATTATTGGGGACATTTTAGATTTAAATCACAACTGAGGCATAGACAGGTTCAGGGTAATGTCAAGTGTGAAGCTACAACTAGTTCTTGCCAGACTGCAAGATGGAAGGTGGGTCATGGAGTGTTGGTGATGTCTATATTCTGGAGGCAAAAGATTCCATCCCGGATGCTCCACAGAAGAACGCAGCTCCACTGGCACCTCAGCCTTTGCCCAGTAGGACCTGCACTGGAATTCTGACCTACACAGCTGTGAGATAATAAATTTGTGTTGTTTTAAGCCACCTAGTTTTCAGTAATTTGTTAAAGCCATGATAGAAAATGAATACACCAGGATACCAAATATTATCATTTCAACATGTAATCAATATGACAAATTATTAATGGAATACATTATACTCTTTTCCATACTGAGTCTTTGAAATCCAACATGTATTTTATATTGATGGCTTTTATTTTGCTTAGCCACATATTCCAATGTTTAGTCCTATGTGGCTAAATGCTATTGCTTTGAACAATTCTGTCTTAGATAACCCCCCATCTAACTGAGTGGTGGCATCAATAGAAGGGAAACACAGAGAGGGCATGTCAAATTCTAGATCCACATGCCTGGTCAGCAAAAAATTTTTATCTACTCTTCTCTCAATAAAAGATAGCTTGTTATCACTTCTGTGTATTATAAGCCCTTCTGTATACCCTTCTCATCCTAGTCTTCCTGTATACCTATAAGAGAGAGTGTCTTTAAGTTAAAGGTCTGCAAAAATATTTTGGGGGTTGGAATGTCAGCATAATTTCAGTTCAATACCTAGAGCCAGATTGTTCTGGAATCATCCTACCCATTGAGCACCCTGCTTTGAGGAAGGAAAGTGTCTTGTAGCCCTTCAGTCCTATCCCTCATATGAAGGATTCCTTGGCCTACTCACACTGAGCAGGAGAAGGTGTCTCCCAGCCCTATCCCCATGTACCCAGTGTCCCTTCTGCTCATTCTTCACTTCTTTGGTGCAGGGGATGTCAATTTTGCAGGTCATAAGTAAGGAATGGGCCAGAGTCAACTGTATTAAGCCACCAAAGGATGAACTTTAATTTTACCACGTCTTCTTAGGCTTAACTCACAAAACATATTGCACTTTAACGAAAAAGGAAAAAAAAAAAAAAAAGAAAGAAATCCATGAACCTCCATGAACCACTTGGCTTTGATACTGATGACCCTGTGAATGATTTTGCAATGCAGGAAATCAATTTCCTGGCCTTATAACATCATTTCCAGAGGTGTGATCACCAGAAGAAATGGTGCACCCATAAAGATCGCCATACTTCTGCAGGAGGATAATGATCCAAAGTCAAAGTCTCTCTCTTTAAATAGGCATCTGGGGTAGCTTCCCGATACAGGCTGGTGCTCCCTACTGACCAGCACCGAACAGGTGAAAGAAGCCCTATCACATTGGCCATATCATAGTTTGTTTAGCCAGAGAACAGCGTTTATTAAAATGGGAAGATTCCACCCTTCTAAAGAAAATGCAAGGTAGTTAGAGATTAGAGTGATTGTTATTTAAATTCAGAAAAAATCTCTTTCTCACTTTCTGCTCCTAGCCACTCATTTACTTAACAGTATTTATTGAAGACCTATGATGTGCCAGACATTGTCCTATGTACTCATAATGCATTATGAATATATCTGATGAAGATTTCTGTCATCTTGGAGCATACATTCTTATGGGTGGCAGACACATAGTAAATAATAAGCAGGATAAGTAAATGAATAATATCAGTTCATTTGTTCTTGTTATGCACTTACCATGCTGTAGAAGCTGAGGTTTCCATTACATGGTCCCTAACCTCAGTAGGTGCGCATTTCAATAGGTGAAGCAGATAGATAAGGACCTGCAAAACAGGCTGTTAATTAGATCATTATTCAGGGCATATTCATATGATGCATCAAACACAATAAAGAATGTTTTATTTGTGGTGGTGTCAGTAAGGAGCTTGGGATAGTTTCTGTTCCAGAGTGTTGGAGATGACCCTTGGGTTCCAAGGATAATGGACTGATGTCTTAAAAAACAAGTAGTGGGAAATAGAAGAGAGAGTTCAGGGCTAGGAAAGCTCATGAGGTTCAAGTTATGAGGGGCAGAAGGAGGTGAGGAGCTGGACTTGCATCTGGAAGCAATTTAAAGTTGTCATCTATTCTGAAGTGCTCCTTCATTACAGGTGCACTTACTTAAGAGGACAACTCTCAACCCTTGGAATCTGGCTCATAGTGAGCCCTCAAAAGTCTAGGCCACAAACAAATGAACATCGGCCCAGAAAACAGAAAGATGTGTCCTTAAATGCAAGACACCATTATTCCATTTTCTAGTAGGGTGGTCACTTTCATATAACAAAGCTGTGTTAGGAAATCCTGGTGAATAATCAAGTTGGGCTTATGTTATTTATCTCAAAAATGCTGTGATTTGAAGGCAGAATTCCAACATCCCTTATGTCATGGCTGCTCTCTGTTGGAAGGGGTTACCTAAGACAGGAGTACAAAGGATTCCCGGATGAATGTGCTTGGTCCAAGTAGTAGCATCCCCAGGGAAGCCTAAAGCATGCCTGAGAGAGGCTGGATTCACTGCTCACTCCGGGTCACCAAGGGGACAGGAGCTGATGTGGACAGCAAGAGGGACGGATGGTTATCTTTGCTCCTCCTCTTCCTTCAGATTCTACATGGGCTTGGTCATTCTCTGTGGAGTGATCTCTGAGGAATGAATGTAAGAGACTCTTAGCACACAAGCAGCATCTCCCCAGTAAGGCTAGGATCTTTCTCTGTGAAGTGGGATAATCATAGGCATGAGGATAAAAACAAGACAGCAAGTGCTCTGTGCAGCATCTGGTCCTTAGTAAGGTTCCCTTAGTGCTGGCCCTGTTTTTTCTCTCCTGCTATCCACTGAGTGATGCAGGGCAGATGTCCTGGCTGGACATAGCTATGTCTTTGGTCATTTTGTCCAAATTAGTGTCTGGAGTGCAGGATCATCTATCCAGGGATCTGGTTGCCACACAGCTGAGACAAAGAAGTGCAACATGGACTTGCTATTGTTTCATAGCAAACATGCACACGCCTCAGTGGTCCACAGCAGTAAGCATTTATGTCACTTATTAGCCTGTGGTTTGGCTGGGGCTTGGCCCACCTAGTTGGGGCTCAGCTGGGTGGCTCTGCTGGAAGATCCTCACATTCTCTTCCAAGGACCAGCTGGCAATACTGGCATGTTCTTCTCATGGGGGTGGAAAGATGCATAAGAGAGGCACAGAAACACAGTTTTCCTCAGGTTGAGACTCGTGTCATGACCACTGTGTTTCAAGCTGAGCTCATCCCATTGGTCAATGTTGATCATGCAGTCAAACACGAGGGTGAAAAATTTTGCTTCACACTTTAACGGGAGGAACTAAAAACTCACATGGCAAAAGGCTGAACACTAGGAGTGGCTAAGAATCAGTTAGATCTCTCACCAGTTAGGTCGGTGGTGTCATCACACCTACCACAAGGAGACAGGGCAAATTATAGTCCTGCATCCCCTAATGATGAGGATGCAATCAGAAAAAGGTATCACTAGGTGACTTTGGTATTGTATAAACACAGGGTGTCCTCTAATGCAAACCTAGGTGATACAGCGTACCGCACACTCCTGGGCTATATTATATATCATATAGACAATGCATATATATTCACATAGTCGCCAACTGCTCTTAAGGCCACATAAACAAAATAACCTGAGATTAAATAAGACAAAAAAAATGGTGCAATGCAGAGACACGGTAAAACACAAGCTGTATGAGGCTATCTGTATAACTGGCCACAGTGTTTTACTGAAATTTTTTTTTTTTTTAATAATAAGGCATACCCTCTAAACTAACAAGAAACCATATAGTACAGTAAATACTAAGCCAGTAGCAATCAGTTATTTTCCTCATCAAGTATCATGGACTGTACATAATCATTTTATGCCTTTATACTGTAGGCAGTGCAGTGGGTTCATTTACAGCAGCATCACCACAAACACAGGAGCAATATACTAGTGATGACATAATGACAGCTGCAGTGTCATTTGTGACAGGACTCTTTCAACTCCATGGCAATCTTTTGCTCTTGTGCTGGGTATCAAATCCAGGGCCTCAAGCATCCTAGGCAGGCGCTCTACCACTGAGCTATGTCCTAGCTCTTGTGATAATTTCATGGGACTACCGTTGTCCAAGCAGGTTGTTGCTGACTGGAAAGCTGAATGTGTTACCCAAAGACCCAATGACACATCACTCTGAGCTCAAATGATTGTCTTTGCACCACTTTCTTTATGAATAGGAGGCGGAGACAATTAATTTCAATCATAGCCTTTCTCTTTTGAAGGATGTATTCTATATTTTAGAAGACCTGTAAGCAAGGTCTACATTTATCAACAAGAGTACCCAGCACTGTGTCATATTCTTTTTTTAGACACCTTTTTATGACTAGCAACAATGGTAAAAATCTGGCCCTTTTGCATTATTATCTTATGTCAGTGTCATCAAGTACCTCTGTTGTGCCACAAATAGTAGCATCCCAAATGTAGAATTATTATGATTTTAACCCACATGTTCCTAATCCACAAAACCATTCAGTGAAATAATTACACTGAGAAGTAAATCATTAGAAAGGGAGCAGAGCCCAAGTGGCACTGCTAGATTTGGTTATCAAATATTCAGCTATCCTTAAGTATTGGGTGGGTAGAAAGATTTGTCTGGTTGTCTGATGAGATCTTTTGATTTCTTTCTGAATGCTGGCTGTGTTAGTCTGACTCAGTTTCATTTCTTTGGTTCTGGGCTGACCTTGGGATGCTTCTAATCAAGGTGAGGGTGTGAAAACACAGGCCTGGCATGGTTCAGGCACCTTTCCAGTGGGTTCTATATGGTTCTTGGAGCTATTGCCAGTAGCAGAACTGTCTCCTGGTATGCAGCAAGTATACAAAGGGCAAATAAGAACTGGAAATGGACGGGGCATGCGGCATGGGTGAGTTCTGCATTTTCCAGGCCAAAAGATCCAAGAAAGATGAAATAGTTATAGAGATCTGCTGCTTCCTCATCAGGAATGCCAATTCCCTGAAACAGTGTTTTCCCAGTCTGGGAGGCTGGAAGTCTGATTATCCTTGGGAAGGTCCAGTTGCTTTGGCCCTCAGTCCAATTAGAATTTCCAGTTTCCCAGCACCATGTAAAGTCTCTGAACTCAAGAGGAGATCCTGCGATTCCAGTGATTATTTAGTCTTCTCTTCCCACTCATCCTTGAAGCCATACCCTCACCAGCCTGCTCTCTCTATCTCTGGACAATCATGGTGAAGAAAAACAAAATCAGGCCTTATGAGGTGAACTGACAAAGGGCAGGTTTATTCACTAAACACATTGCATTCTCTGTCTCTGTCTCTGTCTCTCTGTCTGTCTCTCTCTCTGTCTGTCTGTTTGTCTCTCTCTCTCTCTCTCCCCCTAGGGGAGTTGCTTCCCATCTGAATGTAAATACTGAGTAGCTTGGAGCCAGCCATCCTATACCTGAACCCTCAGAAAATTCTAGGCAAAACTCAACGGTGAAACTTTTTTACTTTTTCTTTTTTCTTTCATCTTCTTTTTTGTATTTTTTTTTCCTAAAGCAGAATTCTCAGTCTGTAGAACTGTCTAGTGAGAAATTTACAGGGAGAATTGACTCTTTGTCTACAAAGCCATGAAGGAAAGAGTCTAAGTGATAATTGTATGCACGGTTCAAAATATTTTAAATGAACTTGTTCTGACAAAGAAATAAGTTACGAAGTTAACTTTTGTATGTGTGTGAATAATTAAACTATTGTCACCACTTTAAATTATCATCCATTGTTAACTTACATCATTAAATCTTACCTCTTTGCTAAAGAATAATGAAAAAAATGCACTTAATTAACAGTTAGTGCAAGCTCCAGGCCATTGATAACGCCAGTCTCAGTCTGAATTTCACGGGTATGTTTTCCTTCCCTGTTGTGCTGGGAAGTGAATCTAGCTTGCCTTGCATTGGAATGGGTAGGTTCTCTCACATAAGGGCAGACTCTCCCTGGAAAATGTGTTTTTCCCGCCTCATCCAATCACATTAGGGTTTGCTTCTGTGCAAAGGAGGGAGTCTTGGGGTTGCAGCCAGGGCCTTTGTTCTCCTTATGGAATGTATGAAATGTCCTTGGCCACCGCCATATCATAGGACAAGCTGCTCCCCCTGTCAGCCTATGTGTGCAACATTTAAGCAATGTATCCGATCATTTGGGAGGTTGAGAAGTGGGTGGCTGGGTCAGAAGAAAGGGATTTAGGGTGAGTCTCTCAACAGATCCCCAAGGAAGAAGATGACTCATGTTAATTTCCTTGTTGTTTCGATTAAGGAGGTGATAGATTTTTTTTTTTCCTGGATATTGTTAAAGAGCCTTGCCAGGCCTGTAAGGAGCGTGCAGCATTCTTCAGATGAAATAAGGCCAATCAGTGGAATAATGAGGAAAGTAATATCTCCCTAGAGAGCTTGATGGGGTTTTCATCAAATCAGCCAACCTTTTCCCGTCACTTACCGCCACACACTCCAGGCAGGCCTCGTTCGCTCGCCTTCCCTTTGTCCAAACTTCCTTGTGGTTATTACTGATAACTGAATTCTCAAGGCCCAGGAAATTTATGCTCACTTGATACCTCCTCTTTTTTGAAAGCATAATTATTAACTCTGATTTCCCTTTCTTTATTGACTCAGTTGTCCCTTAAGTTCTGGAAAGGGTTCTGAAGCAGAACAGAAGGTGGCAGATGGAGTTGCAGAGCAAGACTATTTGCTCCTTGAAGTCTCCTTGGATTAGAGTGGAGATGGGCAGTCCCTTGTGTCGACTAGACTCTCATGTGAAGAGGAGCTATGAAAAGGGGGTCCCTGTATGAAGGGACAGACCCCACTCTGGTAGTCCCAGGGCAACTTGGTGTATCAAATGTTCCTTCAATCCTTTTAAAAATTTTTCCTTCCTTTCTTTCCTCTCCCCTCCCTCCCTTTTTCTCTTCTTCTTCCTCTTCCTCCTTCTTCTTCCTGTTCTTCTTTTCTCTCCCTTTCTCCCTCTCTCCGAATGACAGATTAAACACAGGACTTTCGTACTCAGCTACATCCCCAGCTCTTTTCTCATTTCTCATTTTGAGATAGGCTCTCACTAAGTTGCTAAATGGCTGTGGCTGGGCTCAAAGTTGAAAATTTCCTGCCTTGTACTGTGTACCCTACCACACCCAGCTACTCAACCCATTTCTTTGATTCAACCTCACACACATTGGTGCCTGGAAACCCACTAGCTAAATAGCCATCTTGTCCTATGGCTTAACCAGAACAGCAGGGCCCAGTGTGAGAGAGGATTAAATGATTTGGCTTGAAATATGTGTGTAAAACATCTGGTGTGGGGGGCCTTGTGGATGGCGAACCATCGTGTCTATAGCTGGGCAACTTTCTGCATCGCAATGAGATTCTACTAAAGCTCATTAAAGCTCTCCTTCCAATGGACAAAGCTTTCTCTCCAAAGATTAAATGGGGAAGGCAGTTGAATTTGAGGTGGCCAGAAAGCACACAGATATGCTCAGGGTTATGTGTGCCTTTCTCTAGCTTAGCCCCTGGTGGCTGTTACACTGCGTCAATTGCACATTGGCAGTGACTTACAGGTCGATTTTCTTTAGTACTGCTAACAGACAGCCAGGAGCCCACTCTTGGCTTCACCTGGCCCACTGGAAGCCAGGCAGAAAGAGGCTGTGCTGGCTCCAAGCATGTGGGCCACATCTTCCACTCCTGCTGTGGAGGCAGGGCCTAGATGCTCCTCCCAACTCCCAGGAGCTGTGTGCATCCTTCATCCTCCATAGGGGCTGGGGCCAGGATCTCCAAAGAAGGCAAAAAAAAAAAAAAATCATGTTTAGCCTGTGCAAGTTTTCCAAATTAACCGGGTTCCATTCACAGGAGTCCTCCCACCGTGCTCTGCAAATGATTCAAAGCCTCCACATGATTTCATCTGTGCAGACTCTAATCCACTTACTTAATGAAATACATAATTAACATATTATAATTGCAGTAAAGATGGTTTTGACAGAAATCATTTCCCGTATCTAATACCGTGGTAATTTAATCTGTTCCCCACTCCCTAACACGACCCTCTATGATTAAGTTTCATAAGAATTTTTTTGATTGATTGACTCATCTGACGGGCTGGGCCTTGCTAAAGCGGTGTCTGTCAGTTTCCGAAGCGGCATGTGAAGTCGTGGCAGATGGCTTCGGCGGGCTCCGTGCATCGGCTCCCTGTGTGGTCTCCGTCTCACGCTCTTTTCCTTCTTTCCCCTGCTTCTAAATGCCCTGCTAATCCATCCTCCACTTTCCTGAGAGGCCCGAACTCTCTGTTTCCAATGGCTGCTCCTGTGTGGTGAGGGCCGCTATTAAAGGCAGGGAACCTGGGACCTGCTTGGGTGGGCTGGCGGGTGGCAGGAGCCAGATGCCAGCCTCTGTCACACCTGGCTGTGCCGGATCCTGTCTGCGCCCAACCTGGCCGGGCTGCCTGAGCATGGGGCACTGGAACGCCCAGGCCAGGGAAGATGAAAGACCTTTCTGCCCCCTCCCTGTCCTACCTGTCTGTTGTGGCTCTGCTGCTGCTCTGAGTGGGGGCTCTGCAGACGCTGGAGTGCTCTAGACTCAGTCCCGCTTTCCCTTGCACACTTTCTGGGAAAGACTGGATTTGGAACCCTGGGATTGCTCTTCCTTCCATGGCTTGGGTTCCTGAGAAAGTGCCTGTAAGAAGTAAGATCCAGGGAGCACTGAGGTCAGGAGATGAGTCCTCTGAAAAGTCCTCAAGAGCAGAAGGGCAGATAAGGCCCTGCAAAGGAGCAAAGTATGAAGGTCTGCATCTGTCAGTTTTACAATACTTTTTCCTCAAAGCTGCTACTGTGTGTTGAGTACTTACTGTGCACCAGCTACTTGAGACTGTGGGTTCCTTTTAACTAATGAAAAATGGAGTCTCAGCGGGATTCAATCCTGGCTTTGAGGTTGCATGACATACCGTATTGATAGTAGAACACACCTGAATGATCTTGCCCAATGTGGTGGACCATTGAGGGAAGTCTGTAGGAGGAGTCTGTTATAGACTGACAGACCCAAATCTAAGGGGGGACATCTAGAGGGAAGGCTCATTCAAGAGAAAGTATAGGGACATCTGTGTCTATGCTGCCCTGGCTTTTTCCACAACTCATTCCTATGGGTTCACCCAAATCCCTCAGCTACTTCTGTCCCATTTCCGCTAAGCTGAAGTTCATTTATATGAATTTAATTTTATTGCTTTGATTGATACATTAGAGTCACATCTATTTATGAGTTCTCCATGGATTGGTTATATCTCCTCACTGGATAGCAGCTCCTAGAATGCAGAGCTGAATCTCCTAGCATCTAGGAGATGGGGACACAACATTAGAGGGTCTGCAGTGTGCCTCCTGCTGTGTCCAAGGGTCCCTGAGCAGCAGCAGCCCATTTATCCCCTCTCATGCCCAAGGCCTAGCCATGGCTTCAGGAGGCAGAGTTGCCAAGACTTTGTAAGCAGGCTAGGGCTTCTCTCGGACACTGCCCAGCAGCTCTGTGATCACTTCTGGGCTGGAAAGACACTAACCAGCCACTGAGAACTGGCTAGGTGCTTCTCTGGCAGGGCCCTAAGCATTTTTGTCTCTGTTTACCTCTTCTGCAAGAAAATATTTGAAATTCCATTTTATATCTGCATGCATATAATGATATATATAGTTTTTGACTCTGAACATGAATTTTTTTCTTCTGATTTTTTTTCTTGGTTCTGGGGATTAAGTGTAGGGCCTTGGTACTGAGCTATATCCCCACCCCCTTGTTATTTTGAGATAGACTCTGGCTAAGACTCTAAGTTACCCAGGCTAGGCTGCAGCTTGCTTTCCTACTGCCTTAGCCTCCCAGAATGCTAAAATTACAAGTATGTACCACCGTGCCCAACTTTCTTCTGATTTTTATGGAAGTGAAAACATATTTGTTGAATGCCCTGAAAGTGTAATAGACCCTAGGACTGTGTCTTTTAGAGAAGCTTGCTGGAGACCTTGCTCTCCAGGGAAAGTGCCAGGCCACGGACTTGAGTAAGCACTGTGCCTGTGCACTCTGCTCTGACTATCCAGAGAGTGTGCCCTGACCCTGGCTAAGGCTTGCTGGTACCGAACTCAAAGGTTTAGAAGTGGTGAAGGGCACTGAGAGCCACACAAGCAGGAGTGCCCCCAGGGTCCTCTTAGAGAGCGGAACAGTGACAGAAGTGCCAAGGCCAGGAGCCTCCGATGCTCCCATATGCGTACGCCCTAACGGTGTCTTTCTTAGAGCTCTGTGTGCACAGGTGCCTGGGGCATCAAGCAGCAAGAGCTAAGAGGCCCCCAAGGAGCACCTTTTATATTCAGAGTCATTTTCCTGGTGCTGTGCAGGGCCCTGGTCATCCAGCACACTGTCTGATCCTCCAGAGGCCATGGGCATCCTCCAAGGGGATCCTGTGCATCTTAAGCAGGTCACCATGGCACTGTCTTTGTCCCCAAGCAGTGAGTGTTGTGTAGACAGTCCCAGAAGCTGAACCTTCCTTATTTCCTTAAATCTTAACATGGTGCCCTGTACACGAGCTCCAGCGCTGCCGGTATAAGGAAAAGCAGCTTATGCCTGCCTACTGCTAAGACTTGCCTCTACAGCCAAAGCTTTCTAAACGCAAAGGGCTGTGGAGTTCTCATGGGATCAGGGCAGCCAAAACCAGTTCTGAGCAAAGGCAGCTTGGGCACCAAGCAGGGAGATGGGCAGAGGTGTGGGTATGGGAAGGAAATCTGCAAAACTAAGAAGCCACAGGGCATGCACGCATCTGCCCACTGGCCCTGTGTTGCCACCGCTGAGCCAGAGTCCCTGCACAGTCTGGGGGAGGGGCGGCTCCCTGTGAGTGGCAAGTGTACATGAACACCACCACGTCAACTGCCAATATGTTATGAGGCCTTGGTAACAATCCGGAGTCTCCGGGGAGCGCTGCTGCAGTTCAAGTGCGCACCAGACAGAGAGAAAACAATTTCTGGTGCCAATAATGCAGCACAGATGAAAAATGTTTTAATATTTGAAGCTGCTTTATGGCAGAAGCGATGACAGTGATGGACTCAATGTCAGCTTTTTTTCCTTAAATGTCATCTTTCGTCTATGAGTTTTCCCTGCTCTGGAGGCATGCAAGCCTGATGCCGCCTCGCTGCAGCCATTGATCATTGATTTTGCTCTAAATGGAAAGCTTGCCAGAAGACTAGAAATTCTGGAATTTATTAGGATTTCTTTAAGAGGCACTTTAGCTCAACAGTTCTCATTACTGTCTTTACAATGTTACTTATTTTTCTTTTTATGTCATATGATTTGTAAAGGGTTAGTACTCAGAGAACAATATACGATTAAACCATTGTGCATGCTGGAGCTGCTGGCTTAGTAGAAAGGATTCTCGGGGGGCTAAATACATATTTGAGTAGGAAACAGCAACATGGGGCTGTTTCACCGGCAAAATCTGTAGTTTGAAATTTGCTGATAGGGTTTGTGCTAAATGGTGTTTGAATGAAAGTTTTGATTAAACAGGGTCACTTAGAAATTCCTACCTCTTAATTCCATGCAGACAAGGCTAAACATTTTTTTTCCTTCTGACGCTGGCTATATAAACATCCTGGGGTGGGTACCACAAATGGCAGTTTGATAGAAATGGATCTAAAAGCTTGTCACCATATGTATTTACAGGGACATTACTTCACGAATACTGAAGAAGAGAGGCCTAACACGTTATTACATATTAACATTTAACATACTCCTATGGCCAGGTATAGGTGATCATTCTTCATTTGGCTGAAAAGAACCCATTTGCACTGGACAGTTGGCTAAATGTTTTTTCTTTTCTGATGTGTTTCCATTGGCACAAGACTAGTTCAAACAGGTACGTTAGTTCTTGGCTGGGCTGTCTAACATCCAGGCTTTATTACAGAGCAGAGTGCCCAGGGAATGTGAATTATAGTTAGTATCAGCCTTGGCCTCCTAAACTCATCATTCAATCTAGTTGATTATGGAATTTGCTATGGAACTGGGGACTCGAGATCTCTCTCCCGAGTGAGGTGCCTGTTTGCAGCAGTGGAAGCCTATTGAAGTTCCTGGAGGCAGACAAAGAGAAATCCCAGGGAAAGGAAATAGCCCAAGAAAAGGAACAGAGAGAGGAAGAATCACATTGCCTGGGCTATATCCTGGCTGAGGTTAACAGCTGTTGAAATGAAGGGAATACACTTTGCTCAGCTCCCTACTACAGAAGACTGTACTGCAGCTTAAATAGATGAGAAAACTTTCTGGAAAATGAAATCTGCGTCTGCAAAGCTGGGCCATAATCTGTACATTGAGTATTTGGATGCAGCACCTTCTTGAATAGCTTAGCAGGAGACCAGTTGCAGCTCTGTGTGTGGATATGATCACTGAAGAGCTGTTCCAACACACCCACCGCACCTGGGAGCTGCTCTATATGCTAATGAGCTACATTCAAACCCTGCATGGCCAACCCAATGCCTGAAGTGAAAGAGAACTCTTTATCCTTGGTCTACCAAGCATGCTCACAGTAGCAACGACTACTGCTACTGCATTCCTGCTGTGTTACAACTACAACTGCTAGACAGCCACTTAATAGTGACTCTGGTTGTCTCTGCCTGAGGCCACCAAAATACTTTTCTAAGCTATTCTAGTCATCTGTGCTACCCCCACAACCAACTGGCCTTTCAGCAGCCAGAGTTCTTCATTCAAAACATGACATAACTTGCCAGCTCAAAACCACTCACATAGCTGTAATACTAGCACATCCTTGTATCCCAGCACTTTGGGAGGCTGAGGCAGGAGGATGGAAAGTTTGAGCCTAGTTTGGGCAATTTAACAAGAACAAGTCTCAAAATAAAAAGGGAGTATGGATAGAGAAATAGCTCAGTGTGAAGGTCCTGAAGTCATTCTGCAAAACTGCAAAAAACAAAACAAAAACCAGCAACAACAACGAAAATCCCTGACAACTTAATTTCCCATTTTAGAGTAGTAGCCAATCACTTTCATGACCTAACTGTGATCCGGGCCAGTATCTTCTATCTGACTTCATTTCCCGCTCCTTCCCATTCGCCCCGCACTGCTCTCTGACCACATTGCTCCTTCCCACGGTCTTTCCCCAGGGGCTCTGCTGTGGACCAGTCTTCCCCAGACAATCTCATCGTTCCTATCATCGCTTCTAGGTCTTACTCAAATGCCAGTTCTGCAGAAACACTTTCCCTGACCCTTTCCCTAAGTCACAAGTGCATTCAATCTTCTTACTCTGTGTCACCTAAAGAAGCAAACACAGAAAAGAGTTTGGATTACAGGGTATTTTAAAAAGGGATCAACTTCCGTGTGGTTAAGAGATTAGAAGCATGTTGGTCAGAGGAAGGAAGGTGTTAACTGTGATGCAGGTAGCTTGGGAACAAGTGTTCCTGTCAGAGTGCCACCCAGGGGGCTGAGAAGTCCAGGATTTGCAGATTACCTTATTTAGTTCCCAGGCAGCTGCTGTCCCAGCATGGTTGGGACCTCTGTCAAGGCTGCTTTCTGCACCTGAAGTCAATCCTCAAGGGGTGGACAACTGGGAGCTAACAGCCGATCATAATCTGCTGTACCTGGGATCAAATCCGTCCCCAGTGAAAGTGGGTTCCCACCTCTCCTGCACCTTCTTTCATTTTTTTAGTATACTTCAAGCTAAAATGCATTAATTTATGTGATCATGCATGAGGCCAGGGACTCATGTTTTTTCCCCTGCTGTATCCCCTGAGGCTGAGAAAATGCTAGAATGGAGTAGTTGCTCAGTAAATGCTCATGGAAGAAGAATGTTCACTGAACATCGTCATATCCTCTGAATAATCTTTACATGACGTTGTTATCATCCACATTTAACAAATGAGGAAGTGGAGGCAATCACACCAGCTCAGAAATCTGGCAACTGAATAGGCTAGAACTCTGATCCAGGGCTTTGTAGCTCTTGATGCAGATTTTTACCCCATGCATCCTACTGCCTGTTGACGGTCAGAGCCTCACCAATTTTGAAGATGAGAGGAGGATGGCAGAATGTTGTGTAGGCTAAGCCCCATTGGAGAGTAGGGATGCTGAGTCCAGGGCAGGACAGAGAAAGTTGCTGGGAAAAGGGGCAGCCTTTAAAGTTGCTATAGTGTTGGGGAGGGTGTCACTTGGAGAATCTGGTAGGAGTCTTGTTCTTGAGTTGGGAAAAAGAATCTCTGGGAACCTCTGTTTTCTACCTTTCCAGCTTCTTAAGTCAGGACTCCTTCCCTGGGTCATGATTTATTCCAGCTATGAGGGGTCCCATTAGACTCTCAAGAAATAGAGAAATGAATGAATGTTCTCATGCTGGATTCTCCAACTCTACAAGGTCTGCCTCAGTTCAATAGATTTCAAAGAGATCCATTTAGCACATATATTCTTCCTGTAAATTTCACCCAGATTTTCCTCTGGGGCATTCACTCTCCCTTTTTTCTAAGGGTCCTGGTGAGACTGATAAAGAGAGGAAATGCTATCCAAGCCATATGGACCTCTCTGATTTTGAGTCCTAAGCAGCAGACACTGAGAATTGGAATTCATCAATCCGGGACTGTGAGCTGAGTCCATTCCAATACAGCCAGCAGTGGCTATGTTCCCATTTCCTTCCCCTAACTGGTTCTTCACTTCTTATT
This sequence comes from Dinomys branickii, assembly GCA_004027595.1. Classification (NCBI taxonomy): domain Eukaryota; kingdom Metazoa; phylum Chordata; class Mammalia; order Rodentia; family Dinomyidae; genus Dinomys; species Dinomys branickii. Next base: position 11,741 of record PVLD010001714.1, on the reverse strand, counting down.
TTTCTTTACTACTTATTTTTTTCCAGTACTAGGCTTTGAACTCAGGGCCTTAAAACTCAGCAACACCCTCAATCCTTATTTCCATTTGGACAGAGAGTCCTGATAAGTCACTAAGTTGCCCAGGCTGGGCTCAAACTTGTGATGCCCCTGCGTCAGCTTCCTAGAGTGCTGAGATGAGAGGAATGAACCACAGTACCCACCTTCTTTACTGCTTCATATTATTGAATCATTCCATCTTCTTCCAAAAATGTTTTTCTTTGAAGGTCATTTTTCTTTGATGCTAATGAGAGTAGCTTTATGTTATCTGTAACCAATAAACCCTGAGAAATACACATGCTGGGCTGGGCCTTGAAAGGTGTCAAGCAAACAAAAGGGCAAGAAATGCTCTGTGACCTCAAGAGATTTGAGATTACTTAATATATTTATTTAATTCTTCCCTATATATTTTATCATATTTCTCCAATAGTTGGGCACAGACAGAAATATAATGAAAACATAACATTAGAAAAAAAGAAAAGAATTAAAAGTAGAAATAACGTCCGTGATTTAGCTGTTTGGACCAGGTGATTCCCGCTAGCCCGAGTGTTGAGAAAAATGTTCTCAGCTATACCTTTCTCACCCTTGGAAAAGAGGCAGGAGCTTCCTATGGAGGAAATTGAGCCAGTCCCAGAGAAAGTCAGGGGAATCCTGCAGGGTCTTCCTGACTTGGATACTGGGTGGGAAGATGCCCACCACACATGCTTCTCAGAGATAGGTTGCAAACCAGTAGTTCATGACCCATATTCAGCCCAAAGATAGGCTGTCTTTTGAATTTATGTTTCATTAGTTGGAATTAATAAAACAAAATCCAAGTCTCCTATGCCTTTTGCTCTTGTAGTCCCTGTGAAATTACTCCAAATCTACAATCTTCATTGATATCATTTATATTGATAGTATTTATACATGCTGCCAAAATCATCATAGAAAACCAAACAGGAAGAGGTCCCGGGGCCACAGGAGCAGGGGAGACAAGTGTCCAGCTTGATGATGCAAAAAAGTATTCTGCTGGGGTAGAGAAGGGATGAGGAGCTCCAGACAGAGAAGATGGAGTAAGCAAAGGCACAGATTGGCCTAAGCAGGGATGGGAAACTGGCCTGGGTGATCCACGCAGTGGCTGACACCCAAGAGGTGACAAGGGGCAATATGTCCATCAGGAGTGGCTTTGGTTCCATCAGGTATGCGGTGCCAGTGGTTGCCATGGCCTCTTGGCAGGTACAAGATCTCAGGGGTATTTTGAGATCTTCCTCTGAGCTGCTTGGTTTACCCCACGAAGATGGAGTTACCTTGAAGACTGTGGAACCACGTGAGTGCACAGCTGGGAACTTGGGGAGGGGTGAGAAGGAAAAGCAGCATAAATGGTCTGAGGAGAATGGTTTTCAGACCCAGCACCACCTCTTAGAGTATAACCACAGGAGTTAACCCTTTACATTTTACCTTCCTCATCTGGGAAATAGGAACAATGATATCTTCCTTACATGGGAATTAAGAAAATTAAATCATTTACCTGTGAAAGACTTAGGGCAGAACCTAAGATACATGAAGCACTCAATAAATTACTAGTGAGAGTGAAGAGGCAGTTGATTACAAGAATCAGTGCAGGATGGCTCTGGAGGCTAAAGTGGCTTTTGTTGGCAACTAAAAGGGCCAGGGTTTCCTGGACAGAAAAGGCCAAGGTCACAGGACAGATTTTCCCTAATGGTGATAAGAAGACAGGAACTGTCCTTGGCCTGAAAGATGCTTCCTTTAGACCCCTGTCTTAGTTTCCTGGCTGACTATACATGGTCCGTTGTCCTCCCCCTTTTGGTATGCAAACCTCCAAATATTCTAGAATTAAACCTGTGTTCCCTGTTGGGGAGCCAACCACCCTTCAGATCCCCCCCAGGAGAAGCTTCTAGATTACAGTAGTGTTTTTTACAGGCAATGGAGAAGCAACAGGCTTCTTTCTACCCAGGGTCAGTTCTGCAACAGGAAGCTGCAGGACCTCAGAATGGGAGCAGCAGTCATTTCTCCCTTCCCTGACTAACATCTACCTATTGTTTCTACTAAGAGTGTAAGACAGAGCAGGCATAAATAATGACATCTGTCCCCTTAAAGAGCCTTTGGGAACCTTGCCCACCTCAACTGTAACAAGTATAAGAATTTCTCAACACCCTCATATACTGTGTTAGTTACTTTTCCACTGTGGTGACAAAATGTCTGATATCCACAACTCAAAGGAAAAGAGATTTAATATGACTAACAGTTTCAGAGGGTTCAGCCCATGGTCAGTCATAGCCAAGGGAGAAACATCATCACAAAGGGCATGTGGGGGAAAACTGCTCAACTGGTGGCATCTACAAAGCAGAGAGCAGGGAGAAGAGCCTGAAAGGAAAGGACCAGGGACCAGACATATTTCCTACAGTCACACCCCTGGATCTGCCCATACACATCTAGAACTGTGCTTTACTAATTTCCTATACATCTTTCAAGCCTATCAAGCTGACAATAATACATACTTAATGCCCCTGATTCAAGATCACTGTATTCATACTGACGTAGTTCTTGATAGTCACATATTTTCAAATTTCATATCAAAGTGAAATTTTCTTACTATGTTTACCACAATATTTGTGCTTTTGTAATTCACATGTACATTGAATATGACTACAGTGTCATCATGGTAAAATCTGCCTTATTAGTCCTTTTAGTTTCTGGAATCCTGAAACCCAGGGCTTACAAAGATGGTTGGAATCAGCTCACCATTATTTGCATCTTAATGTGGATTAGACATTAAAAATAGCAGCATGACCTTGGATTAGACCTCCAACCAGCCAGATGACAATGTTTCAATCACATCTTTCTGTCCTGTTTTCTTTCTCAAAATTGAGCTCTCTACGATTTCTTCTCCTTTGCCACCTTGGAGGGAAAGTGAGGAGCCTGGTCCTGTGCCAGGGCAAGGGAGAGGGGAGACCTGCAGGCCTGAGGGTGATGATGGGCCTGAGCACTCAAGGCTGTGAATGGAGAGAAAGTGCCATAAAAAGGGTTCCTGGGCAGCATTACGGCTGGATGCTGGGTAATTGGCCTTGGATATGTAAAGAAGATAAGTAGAGAGAAAATTGCTTGTGTGTGTGCAATTAGGCATAAAGACAGGCCTGGCCAGATGCAGTGGAAAGTCACATTTGAAGGGGTCACTGCAGGCATAGATCTACTGCTCGGCACTGTAGCAAATGTACTCCTGGCCTGCAGGTGTCTGTGCTTGAAAGTGTTCCTGAGTTCTCCTCAGTCAGCAGCAAGATTCCCTAGCTTACTTACTTTTCTCTCATTGCTGAGACAAAATGCCTGACACCCAAAGATAAAGGGAAAATTTTTATGTAGCACACAGTTTGTAGAGGCTTCAGGCTGGCTCCAAGGCAGGATGGAGCACATGGCAGAGAGAAACAGTTCATGGCTGTGGAAGACAGAAAAAGCAACAAGAGAGTGAGACAGGGAGAAAGACAAGACTCTTTCTGTCTCTTATATTGTATACAGGCTACCTGGCCTAAGGTGGGTATAGCACTCATACTCATAATCCTAGCTTTGGATCACAAATCAATCACAAGAAGCCTGCCCCATGACTGCATGAGGCTTTGGGAGGACATCTAGACACAAACTGAAACACTCCCTGACTCTGACTTCTGGAATATGAGCACTACATCTGTGGGAAGGTAGGAGTGCTGGCCTAGCTTCCCAAAGCTAATCCAGGTCCGGGCATTTACAAGACCTTTCAGGACAGCTCTGCTTCCTGCATGGGGAGCCAGTCTAGCAAGAGTGGGGACTGCATCCTTCCAGCCAAGTCTGTGGGAAAGTGGAAATAGCTCTACCCTATTGAAGTAGAGATTCATGAGGGTCCTTAATCGCTTCCCTTCAAGATGAATTCAAGATGATCTAGTGACATATGAGACCCAACAAATATGTTTCCCAGAGATGTTCAGGGAACTCCCTGATGATGGAGGAGTTAGATAGAGAAATATGTTTTGTGGAATCCCAGTGAACAACCATGGCCCACGGGGTTTCTTCAGCCTCCCGCCAACACCCAGTCTGTGTGGGCGCGGATATGGGCTTTCCTGTAATTACCAGCCTTCCTTATCTATTAACCCATCCTATTTGCTAACTGGATTGCTTGTGAAGGCCTCTTGTTTTAATTAGCATGTCTCAGATGAAGAGTAAACAAACATTCTAACAAACTATTATGACATAAAGTTGATTTTTCAGTTACTCAACTGCTACGCCGTGGATATGGTGAATTTAGAATTAAATGCCTCTCAGAGGTTTTAATGATCTCAGTCAAGAATGTTTTGATTAAATTAAAGCTATTGAGAATGTGTTTTTTGAAAAGAGAATATGAACAAAATGTGCAGAAATTATCCAGGTTCTGGGCCCTAACTGCCTTGGTGTTCCCAAATGGGTTCCTGGAGAGCAGACAGTGGTACCATGTGGGAGAGACTGGGACACAGTGACTTAGGGCAAAGACTGTTACATCTTCTATTGAAAGGACTTAGGGTATTGCGATGTTTAGGTGGGGTTCTCAGAAGCATACTGTCTTGGACTCCTATGCCAGTGATTTATCAAGGTTTGATGCGAAGCAAGGGAGGACCAGAGAAAAAGTTGGGCAAAGCTGTGAACCCCATAGGGGTCTAGACTCAGCCAGCTCTCACAGAGAGTTCTGGAACCCAAATGGCACCACAGCAGTGTCCTGCCTTCAAGCAAGGGGTCTTGCTTTTGTTCTCCTCCATCAATTTGTCACTGATGGAAATTACCTTCTCTAGGAAGAATACAGCTTCCCATGGATTTTTAAGCAAATGGGAGGGTGACAATCTAAAGAAGGTCACACAGGTACAGATTTTAGTAGATTACCCTCTGCATATACTCACAAGCCTGGCAAAGGTGCTCTGGGAGCTTCTATGGTAATTGGCCACTACTGGGTATGGTGTGCTTTGGCAAATACCCCTTGCAGGTAATTATGATTTTATTATTTCCAAAGAAATAGTATTCTGAAGTCCAAGAATTAGAAGCAGGCGTGTTCTACAATGTAGATCCTACATATAGGTAAAGACCCTGAGACCCAACAAGGTTAAGCAGTACTCTGAGGTTGCCCAACACAGCTGAGCAAATGTGGACATAGTGCCTGGGGCTGCGTCTGTTCCTGTTAGGTTGCCATGTATCCTTGTATCTAGATGTCCTCTAGCTTCATGCAGTCATAAGTGGGGTTTTTTGGAGGTGGCTGGAGCTGGGGTGAGTGATGCTTGGATCAAGGATGTGGTGCTGGGATTGATTCACGGTGCAATGCTAGTATTAAAAATGTGAATGCTACCTGCCCTAAGGGCGGGTAAGCCTGGACAAGACATAAGAGACAGAAAGAGGGCTGTGGCCACTCATTGCTTATTGTTTACTGCTTCTTTGCTGCTTTGCTAGCTTCTATCTGCCAAGAACCATTTCTCCTCTGAGACAGCCCTCTCCCATGTTACTGCTGGTGCCAGCCAACTATGGACTGAAATCCTTACAAACTGTGAGCCAAATAAACCTTTTCTCCTGTAACTCTGGGTGTCAGATATTTTGTCTCAGCAACAAGTAACTAAGACACAGGTCAATCGTGTTCCTTCCCCCAGATCAGTGGCTGGGACTGGACTCTGGGTGCCGTGAGGCTGGAGGTGGAACTTACTCAGGTCCTGGGTGAATTTGGCTCTCGTAAAAGAAGTTGGATCTATGCATTTATGGTTGTCCTGATGGTGGATCAAGAGGACTTGAGGGTCTTTCCAAGAAGCCACAGATTTGGAGCATGAACTATTTTTCTCATTTATTCCCCAAAGCCCTCTTTTCTGAGAAGAAAAGTGAGTAAAATGTCATCTGTCACTGTAAAGTGATGAGCAAAGTGACATTCATCACAGCTTCTGTGTTAGGGATCTCCAGAGAAACAGAACAACAGGAGACATAGGTTGATCAGTCCTTTGATTGATGGATGGATGGATTGATAGATATAGATGTACACTTGGCTCTATAAGAAATTTATTATGGGTTTATTACTAGAACACTCATCATATGCTGTATGCAAGCTGGAAAGCTAGAGAAAACCAATGCTGTAAGTTAGTACAAAGCCAAAGGCCTAAGAACTATGATGTTCAAGAGCAAAAGCGGACAGGTGTCCGAGCTGTAGGAGAGCAAGAATGCATCCTTGCTTTCCATTTTCTAGTCCAACCTTAAGTTAATGAGGTGGAGATGGCTCACACTGGTAAGGGCAGAGCTTCTGTATGGAGTCCACTGATTCCATTGTGAATCTCTGCAGAAACACCTTACAGAGATGCCCAGAAAGAATATTTAGCAGCTATGTGGACAACTTGTGGCCCAGACAGGTAACACCTGCAATTAACCACCACAACTTCCTTTCTTTACTCAAAGGAACATGGCCCACCTTTTTCTAAAACCTTCCTGTAAGATGCTCCCTCTTTCAGAGATGATCTTCCTGCTCCTCATCTTTTCAAAACTACCCTCACCTCTCTCAGCGCTTCACACTGTTAACACTTTCAGATATACTCTAAGACATGATCTTCTCAGAAAACAACCCATCTGACAGCCCAAGCCATCACCTCCGGCCTGTCAGGGTCCACAGTGCACAACTGGGTCCAGACCTTGTGTCCTTCCCAGTAGTAGTTAGTAGCCTTAAGTGTGTTGTAATAGAGAGGTGGACTGTTTGAACCAGAAAACTTAAAAAAAAAAGAACCTTTAATAAGGTATAGTTGACTTACAATAATTAAGATCTGGCTTAATCTAAAAAATCTCCAAAAGTCTCATGTGTTTGGAGGTGGGGGTTTTAGAGGGAGATTGGAAACGTGGAGGGAAATAGTACTCAGCAGTGGATTAATCCATTAGTGAATTCACAGATGGAAGTGCCAGTAGGAGATGGATCCAGCTGCAGGAGGTGATTCACTAAGCATGTGCCTCTGGAGGTAGCTCCTGCTCTTGCTCTTCACTGTGTGTCTTCTTCCTGGTCCAGCAACTATCCTCTGCTGTGTCTTTCCACCATTCAAAATGTTACCTTGCAGCCAGCTGACCATGAATTTAAACCTCTAAAACCACAACTAAAAATAAACTGTTCCTCCTTTAAGTACAGGTTTCAGGTATTTTTGTCCCACTGACAGGAAAGGAACTGATAGCAAACTATGTATTTAAAGTGGTTAGTCTATCTGATGAAGTTTTCATGTATGGCAACCCCTATGCAACCATTATCATGATCCTTAAAAAGGTAATCATCACCTGGGGATGGTGCTACACACCCATAACTCCAACACTCTGGAAGCCCACAGTAGGAGGATGGAAAGTTTGATCCAAGCTTGTGCAACTTAAACACTTAGCAAGACCTGGTCACACACACACAACAAAATTAAATAATAAAAATAAAAAGGCCTGGGAATGCAGCTCAGTGTGAAGGCCCAGGGTTCAATACCCAGGATTTTATTTTATTTTATTTTTTGCAGTACCAGCGATCGAACTCAGGGACTTGCACTTGCCAGGCAGGCACTTATGCCACTGAGCTAGAGGGAGACTGGAAACATGGAGGAAAGCTGTACTCAACAGTGGACTAATCCTTCGGTGAATTCACAAATGAAAGTGCTGGTAGGAGGTGGATCCAGTGGCAGGATCCAGCCTCAATATCCAGGATTTTAAAAAGGGGAAAAGAATTCAGCATCACATCCAAAAGTTGTCCCTCAATAATCTCTCTTTCCTACTCCTCCTTCTCCCCAGACCTGAGGCAAACATTGATCTACTTTCTGCCACTATACATTAAATTGCATTTTCTAGAGTTTTATATAAAAAGAAAGTATATCCTCCTTTTTGTATGGATTTTTTCACTCATCATAATTATTTTAAGATTTACTCATGCCATTACATATATTAATCTTTTATTTTTATGTATTTCTGAGTCTCTTTCCACTGTATGGAATTACTATACTTTCTTTATGTGTCTATCTGTTGGTTGACATTTGTGTTATTTTCAATTTGAGGCTGTTATAGATAAACCTGCTAAGATTACTCATGTACAAATCCTGGAATGGGCATATAATTCACTATTACTTCATTAATACCTACAAATGGACTGTCTGGATCATAGTGTAGATGTACACACACTTTTTAGGAACCTGCTCAGCTGTTTGCAAAGGAGTTAATCCAACCAGCAGGATATGATAGTTCCAGTTCCTCCAAAGTAGACTATGATCAGTTCATGTTTGTTTCAGTCATTCCAAAGGTGTAGTGGCATCTTACAGTTTCAGTTTTTACTTCCATATTGAATGACAATGTTAAGTACAATATCTTTTTGTATGCCTTTTGTGTTATCTATATGTCTCCTTTGGGGAAATGTCTGTTCAAATATTTTGTCCGTGTTCAATAGGTTGTTTCTTATTACTAGATTTTATGAGTTCTTTATATATGCTGAATACAACTCTTTTTTTAAATTTTTTGGTACTAGGAATCAAACTCAGAACCTTGCACTTGCCAGGCAGGTGCTTGTGCCTCTGAGCTATATCCCCAGCCCTGAATACAACTCTTTCATCAGGTTATATTTTACAAAACTTTTCTGTCAGCCTATAGATCCCCTTTTCATGCTTGTAACAGTATTTTGGGGAGCAGAAATTAATTTTGATGAAATGGAAGTTATTGGTTCATTCCTCTGTGAATTATGCTTATCTAAAGCCACAATGACTTTCTCCTTTGTGTTCTTCTAGAAACTTTATAGTTTTACATTTTACATTTATATGTAGGCCTATGATTCACTTAAAGTTAATTGTTTATGTGATATGTGAAGTATAGATTTGATTGCATTTTCTTGCATTTGAATTTTCAGTAGTTTTGATTCCCTTTGTTGGAAAGCTATTTTTTCTTGTCCTTCTTTGCAAAACAAAATTATGTGAATGTATGTATGTATGTGTATATATATATATATATATATATATATATATCTGGATTACCTGTTCTAGTCTATCCATCTTTCTATTTTTATGAAAATACTATATTGTTTTGATTAATATAACTTTATAATACTTCTTATAAGTAAATAGTATTCACTTTTCACTTTCCACCTTTCTTCCTCTTCCAGAATGGTTTTGTCTATTCCTGGTCCTTTGTATTTCTACATGAATTTTGGAATCAGCTTGTCAATTTCTACACATAGCTTGCTAAGGTTTTGATTGATTGAGACATTAAATCAACTTGGGAAGAATTGACGTTTTAATAACATTGAATCTTACAACCTGTGAATAGTTTGTATCTCTCCATTTATTTAGGTCTTCTTTAATTTATCTCACAATATTTTGTTGTTGTCACTGTGCAAACCTTTCACATTTACTGTCAAATTTATCTCTAACTATTTCGTATTTTTGGTGCCATTGTAAATTATAGCTTGAAATCACAATTTCCATTATTCATTGCTCATACGTAGAAATAATTGTCTCTTTCATATTGTTCTCATATTCTGCAACCTTGCTAAACTTGCTTATTAGTTCTATTAGTTTTCTGGTGATCCTATCAGATGTGCTATGTAGATGATATTATCATTTGTAACCAGAGTTTGAGTTCTTCCTTTTCAGTCTAGATACCCACTAGGCCTTCTTCTCCATTTGATCAGGCATTATTCAGTTTTTCATGTTGTTCTAGAGCAGTGGCGGCGAACCTATGGCATGTGTGCCACAGTGGGCACACAGAGCTGTCTCTGTTGACACCTGAGCCAAGTCACCTGAGAAATTGAGTGCCAGATAACAGTTGTTGTTTTCTAAACTAAAACCTCAGTGTTCAGATTTAATACCAATGCCAGCACTTTGCAATAAATAAGTGTGTTTTGGGTTGCAGTTTGGGTGCTCCGTGTCTAAAAGGTTCTCCATCACTGGTGTAGAGCATAGCAGAGACTAGCCCCATGGTGCAGAGAATATTTGCTGATCATTCAAAGAAGCACAGACACTTTCCTGTACCTTTGAAGCAAGCTTTAACAACTTGAATGTATTTACCTGACACCAAAACAAACAGTTGTGAAGGAAAAATTTTCAGAAAATAAGCATGATGATTTGATATAGAAAAACAGACATCCATTTAGATATTAATCATTTGAACTAGTTTAATTTTCTGTCTGTTTGTCTGTCTGTCTGTCGATGTCCTATCTGTTTATCTGTCTGTTTCACAATGCAGTCAATTCTGGAAATCTATTACCTTGGCCCAGAGATGTGTCTTAAAAATATGCTCTGACTCAATTTCTTATATTTTTCTTATTTTATTTTAAAGAGAATTAAAAAAACTTTAAAACCATTAAAATGATATAAATTTCAAAACAAGGTGATGGGAAAATGGTTGTTATATTGCATATTGTTATCTTCAAAGTAGTTGTTCTCGCTTGATTTCTGAGTTTCACTGCTACTTCTTTTGTGCCCCAGGAAATATTCTCATTCTGTAGACCCAGGGGATATTCCTATTCTACAAAGTCAGCGAACCTTTGAGGCATATTATATGTTTACTATGTATCAGTCTTCTGTATTCATTGTAGTTTCTCAGGACATGACATAAATTTTCTGCTTTCTGGTAGTTCACTTTTTCAGGAAGTAGATGGTTAGGGATTCAATTCATATCTACTTCCATATGCGTTTGTATAGTCATGTCCCTATCTGGGCCTTTGCCTAATGAGGCAGTCTAAGAAAAGAGTGTAACATGTGGTATTCACCAGGTTGCTCAGGCGCAAGACTTAGACGCTTCCTCTGTAATGGTCTGGATCAGAAATATCACCTAAAGGCTTGAACTCCAGCCTGTGGTGCTGCTTGTTGGAGGTGGTGTAACCTTTAACAGGTGGGGCCTCAAGGAAAGAAGTGAGGTTACTGAGCATGTGCCCTTGATGGGGACACTGAATCTCTGACCTCTCTTCTCTCCTACTTCCCTTTTCCCTTTCTTCTCCCCTCCTTCCTCTCCTCTTTTTTTACCTCCTCCTCTTCTCCCTTCTCCCAGCCCTCCTCCCCTCACTTCTCCTCCTCTTCCTCCTCCTCACCCTCCTTCTTTCCTGGCTGTCATGAGGTGAGCCGCTTTCCTTCCCTATTATGTATATGTCTATTACGATGTGCTACCTCACCACAGGCCCCGGAGCTCGCAGGCTAAGTAACTATGGATTGAAACTACAAACAAAAACAAAACTTTTCTGTCACTGGGATAAAATACTCAACACCCACAACTTAAAAGATGAGCACTTTAAAGTCAGGAACAAGACAAGGATGTCCATTGTCACCACTCCTTTTCAACATAGTTCTGGAAGCACTAGCCAGAGCAATCAGATGAGAGAGAGAAATAAAAGGAATAAGGATAGGAAAGGAAGAAGTCAAACTATCACTATTTGCAGATGACATGATACTATACATGGAGGACCCCAAAAACTCCACAAGAAAACTCCTGGAATTAATTGACAAATTCGGCAGCGTAGCCGGATACACAGTCAACACCCAAAAATCAATAGCATTCCTATACGCGAACAACAAACAGACTGAGAGAGAAATTGAGGAAACCATACCCTTTACAATAGCAACCAAGAAATTGAAATACTTAGGAATCAATCTAACAAAGAATGTGAAAGATTTATTCAGTGAAAACTACAGTACTCTGAAAAAGGAGATTGAAGAGGATTTCAATAAATGGAAAAACATACCCTGCTCATGGTTAGGAAGAAC
>PVLD010001713.1:93241-190321 GCA_004027595.1 Dinomys branickii | reverse complement strand
AAGAAGGCCTGTTTAATAAATGGTGCTGGAAAAACTGGCTTGCCTCTTGCCGAAAACTGAAAATAGACCCCAGTCTATCACCATGCACCAAACTCAGGTCAGAATGGATCATAGACCTCAACATTAAAACAGAAACTCTAAACCTATTGGAAGAGAAAGTAGGTAAAAATCTTGAAGACATAGGAGTAGGCGGAGAGTTCATGAACAAAAATGAAGCTGCAAGGGAAACACTTCAAAGAATCAATAATTGGGACCTCATCCTACTGAAAAGTTTTTGTACATCTAAAGAAATCACCAGCAAAGTAAAAAGAAAACCCACAAATTGGGAAAAAATCCTAGCTGGCTGTCCCTCAGACAAAGGTCTTCTATCTAGAACATACAAAGAACTAAAAAACATGTACATGTCCAAATTCAAAGACCCAATCCAGAAATGGGCATCTGAGATGAATACACATTTCTCAGATAAAGAAATACAAATAGCAAATAAATATATGAGAAAATGTTCCACATCCTTAGTCATTTGAGAAATGTAAATGAAAACAACATCGAGATTTCATCTCACCCCAGTAAGACTGGCCAGTATGAAAAAGTCATCCAATAACAGAGGCTGGCGAGTCTGTGGAGAAATAGGGACTCTACTGCCCTGCTGGTGGGAATGCAGACTGGTGAAACCACTGTGGAGAGCAGTTTGGAGATTTGTCAGCAAACTAGGTCTAGAGGTTCCATTCAGCCAGCTATTCCTCTTCTGGGTATTTTCCCAGAAATCTGAAAACATCATATCACTCTGATATATGTGCACCCATGTTTATAGCAGCACAATTTGTAATAGCTAAAATGTGGAAGCAACCCTAGTGTCCATCCACAGAAGACTGGATTAAAAAATTGTGGCATTTTTATATAATGGAATATTATTCAGCTATAAAGAAAGACAGTTTTGGGCACTTTGTAGGCAAGTGGTCAAAAGTGGAATCCATACTCATAAGTGAAATAAATCAGCGGTACATGTGCAGGCAACGTATTGTATCACTGGTGTAAGAACCCGAGGGTGGGAATATAAACTAAGAGACATGAAGGAAATCTGTTCAAAAACAAAGAACAGATGCGACGAGGGAAAGGAGCAAAGAAAGAGGCAAAAATGTATGTATGTATATATGTATATACATATATGCAGGAGGGCTACCATGGTCCTACTATTGCATTATATCACTTAATGCTAAGGAATAATTAGTGATGCGTTATTTGATCAATCTTTTATGTCTGTATGTGTTATCCTGAACACACACTTCGAAGATATCAATATGCAAAGCAGCAACTATTGTTGTTGTTTTTTTTTGTCTTTGGTTTTTTGTTTTTTGTGTTTCTCTGTTGTTGCGATGATTAATTGTCTGACCAATTTTGCATGTCTATATCTGTGTTCATTTATATACACTTCGAAGATATCAATAGGTAAAGCAACAACCATTGTTGAGTCCATGTCACCTTGCCTATAAATCAGTTTTGATTGTACTATTTTTTATGCTAATTTGTGTCTGTTTGTTAATATGTTTTTGTGCTTTTATTTTTCTAATATAAAAAAAATAATTAGATGCAGACTTCTGTAAGATGTTGTATTTTCACCATGGCTAAATACACTGGGCACACAATGGACTTTAAAAAAAATCCAGATGGCATTTTTGCATGCAAATGAAGGGCAGTGATTTAATTTCAAACCCTTCCTCTGGTACCTGCCCAAATCCATTCAGGGTGTGAGCAGGAGGACCTGAGGGGCTGTGGAGGCAGCAGTTGAAATCGCGTGCATGCAGTTGTTGTTCCAACTTTGGAGGTTGGCGTGAAGCCACCTTTAAGATTTGGCCTTCTCTGTCTGTGATCCTAGGAAATTTCCCCGGGATTAAAGTTGTGCTCCAGGGAACGCCGAAAAGTAATGATTTTTGTATCTGTAAATAAGGCCGTTGCTATGTGTGAGTGGCAGCGTTCCATAGACCTTAGCTATTTTCGCTTTTTTGTGGTCCACCCATCAATTACAAAGAGCAAAAGGGTGTTTCCTTTGCAGTTGAAAATAGCTTTTGGCAGGGTTTTTTGACACAGTTTTTCAGTGAGCCACGGGACCTGTCACCTCAATCATTCTGCTTTGCCTTTCGTTCTCCCACAGAAGTGATTTTAAGGAGGGGAGGGTAACTGATCAGACGATGTCAAAGGGGCAGTGAGCAGGTTAATAACAACCTGTCAGCACCTGGAGCGGCCACATGTAAACACATTAGGTTTGGGGTGCAGCGGGCTTCCAAAGTGTCCGTTCCCTCGTCGCCCTGCACTTGTATAACTATGTCTCTTCGTCTCCCTACCCCGAGAACCCCCACCGATGTCATGACAGCCCTCCCCCATAAAAAACAAGGCGCAGGACTCACGACTGTAAACATTCACTCTTTGCTTCCTTGACTCCCCCCAAAATAATAAAATTACTTCTAGAATATTCGTTACTGGAGAATCATAATCACACATCCTCAAGTGTGTCACAGGACTTTCAAAATAACCATGTTCAAATCTTCAAATCACCTTGCTGCTGCTGTTGAAAATAAATGGAAGCCTGGAGAGACGCCGTCAGAAGGAGCCGCCTCGCCGTCTTTCTGGGGGCTTCCCTTGCACTAATGTGCACCTCCAGAACAACCTCTTGAGGTAAGTACTGCATTTATCACCTTCTACAGAGAAGCTGAAGCAGGAGCAATCGAGGATCCTGCCTGTGTTTTCAATAGCTAGAGGTGGATTTCAAGCCAAGGCCCCTTGCCTCCAGTATGCTCCTCCCCAGTGATGATGCTGCCTACGGTGACGATCACAAAGCTGCTGTGATGGGGAACTGTTCTGAGAAGCAGTGATGAGTGAGATTTCACTGAGACTGGCTCACCTTCCTTAGAGGACCTAGAGTGGAAATATAAAAGTCTAGGAATATAAAATGCATGGTGATACACACCTATAACTCCTGTACTCTGGGGGGCTGAGGCAGGAGGATTACAAGTTTCAGCCCAGCCCGGGAAACTGGTGACTTAGCAAGACTCTGACTCAAAATAAATTTTAAAAAAATGACAAAGGGGGATGCTGATGCCTAGTATGCAGGCCGTGGGCTCAAGCACTAAGTAAATAAATGCATAAATAAATTTAAAATGGGCTGGGGGTACAACTCCATGCAAAGGCCTAAAATTCAGTCTCCAATACTGTAAAAAACAGCAAGGTTTGCTCAGTGGATTGGTCCAGAGACATCTTGCAGCTGCTTAGTGGGAGACCCGAGGCTTGAGGTACAGACTTCCTTTCCCCCCTCACCACGTGAGTGAGTAATTAGAACATGTCTCTCTGGAAAAGATTCCCATGACATTCTCTTTTTCAGGAATCCTTCTCCTGCTCCTCTTTCTGGGTGCTGTTTTCCTGTGTCTCCTGCACAGCTGCTTCTGCTTAGCGAAGTGATGTGGGAAGAGAAGGGGAAGACGGTGAAGAAACCAGGTTTTGTGTCCTGACCCTGGTGTTTGCTTGCTGTTTGAAGCAAAGCAACCCTACTTCTGGGGCCCTCTCTTAGCTCATCTGCACATCCGTAACGCAAACCTGTCTGTTATTGTATCACTGGGGTTTTACTTAAGAACCAAGGTTTCTAGATCTCTGTATCTTTGCTACTTACACTGGGGTCTGCAGACCAGTGGCATGAGCAACAGCAGTTGCTGGATGGAAATGAAGAGTCTTTAGCCCAGCTTCAAATTTGCTGAGAAGCAGTCTGTACTGTAACAAGGTCTTCAAGGGGCTCGTGTGCACTTTCTCACTCGAGAAACCCTGGAAGTTTGAGCTCCAAGGCGAGGCATGGGAAGAAGGGTTACCCTTTCTTCTTACTTCTGTTTCTTCTACCTTTTTTGCTGCCCCCAAAGGGCAATCAGGTCACCGACCCTTTACTCCTAGGACTGGCTTTGAAATGCTTTGGTCTTACAGAGAGGTTATGTGCTACATATACTGTCTACTATTGAATGCTTTTGCCAGTGTGGTAAGCAGATCCTGTGGTAGCGTCTTGAAATGAAACCCAGTGACTCATACAGCAAAGGGAATAAAATAAGATAAGTAATCTCTTAACAGAGCCAATTTTCACCCCCAAGTATTTGCCACAAACTTGGAAAATGACCCTTGGGTTTCAGAGGTTTTGGGTTTTAGAGATGGCTGATGAGGACTGGGGATATGATTTTTTTCAGAGATGTAGTGTCCTGGAGCTTGTCAAATTCTGAGGTGTCAGTTCATCAGTTGTTTCTTCCTGGGCAAATCCTCTGTAGACTGCAGCTAAATCAGAGCCATGAAGAGGGGAGGCATTTACAGAGCCGCCCAACATTCTCTGGGGTGCTGCTTGGTGTATTCTGCTTCCACAGAGTCCTCTCTCTCTCCCTACGCTTGAGGCAGATGAGTAATTTGGAGACAGAATCTGTTCATTTTCTCCATCTTGGAAGTTAAAGCCTGAGGTCAGATTATGGTCCTTTCTCCACACCACTGAGAAGAATGCACAGTCCCTATAAAGAAGATGTAGCCTTTTAAAACAGCACTCTGAAATCATATAAAGACCTCAACAAAATGGAGGTGTACCTCACGATAACACTTATGACCACGCTTTTTTAAAGTAGAGGAAGAAATGTGTGTAGCATCAAATTTCTTTCAAAAGATGAAGGAATTGCCCTTCTCAGTCCAGTCCTTTCCACTTTCCACCTCTTTCACAGGGAGCCCTGGAAGTATTTAAGCTCTGTGTCTAGGATCTCCAAAGGCGGAACACTAAAATTTTTTCTCCAACATAGACCTCTTTGTCGAAGCCCACAGGAAAATAATGAAATGGAGGCAAAAGCAATAGGGTAAGTTCATCACTGCTGTTTCAAAAAAGAAAAACAAAGGTCCACCTACAAAGAAACACCACTCAGAGAACTGTGAGGTTTAAAAGATGGAAGGGAGTTAGTAATTCTGGTTCAGTCATTTGGCTCCTGACCTCCATCATCCCCAGCTATGCAGAGAGTTGGGACATCCCCACTTGCCTGTAGATTACAGTGGTTGGAAGGGTAGGTGGCATTGGGAAATAGGAACCAAAGGGGCTATGACTTTTCTCCCAGAATTATCTACACACTCACCACCAGGGCCCTTTTACAGACAGTGGAATTAAAATAATCAGCCCAAAATTGTGCCACCTCTGGAGAATTGTGTGAAATTTTTATGTCTGATCAGACCCACAATTTTTCTCATCCAGACAAGATTTCCAGTTGTACCACTCCTCTTGCTCATCAGTAGACCTTAAGAGGCCATTGCCCCCAAGCTAAGGAGCAGGAAACTAACACTGACAAATGTTAAATAAATTCCCCAATATAGCTAGAACCCCTGTTTAATCCCCAAGAGTTACACTCTTAAAATCTATGTGGTTTCTAGTTTTGTTCTGACCCTTTGTGCTACAGAAGCCCAAAAGTCCTGGGTACAGGACGAGGATGTCCAGGAAGCAGGGCTGGGTAGGCAACTTCAGTGCTGCGCATGGAAAAAGGCGTCTGGCAAAATTAAAGAGTGCTGGTGGGGCTGGGATTCGGGTGTCCACAGAAGATGATTTAGGGCTCGTTCTCAACCTGCCTTCTATCTCCCTCCCAGGGATGTAGGTGAGATAATCATAGGATTATAGTGATGAAATGGAACTCCTAAAGCCACCCAATCAAGCCCCCTGCCTGCAGGCAGTGGTTCCTTTAAATTACACATTTTCTTCTTCTGTTTCAAGATCTTAAAAGGAGGAATTTCCAAATCACTTAAAGATATCTGTGACAGGGGCTCACAGGTTTACTAGTGATTAATCATTTTGTAATGAGAAATTCAAATTAATTTCCAACCTTTCATTAAGTTTTTATATGGGGTGTGAGTGTGTATGTGTGTGTGTGAGTGTGTGTGTGGGTGCCTGTGTTTGTTAAATGTTTCAAGGTGTCACAGATAGTGTGTCCTTACATTCTGTTACAATGTTCTTGGATGATCAAAGAGTGAAACAATTTCAAAAATTTAAAACCAATAAAAATACATTAAAAATCATATGCTCACTACCAGTCTTCTGCTTCTGGTTTTGTTAGAAATTAGCCACACAACTGCAAATCAATAAATATCCCTGATATTTAACTTTTGTCTTATAAACTGAGGCTTCATATAGCGTTGCTGATGGTTGTTTAGAGGTCTGAGTAATACAGATTCTAAGTAGTGTAGTATTTGCGCCTGAGAAGAGCTCAGAAGAGGGATGCTGTTGGGATACTGATTTGTGTAGGTGCCAGAAAGAAGGAGAGATTTCAGGTGGTTATTGAAAAATAATAGATTGTCTTGCTCTACCATTAGGAAACACTTTCCATATTACAGGTCAAGCAGGAACATTATTTTTGACCATTCAGTGAGGAGTCGGCTATGGGTGCAGATTAGAAGGAAGGAGTGAGATCATATGAACTAGAATTCTGAGAGTTGAGGCTTTGGACATAACATTAAAAATAGCAACAAAAGGTGCTTTAGAAATGGGAAAAGCAGAGAGGAAGAAATCACACACATAGAACATTCTCAATATCCCAGGTCTTAGGCTTGCGCTGAAAATATGCAGCCCTCTGGATGATTATCCAGAAAGTGAGGATCAGTTTCTATGGTGTAATGTTCATCTTATGCATCACCTTGACTGAGCTAAGAGATTTCCAGATTCTGGTAATTCATTATTTCTGGGTGCAACAGTGAGGGTTGGTCAAGAAGAGATGGGCATTTGAGCTAGTAGAGCAAGTAAAGATCACCAAGGTGAGTGGGTGCTTCCCAACCCATTAAGGGGCCTAAATGAAACCAAAAGGTGGAGGAATTCGCTCTTTTGAATTGGAGCATCCAGCCTAGACTGCCATCAGATACCAATGATCCTGCTTACGAAGCCTTTGAACTTAGACTGGGACTTACATGGTGGCTTTTGTTTGTAACTGCACCACTGCCTTTCCTGGGCCAATGGACTGCAATTGGTGGATCATGGGACTTCACAGAAGCTATCAGCCCACAAGCCAATTTCCCTACAATAATCCTCTTCTATATAGCTTGCTGCTCTGTGTCTCTGGAAAACTCTAATATCCCCATCCTACAGACAATGCAAGAAGATTCAGGAAGATTACATAATTGACCTTCAGTCACCCTGTAAGGAATTGGATTCAAAGCTGAGTTTGGGCGTCCCAGCATGTAAACTGATAGGTGTTATCAACATTTCACAAAGAAGTGGAATAGAGTCACCCACAGTTAAGGAAGGTAGAAGAGCAAACATTCTAAAGGAAAATTCTGGAAGAATTCTGGAAGAATTTTAGGGCAGGTGGATTGGTTGTGGGTAATACTAGAAATGAAGAAATCAATATAACTGCACCTTTGGAGTAAAAAACACTTGGAGATGTTTGATTCTCCTGATATCAAGAAGAAATAGAAAGTGATTTAGAAGGGGCTGGGATTCATCTTGGATATGTGGATCCGGGGCTGAAATTAATTTCCTTGGTTACCATGTTCAGAAGGATGCTGGTACAATAAGTATGGGAAAATTAGTACAAAGGCAAAGATACACACAAAGCTCTGGAAGTTATTGTGCCAGTGATAACTGCCATTTCAAGAAAGAAGAAACTCTACAATGAAGAAAGAAAAGAACACTTCCAGGAGATTTGTGGCAATGGAAAACATGTAAACATTATGCTGCAGTCGTAGCTCAGTGGTAGAGTACTTGCCTAGAGTATGTGAGGATCTGGGTCCAATCCCCAGGACCACACACACACACACACACACACACACACACACACACAAGCAAAGAAAAAGAACAGGAGAAGAGTACCAGGCAAGCAGAATATCTAGAAGCTGGGAAATGTGATGCAGGATGGAGTGGGGAGAAAGAGACATGAGGAGGTCATTAATCCTCAGAAATTCAAAATTACAACAGAGAAACCTATTTGAGTGGAGATAGATAATGTCATATGATTTCTTTCCTTACATCATATGAGATCTTTTTTCCTTCACTGTTGCTTCAGGCATTTGGTATAACTATGATCCTGGGGTTTCCTCAACAGAAGAGAAATACTGTCGACCTTGTTCTAATATGAATTAACACCTGAAAACAGTGCACACTCCTAGGCCTCCAAGAATGTTAGCTGCAGAAATGGTGGCCCAGCTTTAAGTTCTTCCAGTGAGTCAGGCTCTGTGCCAGACACCAGCTTTGTGGGTGAGCAGGTGAAGCCTCCACTCACCCACATGCCATCATTACCTCACCAAGGCGAAGAAAGAGTGGGAAGGGCAAAGGGTGTCCCTGGGATGTGGGAGACAGTTAGGGGCCGCATTGTTTCAAGGCTCAGGCTCTGCCGCATAGGCAGGAGAGGCTCATTTTCAGACAGTGTGACTCCCGATCACATAAATAAGCCCCAACTGGACGCAGACTCTAGCCCAGGAAGATGTTTTCCCCAAGGCAGACTGGCGGGGAGCTCAGCGGCTTTGCCCCTTTCCCCTGCAGAGATCATCTGTTGGGAGCAGGCGGGAGTCTCCCTAGAAATCAATGTCTTCTGAGAGTAGCTAGGTCAGGGAAGGGCAGTCTGCTAGGCAGTTTCTGATGCCTCTTTCTTTGGTTTGTTCTTTTACCATTCAAATGGGGTGCTCTCCCACCTGCTTCCAGAAGGTAAATCCAGTCTGTCTGAAATCAGCACAGATTTAATTATATACACTGTGTGTCCCCTCTTCTCTTGATATTCATTTCGTGGACAAGCGGGAGTCAGGGAAAATCACAGCAGCTTCTTTGCAGATATCTCTCGGCATCCAGCGCTCACACATACAGAAGCTTTCTCACTCTGTCTTCCTGCATGCAGCCCAATACAGAGCAGAAAAAAGCTTTCAAAATATTAATCATCCTCTATTTTTTTTAGTCAGATGAAACTGTCCTCCACTTTTGTCCATATAAATACAAAATTATCCTTCTGCAAGTTGAGGTGGTGGCAGCCCCTGCACACAGTTATATTTTGCAGATAACAGGATTAGCTTGGATGTGGGTAATAAGTTGGTGAATCTCCCCCCGGCCATTTCTCAACACTGTGAGAGCACTAATCCTTTATGCTTTGATGTCTTCTAGTTTTCCATCAGGTGCGCCACGGACTATTTGTCCTGGGGCAGTCAGCTCTCTTATAAGATCTTATAGTGTCCTCATTAGCTGTGCCTATTTACCCAGCCAGCCTGTTGAACCCAATTTATAGTTTATGTGATTAATTCCCAAAGTACAGTAAACCTTAGCTCTAAGGCTCTCTATTATATGACTGCATCTCCTTTAAGGGCAAACACAAGCTTCGGTTCTTTTGCTGTATGACTGCATTATATATAAAATACACTCAGAATTTGACTCTGGATGATGCAGTCCACATCATTCTATACACTTATTTTATAGCACACAGCTCATAAAGCGGAGAAGGCTACACATCAGACTGTAAAGTACTAACTATCTGAGGGAATCATTTGGTTTTTTGCTTTAAAAGATTTATTTTGGCTGAAATTACCACATAATACTACTATCAGGTTAAACAGTGAATTGGCAAGCCACTCTTCGTCTACTGAATTATAAGTTTCAAAAGGCTTAAGGGTAACAGGGCAGCACACACCCAGGGGCTCCTTTTCATCTCTGGCGTGCAGGCTTGGAAGATGACAGGTTTAAGTGGTGCTGTGTGTATGTGCGTGTGTGCACGTGTGTGTGTGTGTGTGTGAGTGTGTGTATGTGCGTGTGTGCACATGTGTGTGTGCGAGTGTGTGTATGTGTGTACATGCACATGTGTGTGAGTGTGTATGTGTGTTTGCACATGCGTGTGTGAGTGTGTGTATGTGCATGTGTGCACATGTGTGTGTGTGCGTGTGAGTGTGTGTATGTGTGTACATGCACATGTGTGTGGGTGTGTGGGTGTGAGTGTGTGTGTGTGTACATGCACATATGTGTGGGTGTGTGGGTGTGAGTGTGTGTATGTGTGTACATGCACATGTGTAGAGACCAAGAAGAAGACAGAGGACAATATGAAGAAAACAGCACTCAAAGGAATCTGTGCTCCTATAGCTGAGAGAATTGTGGTCAAGTCACACTTGGTATAAGTTTTAAAAAATATAGTAACAACAAACCCATGGATCTCATCCCCCAGGGACATTTGGGAATGGCAGAGATGTTTTGGTTGTCAGGACTTGGGGGGCTGGGGGAGCTCCTGGCATCTAATGGCTGCAGTCAGGAGAATTGCTGAATATCCCATAGGTAACCCTCTGCAAGAAAAATATGTGGCCTCAAACACCAAGAGTTGAGAAATCCCATCCACATTTTTGGAAGACAAGGAGAGAATGCAGGAAACTTCATAATTTATGATCTTGAATCTTAAAAAACATGTGAATGTTGAGAAAATAGGAAAAACAGTTGATGTCTGGCATCTATTTGATTGTGCAAAGAAAACAGATTGGCGTTGAGTATTTATACAGTAACAACTCAAGCCTCTCACTGCTTTTCTACTTCTTGCCTTCTAATTTGGTGCATAACAAACCTAACATGTGGGTGGTAAAAAAAACAAAGTGTGCAGTATGCTTCAAGTCCTTCATTTTCCTGCTCATTGGCAGCTCCAGGAGCACATTTCAAGGGCCAACATTTGAAAAAGAATGTCTTTGAAACAATCTGTGGGCTTTACCTCTATACTATTTCTCTTCTGGCTCTCTTTGTATTCCCTCTGCTTTCCATTGCTGTGAGAATGAAGGATCATGGGTATTTGCTAATGCGTTACTTGTCTATTAACTAATAATGCCACAAATTTTGTTGGGACATTTTCATATGTTATAGTCTTCATTTGCAGATGATTAAGCTGACTCTGTAAGGGGATAAAAAATAGCTCAGAAGAAGAGACTGGGAAATTGTTGCTCGATGCAATGGGAAGATCTCAGAGCAATACATTGGCCCAGCATCTTTGTTTCAGAAAAATTACACCCCAGGAAACCTGTAAACATTTGATGCTGGAAAAATTAAGACAAGTGCCTAAATATTTTCTGGACTAGCACCTTTTAAAAATAGATTTAAGAAACAAATAGTTTATTATAAACACAACATCATTTTTTTTTTCTTTTTGAGACAAAGTTTCCCTATGCAATTCAGGTTGGCCTTGAATTCACTTTGTAGCCCAGGCTGGCCTCAAACTCTCAGTGATCCTTCTGCTTTAGCCTCCTGAGTAAATACAACATCTTGCAGAAATATTTTGTTTCCATATTCTGGTTCTATGGACCAGCGAATAAAGTGTTCATCATTCAGGGTATCAAGAAAAGGACCTTGGGCTTATTGATAACCCAGTCCTCTCTCTCAGGGCATACTAAGGACAGCTCTAGTACCTTTCATTGCTCCAGCACCCAAGACTGCTTTAGAAATTAAGGATCACTGATTACATGAGCCCCTCTGTGACCTAACAGTGTCATAAAACCATAGCATGGAATTTTTTACCCAAAGGGGCCCAAAGGTGATTAAATAGAAAGGAGGTGACTCTTCCCTTAAAATGTTGGAGCATATGAATTTGCTGGTAATATGACACAGAGAATAGATTCTCTCCAGGAGTCTGGGTTGGTTGTCTCCTATTTGGAAATGGTAGCATTCATAAAAGCTGCCAAATCTTCTCCCAGAGACAACGCTGCCTTGACATTAAATGGCTTCAAATAATCTGGCTATTGGTTTGCTGCCTTTTGGAGAGCAACTAGTAAGAATCTTTGCCACTGTGTAGGAGGAATAATTCATAAAATACACTCTAAAGTTTCTTATGATACCCCATAGTACTATAGTAAACCTGAAGCTGACACCTTCCAGTTCCAAAAGTCTCTTATTTCATGATGTTAAATACAGAATTATCACAATCTGTAAAAATTCAGTTGGTAGTAGAATGTCTTACGGCAGAATATAATTCTGAGTAAGTGATGATTCATATTTCTTCAATTTTTTGAAATGTAAGCTGGGCATAGTGGTGCACGCCTATAATCCCAGCACTTAAGAGGCTGAGGCAGGAGGATCGTTATGAGTTTGAAGCCAGCCTGGGCTACAAAGTGAGCTCAAGGCCAGCCTGAACTGCATAGAGAGACCTTGTCTCAAAAAAAAAATTTATTCAGTTCTTAATTTTCTTGGTAAATACAAAGTGAAAATCTTCTCAAGGAAATGAAATTCAAATGTCTTGCGCTTAATGACACAGACCAGACAATGCAAATTATTAAAATCAGCTTATATCTTTGAGAATGTAATAATGATAAATCATATTAAAGAAGCACCTACTACATCCTAGAAATCATGCACATCATTCAGGATATTTAGTCAGCACAATAAACTGATGAAGTACATTGCTACTGCTTTCATCACCCATTTTACAGATGCACAAACTGAGTCATAGGGCCTACAAGACTTACTTAAACATCATAAAAGGCAATGAGAAGATTGAAATTCAAGTCTTTCTGATGCTACGTTTTGAGCCCATTTCCCTATATTTTGCATGGCTCCTACTTAAAGGAAAGTAATGTGGGATTAGCATAGTTTTATTATAAGTTCTTATTGTACACTGGAATGAAATCTCTTGAATACAGCACCTAACTCATCATTTTTTAGGTCAAAGTTGAAAATTCACAGTGGTAAAAGTGGAGTAGACTCTAAGAAATGGGTAGAAAACATAATTTTGTTGTGTTCTGTTGCTTGAAGAAATTTGGTGGGGGGATGGTATGCACAGCGGGCTCCTAACAATTCAATACTGTGCAAAGTGGACAATATTTTGCAGAATAATTTTGTTCTTCTTCCTAAAGGGAATAGAGGGCTAAAGAGGTCAAACCTGGGGCTCAAGAAGCACCAGCCCTGAGAGCACTGAACAATCTAGAATTGAGAGCATGGTGTCAGTAATGCTAACAAGGCTGTCTCTTTCTTCCCTCTCCCACCGTCATCGCCAACCTCTTCTCCCAAGCTCCCCGCAAAGCCCCTCAGCACTAGGCACCGCAGGACTGATTTAATTTCCCCAGGATTTTCAGGTGTTCTATAAAGTGGTCTAAGAATAGAGAGCTTGCACAGAGCGTTCTGGGTTTAGAAGACAAGAGAGTGAGGAAAACATAAAACAAAGACCGTGCTTTGGGGCATCTGCTATGGGCCATGGGCGCAGGAGGCAAAGGAAGAGCAGCTGCTGGGGTCAGCTGAACTCTCTTAACGTTGAACTCCATGGAGACTTGGATTCCCCAGACATCTGCTGGGCTAAAGATCCATGCAGGATCAAAGGAGTCACTGAATTGGAGAAATGTGACTTGCTGTTACCAACCGTAGCTAATGTAATTGAAGGAGAAAGTATGTTAGATCTCCTGCTAATGGACAGGTAAGATTTTATTGGAACTAGGAAAACAAGAGGCAGGTTTAATGTTATTGCCCATGTGCTGATGTGTACATAGAGTAAATATGAGAAAACTGAATGCAACGGTGCTAGGAAATTAAACTCAGAGGGAGCGTATTAAGGGATCAAGTAACTACAAGAGAAATATAAAAACTCAAGAGAGTAGTAGACGGACAAACCAACCTGAAGGACAGTCATAATCACAGCTTTCTAGATTACAGTCCTTCAGAAAGACAAATGTGGAGAAATAAACTGATAAACCCTTGCTGAGACTCTGTGTAAATTTGGTATGGGCAACACAAAGCTAGCTGGGAAGCGCCACATCAGTTAAAGCTGTCAGGGCTGTGGAGATAAGCACAGTAAGACATCTAGAATCGATCAGTGATAACAGGAGGGTTAAAGTGAAGAGGGGATTTGACAGAGATATGCCAGGCAAATGGAAAGGATCAGAGAGAAAGGTGTCCGAAGTATCTTACTGAAGGGAGACAGGGAGTTCAGAAGTCATGGATTGAGATTTTAATTACAGTTCTTTGTGAGATATGAAGGCCATGACTTGCCTTCTTGGCATCAGAAGCTTCCTCTTTAACACGAGTGATAGGATCCAGTTGTCAAGTAACTAGCAGTAAGTAGCACAGAAATCTATCTACTGTTGAGATTTCTGAAAAGTTTCAGCCTCCTTCAAATTGCCACTGAAGCTACTAATTTGGGGGTTTATTCAACAACAAATTCAAAGTGTGCCTACCAAGGATATTTACCAAGGCTACACAAATACTTTCCTTTGAAGAGGCCTCTAATTGTACCTTTGCCATTCAGAGAAGGGGCACCAATAGAAATAGAAGAACCGGGAAGTGGGGAAGCTTGGAAAACAGCTGTATCCAAGTCATAAACTTGTCTCGAGAGTGTTACAAGATGGTTGGATTCTCACTGTATTGCTTCTTTCAAGCAACTGAAACCGCAGAACAATAAACTGGGAAATGCTGGTCATTCTTATCTTTTCCTTACTAGAGATCGATTGTTGTGGATAATAATTACAGAGAGAAGACACAGAAAGAGACAGAGACAGAGAGAGTGGGGAGAGAGAGGATATCCATCTATATCTTTTTTCATGGTGATACACTCCCAGTTTGAAGAGTAAAATGGAGATTTCCTACCCTAAAGGTAGAGGAAGGGTCTTACACCTTCACAGAACCATGCAGAATTATAAAATAGCCCACCTGGAAGAGGCCTTGAAAATAAAGTAAGTCCTGAATATTCTTTCATGTGATGAGAAACTTAGGCTCAAGGCAGATGTTTGCCCAATTTGTCTCCTTAGTGTCAGCCTCAATTGACTCTTGGCAATGGAAAGAGTTGTGAAGTGACCCAGAAGTACTTCTCCTCACCAGGCCTTTCCAATTACTTAATTATTCTCATGGCCCTCTCCTCTTGCCCTCCCCCTTCTTTCTCTCTTCTCACTCTTCTTGTGTTTTGGAAAAGGAAATAATATGTATCACAAAAAAAACAAAATACATTCTACCACCCGGGGAAAATCCTTAACAAAGTGCACCCTAATACGTGAAAGTGCTCTAATTTTGAAGAAAATATACAAAAAATGAATCTACTCTTCCTTACTCTTCTCTCTGTGTCACTGTGGTTCTCTATCCCTGCTTTTAGAGTTAATGAAACATGTTGGGTGGATGATTATCATTCTTTGTAGATGTTTTTACATGCATAGATTTGAATCCACTGGACATACATAATATTAGGGTATGTGTGTGGTTAAAAACATAAATGGTTTCATATCACACATGCAGTCATCAGCACGCTTTTGCTTCTAGACCATGTTTTGGATATCTGTGTTGATACAACATTGATCTAATTCATTCTTCTTTAGTACTACATACTACTTTATTGTACAAATGTATCCCATTTTATTAATCCATTATTGATGGATACATACATTCCTTTTATTTCAATTATAAACAATCATATAGTGAAATCCCTGATATCTCTTTGTATATGTGTACCAATGATTCTCAGTGTTGGATACCAAGAAATTGAATTGCTGTGTCACGGGAAATGTATATATTGGTAATATTATCTGGCCAACACACCAATAGCTATACTAAGTTCCACTAAAATTTCAGTTATTTTACATCTTCCACACTTAATACTGAAAAGCATTTTAATTAAGATGACAAAACTTGAGACATGCTTTATCTACTGTTTGAGCCTCCACCTCAGTCAAGTTCTTGTTGTTGAATTTTGCCCGTATTTATACTAAAGTATTTGTCTTTTACCTTATTGATTCATAAAAGTGTTTTGTGCACTGTCAATATTGTTTCTTTGTTATGTAAATTCACAAAATTATTTTCTCTCCTTATTTTCTTTCTGTACAATTTATTCAAGATATTTAATGCCATCCCTAGGTTTATACTATTCATTTGTTCAGGCCCAATGATTATTTCCTATATGAATCTTACATTTCAATCTTTGATAAGAAAAGATAAAGAAGTCATAACATTATGAATTTATAAATATTTTCAGTTTTTAAACAATTTTAAACTATTTTAGATTTAAGTCTTTATGTGTGGTATGAAATAAGCGTCCAATTTTTTTAATGGGTAGCCAACTTTTTAATGCCATTTTCATTTCTTCTGATATCATTCCATTCCCAGAGGCAACTATCACTTAGATTTCTATCACCAGAGATTGGTTTGTCTCCTCTTGGCTTCCACAGAAATGTGTACAACATGTGATTTTCTGTATCTGCTTTGTTTTGTTCCACATAATGCTTTTGAGATTTGTACATTGATCTGAAGTTCATCAACCTTATTGAATTCTTAGTAGCACTGATAGTTTTCAGTTAAATGTTTGTGTGTTATTCTGCTAAATGCATGTGGTTAACAGAAAAAAATATAATTAACAGAAATAAACCAAGTTTGATTCTTACCTTTATATCCCTTCACATGAATATAAATAACACGTGTGTATTTATTATCTCCATTAAAACCTCAGATTTTAATCTGGGCCTAGTAGCGGTGGTAGTCACCCTGACACTGTTTTTTGACTTAAATGAAGACACTTCTAGTGTTTCTTTCTGTAGTAAGATATAGTATCAACCAGTAAGTTTAACTGATACTCTTTTTCAGATTGGAGAAGTCCTACCTTTCCAATTTCTTCTGCTTCTTGGGGTTTGTTTTTACTTTCTGAACTTGTGCTAAATGAAGCATCCAGACACAAAGCCTACAAATTGTATTTTCCTGTTTATTTAAAATTTTCAAATTAGGCAGATTCATAGAGATAAGAACAGATTACTTGTTGTGAAGACTGAGCCAATATGAAATGGGGAGCAACACTGAACAGATACAAAGTATCTTTTTGGTGTGAGGAAACTATTAGGAGTTAGGTAGTGATGGTAGCTAATGCCTAAAACCCACTAAACTGTACACTCTAAAGCAGTGAATTCTATTTCAATTAAAAAACATTGCTTTAAATTAGATTTTCTCAGATGTCTGCATCTGAACTATCTGACCACCTAAAATGAGTTTCCTTTATTTTCTGTTTTTCTTAGCTCTATTAATAAACTCAGACTACCTGGGGAACTGCTGATTCAAGATGATAACTACCTTGTGAATGCATGTGAATTTGAAAGGTTAGAAATTGCTTAGTTTATACATAATTACAAATCATTAAATTAAAATAAAATTAATCAATGGGGAAAAATCTCTAATAGTGTGTTTTTATAGTTTACAAAAATTTTAAAAGCTAGTAGAACAAATGAATTCTACAACTAGATCACAAAGTACATGCAAAAATGCAACTTTACACCCATCCTAAAAGCAGGAAGCACTACCCTAGCTGGGCATAAGAGGTAAAAAGTTCTCCAGAGCATTAGGCTCTCAATAAATAGTGCTATTAGAAATAAACACTAGTAATGATGAATAAATGATTTCTTTCTTAATCTTCCTTTTGTTCCATAATGATAGTTCATATAAATCACTTATGAAAATAAAATCATAAAGAAGATCTAAGGCAACACAAAGGATTATTTACTAAAATGTTTATGGCAACTCTTTGTTCTTTGGAGATAAAAGAATAGGATAGAATCTCATCTCTGTAAAATAGTTTTGACATTTCCCTTCCCTGGAGGCAAAGAGATAAATTTATATGTTGGTCATTCTTGCCCTACACATTAACTGTCACTTTTCTGAATCTGTGAAATACTTTTTCCTTTTCTTCCCCTTATTAATTGTCATAATAGTTAAATGTGTGACTTGGTCCACCATCAGATTTTGTTGCTTGTATCTTGTGTTCATTTTTCTCTTTAATCCAAGTACGTTCCATCAAAGATTCTTTGGTGGTTTATTGGAAATGCCTTGAAAAACCCAACTACATTCCAAATTCCATCATTTTATTTTCCCGTTTCAGTCGCTTTTTAATTTGTTTAGTAAATCTTGAGAGTTTGCTATTCTACTGGCCCTGTGCTAAGAGCTACTGACATAAGGCTAATCACTCTTGGTTCTTGAGGATTTCATGATTTTCTGGTGAATAAAAATAAGTAAAAAAATCCCTACATTTTATAAACATTATAACAAAGGTGAAGGTGAGGTTGTTTTGAAAGGAGAATGAAGGGATTAAAATAGGAGTGGAGACGGAAAGATTGGTGTAAGATCAGAGAAAATGAGCCACAGAGAAAGAGTAGACATTTTCTAGATGAGCCACATGTAGCAGGAAAGAACATTTCCCAAATGCCAATTGGCTCAGCCAATGTGTGGCACAGAATTAAATTCACACAACTCAATCTTGAGCTCTTTTTTTCAGTACGTGCTCTCTGCACACATTAATAAACACAGTCTCTTGTGATACTGTGTTCACAAACCATTGAAGCATCACCCCCTGGTGAATTCATGACTGACATCCGTTTCTACCTGACCTCACATCATGTATTCTTGCCTGCTGTGTGCCATGGCTCTGAGGCCAAGGCTGACCTCTACGTCAATGAACAGCTTGCTGCTGAGGTCTGTGTATGGGATTCTCCTGTATAAAGATTGTGAATTTCTCTCTTCACTGATCACTAGAAAATAAATCAGTATATTCGTAAAGTTTGTCTCCTTGAAGCTGAATCAGTACTCTCAAAAATATTACCTCTTTACCAAACTTGACTAATATATTTTGATAACCTCCATAGTCATGTAAAGCATCAACTAAGTATAATGGAAATAAACCATTTAGTTTCAAATGGTTAAGTCAGTAAATGCATCTTTTAATAACTTTCAGACTACTAAACATGAGCTGGTTGACAAATGAATTATACCGCAGGATTTACCACCTTCCCATAAAATTTTCAAATATGCTGAAAAAAACTACATAGATTTTTTCTTGTTTATTATTTATTTTTAATTTCACCATTAGTAATTTGATGTTGTCTGCACTGGGTACTTTGTATTACAAAGAATGCCCGTGTTATCACCAAAGCATTTCCTCTGTTTCTCTCAGATTCACACCTGTGATATAAGACACAATATGAAATGTTTTGAATTGTTCATAATAATTGAAGCTAGGGATTGTTTGTAACAAATCAAAACATTTTCCAAATTTTTATGTCACAGTGAAATACTAGGTGTGTACTCCTTCAAAGAAAATAAAAACAAGTAAGTTTAGGTATAATTCCAGGTAAAATTAATCTATATGGTATTGACTGATTTCATACAAACTTCTGCACTGAAGCTCCCTGAATAAAGGACTCTCTAATAACATGAAGTATAGTAAATTTATTCACTTTTCGATATAAACGAATATTTTGGCATGGGCATTTTATTTCTCTTGTGTACAATTCAATGATTCTTTGGAACAATGACATTTGAGAGGGGCTGGGATTAACGATCACACGCCAGCCTCCATGGCTGTCCCAGGGGCCCCAGAGTGCAGCAGCTGAGTATGCAGACACTGGGTCCAGACTCTGGGTGTGAGCTCCGCATTTACCAGTTAGTAGTTGTATAATGTTGCCAGATTATACGACTGTCAATGTTTCCTTTTTCTTATTTCTGCAATGATGCTCCTAACAGGATTATGCTGAAGGGTAAAGAAGTTCATACATGTGAAGCACTCTTAAAACAGGCGTGTGACACATCCGATACATGTTGACCATTATTATGTATTGCAAAAAGGATATTATTAATTCTAATAATAAAGATATTCTCAAAAATTATTTCCCATTCTTAGAACCCACCCCACCAAGCCTGAGTCTGACACGCTGTGCAGCCGCTCTGGTGGCTGTGCTGTAGGTAACTCTCACATACCCGCTCAGGAAACAGTGTGCTGGGAGCACATTCAGGACAGAAACAATCGCATTCACTCAGACACGAGGTCTGCGGAGCTTACGCAAACTATTTCTTATGGAAGACTTTTCTACTGACAAACGTAGGATTCCAGATACTTGGTTAGTATAGGATTTCCAATAGTGCTTCTATCTGGTAAATGGTATTTCAGGGAAGCCTGAAAACCACAGACACACTGCACCAACAAGATACGCACAGCATAACGTGGTCTGTGTTCCCTCAGCTACAAGTCACATTTCCGCATTTCTCACACTCCTCTTTCCTGTCACCCTACTAGCTCCACTACCGCCTATTTATTTAGGGTATGAATTCCACCAGCTCATTTGATGAGGTAGAGGCACATGATCACTATCTGGTTGACCTAGAGAAGTGTTCATTTTCAAATAAAATTAGCATTAAGCATATAAAAAAAAGACCGAGTCAAATTTTCCTTTGGTCTGTATTAGATATTATCAAGAATTTTCAAGTTAGGAAGTGTTTTTGGGTTTGGGTGTGATGTGTTTATTGATTGACTGATTGATTGATGAGGGACTGAACCCAGGACCTTTGCATTGCACTACGTCCTCCACCATGTTAGTTTGAGGCTAAGGTTAAATTTGAGATTTTCTGGCTTCAGTCTCCCAGAGGGCTGAAGTTCTAGGCATGTGCTGCCATACCTTTTTTTTTTTAGTACCAGAAATTGAACTCAGGGCTTTGTTTGTGGTAATAAGAGCTGTATTTCTTTGCATTACATTCTGGACCATTGGTTATGTTTCAATCTTAGGACATTAGGTTTTCATCTACCGTTAATATTTACACATAAGTGCAATATATAAAGTAAATCTCTTGTTCCATGAGCAAAGAGAATCTCAGTATCTGGTATGTCAGACAAGGCTGATATTCAGCATATCTAATGGTTATTATACCTTTGACCCTGACTAATCAAAAC
The DNA here is from genome assembly GCA_004027595.1 of Dinomys branickii. Taxonomy (NCBI): domain Eukaryota; kingdom Metazoa; phylum Chordata; class Mammalia; order Rodentia; family Dinomyidae; genus Dinomys; species Dinomys branickii. The sequence goes on along the minus strand of PVLD010001713.1, from coordinate 169,691 downwards.
AGATATTTGATGAACTCAATTAGTGTATCTGTAACAAGTACCAGCTAAATATTGCCTTTATGCTTTCACAATCATTTGTGAATTATTGTCATGTGGTGGCTGGCCACTAGTTCATGATGTATGGTTAGGAAAATAGAAATAGTGATAGATATGTCAGCAGAGATAGTTTAATATACAAAATTATTAAGTACATTTTAGAGGACAGAAAAAAGCCAGTAGCACTGCTGAAGTAACAGAGACATAAGCTATGTGGGAAGCAGCTAGAAAGCCCAGCTGTTGGGGCCGGGAGTGCAGATGCTGGGAATACCAGGCACAACGCAGAACAGAGGCATTTGTACTTAATGTACATACACTGAAAAAGAAAAGACCAAACTCTTAAGATAAAATAATATTGCTCTCCTCCATGGCCCGTAAGAACACTAAATTTATGCCTTGACTCTGATTCTTCTTTGAGCTAAGAAGGCGGAAGTGCCCTCTGTATTCCTGGCGGACAGAAATCTCTTAAGTAACTTCTTCCAGGTTGGCTGAGGAGAGTTATGGAAGGGTTCTTGCAGAAAGGAGACAATTCTAGCTGACACGTTACTGAAATGTTATTAACTCCCCCAAATGAATTCTTTCTCCTGAGAAGTAGTCCCTTAACATCGTGCATGTATTAATACAGTATTTAACAACACTGTATTGGTAATTCTTCATTTTCATACTCACTGTTTTCCATAATATGATTCGAAGGAAGTGTTATTCATTTTTTGAATACTCAAATGCTAGATGCAATGTCCAGGACACACACTCTCCTCAAAGAAACATGAAGGATAATGAATGTTTGAACAGGAGTGTGGACACAACACCTGTCAGGCTTCAGGGACAGCGGAAGTACATTTTCTACAGACAAGAAGACAGACCAAGTCCTTCCTTCCTAAAATCCTCCTACTTTTCCTTTTTTGTAGATCTACTCTAGCTCTGGAGCCTGTGCTCAGACTTACACTTGAGGGGACAGAGTCACATTGCCACTCTCTACTGTTTGATTCTGTGGACTCATCCACCATCCTACCGAAAAGTCTCTTGGAGAAAATCATCCACCTTCAGAGTTCAGCATCAAGCTGACAAACACAAAACTGTTGTTTGTAGATCACAGCTCTGAGCTTCAGGTCTGTGAATTCCAACATTTGTTGCACACTCCTGTTTCCCAGAGGCGTGTAAAACATGCCTCATCTATAACTGTACTGCTCAGTGCGGATAGAGATGAGACAACAGAAGCACAAGGAGGGCCCAAGTGCAGGAAGAGAAGCAGACGGGGAAACCACGCGGGGCCCAGCTGCGCCCACGCCAGCCTGGGCCGCTGGAATCCCTCAGTCTGCGCTGTTCTGCTCTTCAGTGGACCGCCTTTGGAGGACGCAGGGCCTCACTGCTCAGCGGACACCTAGCATACTTTAGTATTCTCTTCCTCACAGTCCACAAGCAAGGTTTTTATTCTGGGGGAATTTCTTTCTCCTCAAAACCGATTTTCTTCAGTGGGCTCTGGCTTTTGGAAATGAGAACCAGGAGGCTGTCACGCTCGTTTTTCCTGAGGCATAAACTAGACAGTTCTTCATGCTGAACAGAGACACTGGAGATGTGAGAGCATTTCTGCCAACAAGAGTCAAGGCTGCCCGTAGTCAAGACCCTTGAGAGGAGGAAGCAGAGAGTGCCGAGGTGGCAGGAGGCTCCTAACTGAGATCTCATCTACCAGGCCTAGAGCAAGTCGAGGCAGAGGACCACGGAGCAACAAATTAAAGAAAACAAAACACAGGCAGGCTTGAGAATCTGAGAAAAATTGTACCTGACCCTATCGTGGAGTTTGCAGAGAGAACAATATGCAACTTCTCCCTCGTCAACATGGTGTGAGAGCAGAATAAAGGCACGTGAATGAGATTGTCTCCATAAGCAGATGAGCTCAGAAAGTCTCTGAAAATTTCTTGTGCTGTTTCCAACACCACAGCAGCAGGATTTTTAGGCCCCTGAGAGCATTAAGAAGCAGATTCCAGGGCCGGATGTGGTGATGCACACCTCTAATCCCAGCACTCAGAATGCTGACATGGGAGGATCACTGCAAATTCAAGGCCAACCTGCCCTATAAGTGAGCTCAAGGGTAGCCTGAACTGCATAGTGAGACCCTGTCTCAAAAAGCAAAACAAAAAAAAGAAGTTGATTCCGGTTGGGTTGGGTGGGGCTCATCTGTGATTGCAGCATTCTGGAGGCTGAGACAGGAAGATCTTTGTGAGTTCGAAGCCAGCCTGGGCTGTATGGTGAGTTCAAGGGCAGCCTGAACTATACAGAGTAACCCTGTTTCATAAAAAGAAGCAGATTACAACCTTGTGACATGAGGATTTTCCAAGTAGGACATGAGGACAGAGTAGCACTTAAATACATTGCAGGCTGAGGAAGCAAGGATGTCTGGAAAATTGTATAGACTGATCATTCCACAGCAAATGATAGAGACATGGCAACGTCCTGGTGTCCTCAGGCGGATGGGGGCCCCACATGATCTACAATACCCTATGAACTCTGAGAGGTTTTGTGACTACAGGACAATGAGGGAATGGAATTCGTAACCAACTGAAGTTGATTTTGTGTCTATGCTGACCTAAAACGGAAGTTACTTTCAAATATGGAAATAAATACACTAAAAAGCACCACTGGTTATGTTTCCTTTGAGTGCTTTGATAATCTGTGAAAAAGTACACAGCTATAAAACATATTGCTGATACTTAAGGTACTGAAATAAGGCAGATTCCAAAGTATACAGACCTTTATTTGAAGTTAAAGGTTCTCATTATAAAAAAATGTAAAGATCTATAGTTTTGGGGAGGGAATCTACTTTCCAGGAGTTTTTCTTGAATTATATAAAAAAATATTTTATGAGAACTATCTGACAAATCTGTTTTAGGGATAATGTTTGCTTTCAAGAATTTACTTTTTTCTTAAAATGCATGCATATGTATTATACAGTAATCATGTTTCAATCGTAGGCCTTTATTTTTATTTAAATAAGCTCTTCTTATGCCAACTGTGGTTTTTCCAACCACCACACATTGAAGCATGTTACTCTGAAATGGGAAGAAATTTAACTTTCAATACTGAGAAAGAAGGATGCATGGGCACACTTTTAAACGATTTTCAGTTTATCCTGAAACAAAGAGGGCTAAATTCTATATTAAATTAACCACACAATTAATAAAATTTACTGCCCAAAATATTTGGTCACTGGATCAGGCCAGGTAATTATTATATATTTTTATTACATTTATAATTTTTACTTTTGAGTGGCTCTTTTTACAGAGTCGTTGCTAGAAAATGAAGCCTTTTAATTGAGAGAAAAGTACTAGACAGCATACAAAGACCAGGAGTAGAAAGGAGTGCTATCCTCAAATGTACATTATTCCACCGTCAGAAGGCAGCATGTGCAATACCTAATGAAACAATAAGCAATATTTTTGAAGTTGGAACTGCAGAAGAGAGAGAATCAAATTTGAATTATTATGATAAGCTAGTCATTGAATGTATTAAATTCACTTGCCCTTAAGACTTCCTGCTGTTGTGGAAGGCATTTCACAAGACTGTAATTACGTTTTAGGTTTTTCCCCCTCTGCATTTAGGCTGTAGCTTTATTAAATTATTCATTATAATATACCAACTTTAAAGCCAAATAGTGTATAAATACAAGATTGTGTAACTTCAACGCAGTACGAGAGCCTTAGCAACTAACAAAAGTATGCATTCTACCCCATGACTTCCTCATTTCCACTTGTATTCTCCAGCTCCAGCTGCCCCTACTACCATATTACTCTGTTATCTTACCAACGTAACTATATACTTTCTCCAGACCTAAGAACTGGGTACTGAAGAACTGCCGCTGAATTTTTGACATTTATGTATTATGTTTCTCCAAATGACAATAAACACAATGAGTAATATGTGGGTTTTTTTTTTTTAAGCAGGAAAACTAAAATTTAGGAAGATCAACAAAACACATTTTAGTGACGAATATAAATACAATGTATCATACATGAACAATACTTTGTTACAATCAAGGTAGAAAGCATTATCCTGTTTTCTAGACCTTTTGATTTGGGATTATTCCAGTAAAAGAGCAAAGAAACACGAGCATGGGTGGTTTTGGCACTGCATCTCTGTATGCATTCATGTGTAGAGTGTGAGTTTGTTAAAAGAGGAAGAACTATTTTTATTTCAAATTTGCATCGGAATAACAGTGCCAGCAGCTCTGCCTGTGACCTCATAATCCCATTCTTATATTTCGATGTATCTACAATGGCCTCAGATTAATCTGTATATCCTCCACCCCAATACATTTGTTTTTTGTGCAAACAGCTCTAAGTTTCCTTTTCTTTGGAATGTAGACACTCCTTCACTTTTTGTACTCTTTCTGTATCCAGCCAATACAGAATGTGGTTATAATAGGTGCCTAGTAAATGCTCACTAAATGAATAAGGGAAAAAGTGTAGATGACTCCTACGGTCTTACATAGGATAAGCACACTTGCATAACTATAGAACCCTGTGTATTTATAGAAGCCTAAATGCATACATTCTTGTGTTAAAAAGTCAAACAACACTAGATATCTTAAATGTTGGAAATATCCAAAGAAGGTTGTATGAATTACAGGATCAAAGCCAATTAAAATGGAATTTTTTGAAAAGTGCTTAAAGTGTCTATATTCTGGGTCAGTGATTAATCAAACATCCATATACTTAATATATCAGATATGAAAGCAGGGATTGACATTCTGTTAAGAAAATTTAAGAACATAACTCTTACTCATGCCCAAACAAGAGACTGTTCTCTAACTGTATGGAGGTTCACCTGGCTTCTTTTTTATTTTGCTAGCATACTTAGACGTGTTTAAAAATCAAACTCCACTTGAAAAAACATATTACTAATCTATAAAGTATGGAAGGCACAAGACACCAAGGTATAAGTTCAAGATATGAGTTGGGCTTTTCTTGGCCCTTCTTTATTGCCTAAGGGTAATAATCCATAACAAAGGTCACAATAACTTTTTTAAAAGCCTGGTGAAGAATGTTGCTAAATATTTAGATTGCAAAACATTCATGGATTTTTTTTCCTGCAATTTTGTGGATTGAATCCAGGACCTTTGTACTGCGTTACATCATCAGAATTTTTATTTTGGTACACAATCTTCCTTAGTTAATAAACTACCCTGGCTGGTCTCAAATTTGTGATCCTCCTGCCTCAGCCGGCCTGAGTACTGGGATTTCAGGAGTGTGTGACCATGTCTGGCTAATGGAATACACTCTAAATTAAATTTTTTGATATTCACAATCCTATGGCTTGTATGAAGGACCAAATGCAAATATTGTTAGACCCATCTTATGATAAAGGGTTCACTTTCAGTGTAGCCCAGATATCTCCAACAAGAAGGGAGCTAAAGCATAAGCAGTAATTGTAATTCTAGACTGAAACATATCTGGAATTATCCTTTTCTTATTTCATAAACTAATCCTTTTAAAAAATATCTTCAAAGTGATGATTCATATTTTCCTCTTTAAAATTGTCATGCAGTATTTTTACATGTTTACAGGGCACAGTTTGATAATTTGATGTGTTTATAATGATTAATCATCAAATTAGGGTAATTAGTCTTCATACTACCATGAATATTTACCATTTTTATGATAATTTTATGATACTTTTGAAAAACTCTACTCTTTTAGGTGTTTTGAAACATATAAGTTCTTGAAGACTAAAGAACAAGAGCTGAGTCATAGTAACTATGTAGAGTACTATGCTATTGTCTGCCAGAACTAATTCCTTCTATTTAAATGTTTTTGCCCCCCTTACCTAACCCTTTTACTCTCTCCTTCCCTCCTCTTTCCACTCTTAGATGACCATGTTTCTCATTCTTCCACAATGTAAAATTTTTCACCTTCCACAAATGAATGAGGATACACTCTACCAGTATGGTTATGGTTTGTTAGATTTCAAATGTCCTCCCAAAGCCTCATGTATTTAGACTGGGACTTCTGGAAGTTGAAGGTACCATTGGAGCGCTAGTCCCATCAGTGCGTTAATCTACTGGTCACTTCCTATTTGAATCTGCTGCTAGGAGGTGAGCTCCCATCAGAAGAGGTGGATCATTAAGGATATGACCTGGAAAGGTGTATTCCTGTCCCTGGCTCCTACCTGCTCTTTGTTTCCTGATTGCTGTGGGTTGACCAGCTGTCATCACCATGTTCTTTAAGCAGTTCTGCCGTTTACTCCTCCAACTGTGCACTGAACCCTCTGAAACCGTAAGTCAGAATAACCCTCTCCTTTAGGTATCAGGTGTCAAGTGCTTTGTCCCAGCAACAGGAAAATAAGTCATATAGAAAATTAGTGCCAACAATTATATTCATTGCTGTGACTGTATCTGATCATGTGCTCCGGATGCTTTTAGAATTGGTTTATAAGAGGAGGTTGGGAATGTTTGCCCTTGTGAGCTAGAAAATCACGAATACGTTGTAAGCATAGATTGATCGGTACTGCTGGTAGGAGCTCAGAGGACCAGAATGCTGATAGGCATGCAGATAGTAGAGAACAGGTTCATAAACTTTCAGTTGGGAATGAGGACTCTCTTGGAAATTTGACTAGAGATCATGTGTGTGTTATTCCTCGAAAGAGTTTGTCTGCATGGTCCATGTTCTAAAACCCTGTGTAAGGGTAAATTTAAAGGTAGTAAATTAATTATTCTGGCAGAGAAAATCTCAAGGCATCCCAGTGTTCCAGCTGTGGTATAGGTAATGTTGGCTGCTGTTATGGTTGATACATTGTGTCAACTTGGGGGGTCTAGAGGTTTGGCTGAGTGACTCAGCAGGAAGCCAAGGTCCCTATTTTGTACACATCCTGAGCCTGTGGAAGAGGAGGGCATGGAGATTGTGTGAGAGCTACACGCCCCCTGGGTGGGGGTAGCCTGTTTACAATGTAAGGGAAGGAAAGAGGCTGCTTGCTCCATTCCCCCCTTTTGCTGATTGTTTTGCTGTGCTCTGCTGTCCTGAACATTTGTCCTCCATCATGTGCCACTCTGCCTCAGAACCAGCCAAGTATGGATTGAAATCTCCACAAACTGTAAGCTAAATAAACCTTTCCTTCCTTAACTTTGGGCATTGGATATTTTGTCTCAGCAACAAAAGAAAAGTAACCAAGACAGCCACATTTAAATAGATCTACAAAGAGAATCAGGAACAAAATTGCAGAGCCAAGAGATGTGAAGAATTTGTAGTTCATTCAGAAAGGAAGTGCACATAAAATTGACACCAACCAGATTGTGATTGTTGAAAATATTAAGGCCATTAAAAGAAATCAAGCTTTTCTTCATTCAGGATAAAGTTGGTTAGAGGTTTGTCTTGTGTAAAATTTGTTGTGTTTAGATATGTTCCTTGTATAGCATACATCACCCTTTACCCTTATTAGATCTACTATGAAAAGGATCACCAATTTACCTTCCTCACTGTATCATTAGACTCTTGGAGGAAATAGTCTCAATTTAGATTGCTAGTGGAGGAGGCTCTTCATATCGACTGCTGATTCTGCTCTTTGAAATTTTACAAAAATTGTAAGCTCATGAATATCTAGCAGTGACAAATTAGTTCCAACATCAAAAAGAGATGTTGCAACAGTCAACAAGATATGCTAAAACATATGACTGTCAGTGTTATGCATTGATACATTGTGTCAACTTGGGGAGTCTAGAGGTTTGGCTGAGTGACTCAGCAGGAAGCCAAGGTACTTACTTTGTACACATCCTGAGCCTGTGGAAGAGGAGAGTATGGAGATTATGTGAGTGCTATACTCCCCTGGGTGGGGGTAGCCTGTTTACAATGTAAGGGAGGGAAAGAAGACTGCTTGCCTGCCATTCCCCCTTTTGCTCTTGTTGCTTTTCTGTCTTTCTCTTCCATGAATGTTTGCCCTCTGCCTTGAAGCCAGCCAAGTGTGGACTGAAATCTCCACAAACTGTAAGCTAAAGAAACTTTTCCTTTCTTCATTTTGGGCATTGAGTATTTTGTCTCAGCAACCAGAGAAAAATAACCAAGACTGTCAGGTACCATAATAGGTAATCTATTCATATTGACTGAGGTTAGTTTTTTAGGGAAAATGTTTCTCAAATTTGTTTTGCTAGAAGATTGATTAGGAGAAGGACAAAATGTAGGACCAACTGGGATATCTTCAAAAGAGGTAGTCTTGAATATAGGCATATTAGGACCATTTTTTGCTCTATTATATTCTTATATAAGATTGTGACAGTGGAAGTATTCTTATGTTCACTTTTTTTGGTTTTAAAATAACTCAGAGTCACTGGGCATGATGGCACACACTAGTAATCCCAGCACTTGAGAGGTTGAGGAAGGAGGATCGCCATGAGGTCAAGTCCAGCTTGGACTACACAGTGAGTTTAAGGCTAGCCTGAACTGCATAGTGAGACCATGTCTCAAAATTAATCAATTAATTAATTAAATAATTTTAAAATGTTCAAAGTCTTTATGGTTATCAAAATGCTATAATTTTCCTTTCTAGAATTACTCAGTTATATTTCTGAATTTTATACCTAAACCCTATAATTCACATTTCACAATGGATTTTTATTCCTATTTTTCATTCAAGTTTTTATTATTTCAAGATTCAGCATCTCACACTGTTGTCCAGGTTGGCCCCAAACTCTGGGCCCCAAGCAGTCCTTCTTGTTCAGCTTCCCAAATAGCTGGGCAACAGGCACACAGCTGCATGCTCAGCATCACAATGTATGTATTTGCATGTGTATGTCAGGGAAACCTAGATCTGTCCTTAAATACTATTTTATGTTCTTCACAGGGTACTCTATGTGAGCATTTCAGAAACTGATTTTGGGCTGATGTAATGGGGCACACTTGTAATCCTAACTACTTGGGAGATTATGACTGGAGGATTGCAACTTTGAGGCCAGCCTCAGTAAATTAGAGAGACTTGGTCTCAAAATATAAAAATGGGGGGGGGGGCAATTGGGATGTAGCTCAGGCACAGATTGTTGGGTTGGCACATAAAAGACCCTGTCAGTACTACCAAAAAGTCTGAGTAAGATTGCACCTTTTATTCCCTCCACATCTGGAGACATAGGAATGTGTGTATACAGCACAGATACAAACTCAGATGCTCCCCTTAATAGTTTAAATTTCATCATAGAAGAATAGCTGTTTGGGTGTGCAAAGTTATGAATGCCAAGTCACCATGAGACTGAGGTAGGTAGATTAAAAATAGAAAGAGGCCGTGGAAATTAAATCATACGAATAACTTCTTAGCGGTTGTTTTTTTCCCCCTGCAAATAGGGGCACCCACCTCCTGACTTCTAGAGGGGTGGCTGTAGGCCTCAGCACTAAATATTCCTCAGCAGTCATGATATTTTCCCCCCGATGAGTAGTTTTTAATGGTTAAAGCAGTCGAGTGCAGCTGATATATAGAAAAAAATGACAGGTGCCCGTTTCGTTATTAAATCCGAGCCTCAGAGACTCTGAATTTCTAATGAGACCGCTTATTGGCTGCCTGTGTGAGGGGTCAGGAATGGGAAAGCTTGACCGGAGCAGGATGGGTTTCACTTCACTGAGCCACTCCAAAGTCTTCATTAAACATGGACATAACGCGTGCACTTGTTTTGTTTGTTCTAGACAGTTTGGATAATTACCCTCAGAAATGGTGCGCGCCCGTGTCGCGTCGTGTTTACCAAGGGGAGGGGGCGCGGAGGCACCGGGAAAGGATGAAGGTTCACTGCACTGTTTGTTTTAATCCTTCAGTGATGATCGCATTTCTCACCCTCCACACAAAACCTCATCATCTGCTCCTTAAAACTGCTAGTTCAAGTCATTCAGTTGAAATTTGATTCGATTTGAAGGGTAGCTCTTTGCAGCTCTCATTCCTTCTCGCCCCTATTTTGGTAAATCTGAGGACCCGCGTTGGCTTAGGAGAGAACTCTGCCCTCCACACGAAAAGAATGAAGGAAAGAAGTCAGCCTGAAAGAGAAAAGGCAGTCAGCCTATGAACCCGCGCCCGCACAGCAAAAGAGGTCAGACAGAGATGGGGTGCAGGGAAGAGACCCCTGTCCTTAACCTGTTCTGCCCTTACCGAGCGGAGTAGGTGGGTCAGCAGTTCTGAGAAAGCCATTACCTTAGTGGTCTGAACACAGAATTGAAGATCAAGCATCACGAGGTACTAAGGGGCGGGATTTCTTCATATATTTTGCTGGAAATTTAGCTTTTTTGCTGGTAAATGCCATATTTATTCACTTTATTACCAGATTAGCCCCATTCCCACTTGAAAAGGTAAATAACTGAGTTTTCTTCATAAAGGAGGGAGAAAACTGAGGCAAGCAGTCCTAGCACTTAACACATAACACTTAACACCTAGCACCTAACACCTAACAAAAAGTGCTAAACACTATGACAATCACCCTAAGGATAAGAAAAATTACTTCTACAGACAGAAAAATTTTCTTTGTTAGAATTAAACCATGAAAAATAAAAAACAGGAAAAAGGGCTGGGCATGGTGGCCCACGCCTGTAATCCCAGCACTCAGGCAACTGAGGCAGGAGGGTCATTGTGAGTTTGAGACCAGCCTGGGCTACAAAGTGAACTCAAGCCCAACCTGAACTGCAAAGCAAGACCCTGTCTCAAAAAGAAAAAAAAGCAACAGAATTAAACCATGAGAGGATCCAATAATATATTACATAAAACTTTTAATTCTCTCATGTACATTTCAAAGTACGTTAGCGTTAGAGCTTATTATGTGACCAGCAGTGTTTTAAGTGCTTGACATATATTAATTCATTTGTAATTATTTTTATTTATTTTTTAAAGTAACAGATTTTATGCAGTGTGATGTTTTGATATGTGCATATGTTATAGAATGGCTAAATCCAGCCAATTAACATGTATTACCTCAAATGTAATTATTTTAAAATTCAGGATTCTGTAACAACAGAAAATTGAGTAACTTGTGGAAATCACAAAGCTAGTAAGTAGCTGAGCTGGGATTTGAATTCAGATATTGTTTGCATCCAGGTGAGTAATTGTAACCACCCTGGTTCCTGAGACAGGTAGGCAGAGCGGGCATTACACACAGTGAGACACCAAGGCTTGGTACACTCCTTTATGAAAGATGGAGTGGGAACCTAGTGTACAGCGCTTGTTCTAGATTTCTCCCCTTAGGGCCTCCTCCGGATTGTGTATCTCTGGAACTGGCACCTGAGCAGCTGGCTGGGCAGAGAAAGCAATTTGTCATGCAGCCATCACTCTTGGGACATGAAGGGAAGTGCTCAACAAGAGCCTTATGTGTACATCATGCTCCACTAGGTACTGAGTGTAATAAGACCAAGAAATAATTTTGAACTTAGGAAACCTACAGTCTACTAGGAAGCCAAGATATGGAACAAATGGGGCCCACAGTTAATGGAGGTTTATTTCCTTGTGAAATATCAGCCCATGACTGTTTTATCAGCCGATTTAAAGACACATTGATCCTTTAAAAGGAATTAGTCATATTATGTAGTTTATTATTATTATTTTTGCAGTGAGAGAGAACAAGTACAGATTAGGCATTATTTTTTGGGCATATAGTAGGGCTCAGCACTGAGAGACACACTAGCATGCATAGGATGATCGTGCACTGTTGATAAGAATGTGACTTGATCCTGTCCCATCTGGCATTCTTGTGCTTGGTGATATCATTTAAATGAAGTGGTAGCATGCGTAAATACCAAACACCAAACGGCTGTGATGGATAGCTTCACAGATGTTAGGAGAATGAGGGAGACGTATGATTATCTGTAAGGAGCGTCCAGTATAGAATTTCTTCCATGGCATTCATATTCTGTATCTGCCTTAATGTGTAGTGATGAGCAACTTAAATTTTGAGACACCTGATTCTTTATAGCATATTGAAATATGTCTTTCTGTAAGAATTTTTGCCTTGTTCTTATTTATAGAGGAGCACAAACTAAATTGTTCTTCCTCATTTTTCAATGAGAAACTCCTTCCAACTGACCAGACCTTCTGTGAGGAACCTCCCAATCTCTTATCATCTGAGTTACTCCACTCTTGAAGCTTTTCGTCAGTGTCTTAAACTACATAACTCAGAGGTACACAGAGGCATGATGGGACTGGAGCTCAGTAAGAACCTTATCATGAGCAGGATATCATGTCCTTTTTAAAAGCAGCCTCAGATGATCCTGGTTTGTTAGATACTATCTATAAAACTTAAACTAGTGGTTGTAGCTGAGTGATTTCTCCCAGGAGCCATTTGGCCATATCTAATGATATCTTTGGTTATCGCACCTGGCAGGGTACTAGTGACATCTAATGGGTAAAGTTCTTGAGTGCTGCTGAGTTTCCTACAATACATAGGAAGATCCACCACAACAAAGAATTTTAACTCAAAATGTTAATAGAACTAAGTCTATGGATTCCCGATCTTGATCACAAATATACTGAAGACAAGCTTTGTCTCAGCACCAAACCTCATACTGGAAGAAATGCAGGAGCAAGGAAAGCACCCAGTCTCACAGCGTGAAGGACATCTAATGGTGCAGCAGGGTCTGGACCTCAGGGTGATACTGTTCCTGCCACGTTAGCTAAGGGAAGGTTTGGACCATTTTAGGAAAAGTAGCCAGGAAATCAAGTATCCCACAAGGGCATCAGGAAGGTTTGGGAGTTTACCAAGAATCAAGATAGGAATCAAAACTGTTTCACTGCCAGAAAGAAAGCTATACCAATATAATTTAAAAATTGCCCATTTGTCAGAAAAAAAAAAAACACCTTGGTATTATAAGCAGTTTCAACATATATCAGTGGGGGGATGATCTTGGGAGTATATGCATTGGTCATGACTCAACATTAAAAATCCCCAAGCCTTAACAAGAAGGTAAAATAATCCCTAAATATTCACCATATGACCCAGTACTCTAAAAATTTTTTAAAGGAAATAATCAGGATTGGAAAAAACTATTTGACAGTGAGAAATTTATATTACTTTATGTTTTCTACAATAAATGAGAACAATCTATATATTTAACAACTGAATATTGGTGAAATATATTATGATATAACCAAATAGAATACTATAGTATTATTATTATTATTATCATTATTATTATTATTATTTTAATTATATGGCTTACCCAGTTGTGCCTTAAATCCTTAGGACTTATTAGTTATGTAACTGAAATTTTGTCCTTATAACAGACAATTCTGTTTCCTTTCTTCTACGCTTAAACCTCAGTAACCACTACTCTACAGTCTGTTTTTGTGAAATAGATTTTTCAGATTCCATATAACGGTGATTCCATATAGCATCTGTTTTCTGGATTAGTTTATTTAACATAACGTTCTTTGAGTTCATCATATTTTCAGAAATGGCAGGATTTCTTTCTTTTTCATAGTTGAGTGATATTTCATTGTGTACCATGCAACAGGTTTGCTTTGCATATTCATTATATATATGAACTTGGATGTGAATGCTACTAAGATGGTAGATATCTATGCCATACTGATTCTTTTTCTTTTGATACTTACAAAATGAATTGCTGGATCATATGTTAGTTCTGTTTTCAGTTGTTGAGGAATCGCCACACCATTTCCCATAATTCCTCACGTAACATTCAGGACCAGTGTTCAAAGGTTACTTCTTTCTCCTCATCTTTTCCAGCATCGTTGTCTTTTATCTTTTGGCAAAACCATAAAATCTGTGAGATGACATTATTGTGCTTTTCATTTGGATCTTGATGATTAGAGATACTGAGCACGTTTCTGTGGACCTGTTGGCACTTTGGAAGAAATGTCAGCTCAGGTCTTTTGATCATTTTTAAACTGGATTATTTGTGGATTTACTTTGTTTTTCATATTTGTTTTTGCTAATGAGTGAGATGAGTTCCTTATACATTTTAGATCACCCACAAAGTATTTTTTTTTTTTAATGTTGAAGTTAAATGAATTCTGGCAGAGAGGATCTGAATTAAAATTTTTGTTCTACCATTTATACTTTTTGTAATTACTTAAATATTCAAATTTTTTAAACATTTTTTAAATTTTATTTCCACTTATATTTTCTAATGCTCTGATAGTGAATAAGTCATGCTTTTCTGGCAGAAGTTTATTTTAAAATATGTGTAATCTTTTAAAAATAAAAGCTAAAAGCCATGAAGAAAAATTTATGCCAATTTAATAAATCATTAATAAAAGGTATGTTTAGAAGACTGATGAATTTGAAAAATAAAACTAATGTTAAAAATCTTGAGAAATAATAACATTAAATCAAGAAGTAATAACAAGTGTCTTCAATCATTCAAATTTAAATATGCAAGAGGTGAAAGTGAGGATTTCACACAGGACAAAGGATTGTTCTGGAACAGGCAGTTCATGACCAAGAGAGATGTGCATCTATGTGCTGATTCAGAGGATGATGGTAAATGAGTCTGGAACTGTACTAAAAGGAGGAAGCCAATCGGACTTTTAGGGTTTCTAAGTACTTCAGTAGTATTGAGAGGAAATAAACTGAGGGAAGAAAACAACAGTTTAGGACACACTAGACTCTGCCTGCAGTGCTGCAGGGAGAATGGGGTGGAGCAGTCAGCGTCTCGGAGCGCAGCATCATAGCCCCATGGCACACCCTTCCGTGCGGACATCCGGCTACACGATGTGTGCCTCCAACCACGCGTGAGACCAGGCAGAGAGGGCATGCAAGTCCTGAAAGGCCAGAAATAATCGTGTGTTTTTAGTTACACTTCAGGGAAAATCTAAGCCTTACTGTACATTTGTATGAACAGTGAAGAGGGTGAATCCAACAGAGGCATTTAATACAGAACTGGCTAAGTGGCCTTGGGTTTGTCTGAGTGTGCGGCACCCATGTGTCTGGTGTCCCCGTGTGGGTCAGGTGTGAGAACCACAGCGAGGCAAGCAAAGTCAGGGAAAGTGCAGAAGAGATCAGTCTCGTGGGCAGAGCAGAAAAAAGAGAAAGAAAGGCAAGAGGAGATATTGAAAAAATACTAACTTTCCTTCCATGTTACACAAACTATGTTTGGCTTTTCACTGATTGCCTCCTTTCACACTCATAGCTTAATTACGTGGCGTGATAAACTGGATTTATTAGTCTTTTTTTAAAATTCTCAACTCATTGAAAGAGGAGAATGGCATATTCCAGTCCCTCACTTTCTAGCTGTGTGAGTTAGTTATCTCACCTGCCTGTGTCTAGCTTCCTTATTAGTAGCATAGAGCTGATAATTAGCAAGAGGAAACTGCAGGGAACATAAAAGAGTACAGTACAGAGAAACAGGCTGGGGTGGTGCCTGGCCCCTAGGAGCCCTCAGTCAGTGGGTGTGACTGCACCGTAGAACACACGCAAGCCTGGGGATTCCTTTTCCTACTTTACCGTAGTAACATTCTCATAAGGCTGTTGGGTGAAATCCGTAAGCCCTAATATGGGGCTAACCTAGAATGAGGTGGCCATTTGGAATTTGAAATTTGACCACCTCGTTTTCTTTTCCTCTCAAGAAAATGATCCTTCAGTCCTGCACCGAGGTGATGATATGCTGAAAGTAATCTTTCGGGTTGGAGCTCCTGTAGTTTCCCTTGGTCCTGAGTAGATTTTCACCGCTCCTCAGCTCTGTTTCCCATATTCCTGTGTTTCTAGATGTGAGACTCTTCCACACCCCTGAAAAAAAAACAAAAGCAAACTAAATCCCCGTTTCCTCTCCCTAAGCCCTGGGCTGATAATAAAGCAAAAATTGAGCTAAATTACTCCCATCACAAGGTTTTTTAAACTAAAAGAACACATTTTCTTTTGAAAATTTATTTTTAATACTACAGATTTGCCATACATAATGTGACATTCTTCATAGGGAATCTGTACCTGCACATACTGTATATTGATTCTTCTTTCCCATTTCCCTCCCCTCCCTTCAACCCTTATTTTCCTCCCCATTTACAAAAGCTTTATTTCCTCTTCTGCCTTTCCATTCCCTCTTTCTTTAAATCCCTTCCCCCCTCCCCTTCCCACTCCTGTGTCCCCTTTGCACTTGACCATCTCCTTTCTGCTTCCCAGTGTCTGTCCTGCACTTTGCCTATTTATTTTGAGTTTCCCACACAAGACAAACAATGGGATATTTAAATTTGTTTTTTGTTGTTGTTGTTGTTGTTTTTGTCTTTTTGAGACAGAGTCTCACTATGCAGTTCAGGCTGGCTTTGGGCTCACTTTGTAGCCCAGGCTGGTGTTGAACTTGCAATGATCCTCCTGCCTCAGCCTCCCCAGCGCTGGGATCACAGGTGTGCACCACCACTCCCGGTGATATTTAAATTTGCGTATCTCATTTATTTCACTTAAGATCATGAATCCACTTAGCTAGTGCTTCCACTTAGCTTGAAATAAGGCAAGTTTATCTTTGTGGAAAGTCAAAGAACCCTTGGCTAAGACAAACTTGGAGGCTGTCATCAGATCAAAACTGTGATTTTATTAGAAGAAAATATGAACTTAATGTCTCTAAACTTTTAAATTATTTATTCACTGCTCTTTCAACTCATCCTCTGATGTTGGCCACGAGTCAGATGCAGATTTAAGTAGCATTTTAGCAATTATTATGATTCAAATTTATATTTTTATGACAAGGATGAAAAATATTAACATTTAACCAAGGAAAATGAAAGCTTACAATAGCCCAGAAGGTCATATGTATCCCTGTTAACAGAGCTCTAGCAATAGGTAAAAAACTTTCTATCTCCCATCTGTGATCAGAAACACAGGTTTTGGGGACAAGCTCCATTTTGGCAGAAAGCGAGCCTCAGTGGACCAAAAGGATTGGATTCCTGCCTCAGAGAAAGACCCGAACTAAATCTGTGCCTCAGTTTCCCTCTTAGTATGAGACCATACAAAAGCCTGGTACACATCATGCAGCTCGTTTAATTTAAATGACTATATTTTAAGGGTGAAGGTCTTCTTGGCACTTAAATGCAGCTGTATAATCCATAAACATATTTTAAAGTATGAGATGATCTACTCAGTGGACAGAAGCAAATGAAATCTCTTACCATCCTGTGTTTAAACTAAGGATTAAATATAGACACATTTTCCACTTCAGTCGCATATTTTGTTGGGTAAGCAAACAACATATAAAAGGAGTGGCTGCTTTATTTGTTGTGTGAAGTAGGAGAATGTCCTTGTATTGTGACTCTAAAGGTTACAAGAGGCCTTAAAAGAGACAAAGTCCCCCCATGGGAACTTCCATTTAAATGAAGCAATAACCAATGCAGGCTTCTAGGGAAAAATGCTATTCACTTAGCCTGCATCTTTCACAACTTTGAGATCCCACAGTTCTTTTAGTTTTTTTTCTTTGGAAACGAGCCCTTATTAAAATTACTCTAACCAGATAGGTTATAGCATGTTAACCATAAACATATCTGCAAGCTAAGTTGAGTAAATGGCAACAATGGAAAATATTTACTGTACTTTAAAGGTGTTAGTTTTAATACAGATGAGTAAGAAATAAATCAATATTTCATGGTAGAAAACCATGGAAAACATTGATTGTGCTAAGTCAATAAAACATGTTCACTGGTGCAGGTCCAGGCACAGCACTGCGTCCTTCAGAGACACAGATGAAGCATGGTGGGTGCTTGATCCAGAAGACTTTCCCAGGCATTATCTGATGATGTTTTGTAGTGACAAAGGCCTTTTTGCAGATTGTTGAAGAGTCACCTCTCGTGCAAGTGGAGTCCAAAGGGGGTTCTACAAATTAGGCCCCTCATCCTCTGGGCTTCAATTCAGACAAGTCTTTCTTAAGTCATGGGGATGTTTCTATCATTTCACTTGGAACAAGAGTTCCACACTACTCACTGGTGCCCTTAGAGTAGAAACAATTTTTTATCAAATGTTATCATCCTTTGTAAATTGTTTTGCAGATTTGCCTACATATAAGGTCATAATATATTTCCCAGAAGGAAAACATTTTTGTTTGCTTAACAGAATTTTAAATAGCCACAGGTTATAGTCATTACTTTTCTTGTAGGATTCTTTATGAAAAGACCATGACATTCCCTATTCCTCTCTCTCTTTTTTATTTGATTTGGATTCTAGGTCAATCAAAATTTGGGAGGCTGCCAATTAAATTTCAATTTGTTTCAATGGACAAAATTTACTAAATACCTAGTATAAGTTCAGAGTGAATATTCATACCAAAGCCAGGGAGTGAAAAGTGCGGATATAAAGAAATTTCAAAACAGGACCATCTCTGCAAGAAGCTTATCACTTAGGTAAGCAGATCATATGAAAAAGTCAAAAGTCAAAAGTCACTGGCTACAAAAGTCACAGCAAATAAGAGAGGCTTTCTTGGTAGGAAAGTGTTTTTCTTCAGCTACCCTTCAGGAAGTGAGGATTATTTAAGAGGCAATATGCCCTGGGTAAGTGATTGGGGAGGGAAGGTGATTTGAAAGAGAAATAAAAGAATAATTTTTCAGGATCTTCACAATATCACCATAAAATGTTAAGTAAGGCGAAAATGTGGTACTTTCTGAGGACTTGGCTGCCAAGGGGCTTGGTATTTCCATAATGGTTGGGAAAAGGAGACAGTTCTGATTTCCATAGTATTTTGTAATTAATTTGGTGCTCTTATGGAAAATTAATTGGTTTTTGGATAATGAAACAGAAGGAACTACCCGACTCTGACATATTAAAAGAACTTCTCTTTAACAGCAGCAATGTTGGAGCGATAATGTGGTCTGACTCCCCCAGGTGCAGATGAGGTTCCGGGCTAGCCCAGGAGAGCCTGGTGGCTTAGCGGTTAAGCAAGCTTCTGCCTTGCAACTAAAGCTAAGCAGATTAATTAAAACTTAAAAGCATTATGATTTAGTTATGAATAACAGTTTGTGGTGACAGCGCTCCCGTCTATAATTCACCATAACAAAGTGACACTGGGGCTCGCTGCTGCTATAATTAGCTTTTGATATACTATTTCTTGAAAATTTCTTGCCAGCCACAGCCTGTGTGTTTCCAGATGTCCTGCACATACTTAAAAATGGTAAACATTAATTTACAGGGATGACAGCTGTGGGTCAAGTCTGAGGTTGATTGATAATTCCTTGTTCAAATGTGTGCCTAGGCTGCTTCATTTGTCATTGCCTGGTGAAAGAGAAAGCCATTCTACCACCTTCCTAGTTAATATTTCATTTTTTTCATAAATTATCTGTAAAAGCAAAAGCAATAGAATTTAGACCTTTCTGCACCAAGTGGCATGGAATATTAATGGAGCAAAGGCTTTTAAAAAGTTATTTTGCAGCCAGAAGAGTTGTGATTTGTTAACCTGGCACCTTGTATTTGCACAGCACTAAGCGCACAGTGGGTGCTCAATAAATGCTGCCTAGTGACTCTGAGCAGTTCAGAATGCTTTCTGGATGACAAATTGTAATTTCTCCAAGCAACCCTCCTTTTATACATTGGGGAATAGCAGACTTGAGAAGTTTTTTTAACAGGTGATAAAGTGATTGATCTCTAGGTCGTACTCAACTCCAGAGTACAGAAAATGACCTAAATATATATACTCACTGGAAATGTGTTCTTCCTGATTTATTGGATTAGACTCAAAGCACACATCTCGCCAGCCTCCTTTCTTTCTGGCTTTCTACAGATCCAGTATAGACCCCTGAAACATGAAGGAGACATTTGTTCCTCTGGAAAACTGGCTTAGCCATAAACCATCTAGCTAAGGGTGAACTTTCAAACTGGCTAATCCATTTCTGTTTTGAAATTTCTATGTACGCAGAGTTTTGGTACTATGAATAGATAGCCATGTCTAAATGTTGAGTCCTTGCCATGAAACCATACACTGAAGATAAATGATGAGGAAAGATCTCATCAGTACAACAAAATAAACAGTGCAAACAGCTTTTGGAGCTCAGACAGAACCAGTGACTGGAAAATATCCAGTTTTGACTAACTTTAAGTGCCTTAACACTGTGTAACCAGCTATGTTACTTCAACCTCATCAGTTCAAAAAATGAGGGACTATGTTCTTACAGAAGACCCAGAGACAAATTAAAAAGATATTTGGATCCCTGAATACAAGAAAGACTTGTCATTTACATTTCCTAGTCACTTAGTAATCATGAATATGTAATTCTGAAAAGAATTCCTGTAAGAGAGAAAAAGTTTTCAATGAACCCATTTGCAAAATGAGAAAATAAGGACAAATAATTCTGGTGACTTGCCTAAGATCAAGACCTTGCTTTTTAAAATCTGTCTATGCTACATGTTTATGAAGTTCTGAATCCTTCTCTATGCTGTGTAAGAGGTATTCAGAGCTTTGATAAGTAGGTAGAACAGGTTGGAAATCCTGGATTTGAGTATGTTTCTTAGTTTTGTAGTTTTGGCTAGGGTTGATGAAATTGTCGTGCATGGGTGAGACACAGTGAGAGATGACAGGAGGAATAATTATGCATTTCTCAAATTCTGTGGTAACTGCAACCCTGGAAGAAAAGAACAAAAACAACACTGTAATATTTCTAATGTATAATATAAAGTTATTGCTATTAATCAGTATTTGCCATCCATGCTTAACAATTATACAGGAATTTCTGATGTAGTAACTTTATCTCTTTTCAGTTCATTTGTCTATTGGAATTCCCACTTTGTATCGTGGCATATTTTTCTTATGACACTATACACATATTTAAGCTGTCTGAAGTTCTTTTTAAAAATCAAGCAAAATAAAAGAGAAAATGGAAAACTAAAAGAACTAGAGAAGGAGAATATTAAGGATGGAGGAGGAAAGAAAGAAGAAAAGAAACAAGACAAAAATGAGCTGAATAGTTGTACAGTTAACTTAGACTGTCTAAATTGCTGAACAAATGGCCTACACAGCATCCACGCTCTGTCAGCAAATCAAGTCTTACAGTGCCTCTTCGATGCTGCATACCTTTGTGCTTATGCTCTTATGAACTTAGTCTGATACAAGTTTCTGATGGGCAGAATCGCGTTCAGTTTTAATTCACCCAGCCCGGTGTAGAGGGTTTTGCTTCGAATACAATAGAAACCCAGCTAGATGTACTGTGGTTGAAATAAATTATTGCTGTTCTTAGATTTTCATGATGATATGAAGTATTTTGGTATTTATTTAATATTGTATCTTTTGATTATCTCAGCAGAAACACAATAATCGGGTGAAACAAACAGAAACTCCTCCAGTGCGTACAGTGTGGGAGGAAAAGGGTTATGTAGATGGTTTTTCTTCTGCATGAAAAGGACACAGCTCTTTCAAATTCAGCAGCTGAGTGGACCCATATGCCTTCCAGGCAGAACGTAGCCAGGGTAATGCTACAGATAATGTAATTAATTAACCCGTTTGTAGTCTCAGGGTTTCAAACTTCTAGGTAATGGCATTTGTATAGTAATTTTCCTTGTTTCTGTATTAGAACTTTAGTAGATTCACAAAATAAGATTTGCATTTAAATGTGAATGGTGGAAGTAAGGCAATGAAAGTTATTAAAGTGAACACTTGATAAATTTGGATAAAAGTGCCTTAGTACAACAAAATATATCTTGCATGATCATTTGTATTCAGGAAATCATTCATGAATGCCCATGGTTCATCTTTGCTTTGTAACTTCTATTCTCATTTGGTTTGATAATCAAAATTTCTTTTTAGATGAATGATCATTTCAAATTATGGAAGCAAAATAAAATTATTTTAAAATAACCAATAAATTCAAAATAACTTAATCTAGTCCTGTTAGAATGTTTTCAAAGTAAATCCGTAAAAGGATATGGATCTATAGAAAAACCGAGTGAATGAGTGATTTGCTGTGATAAAAGTCACTGAGTCAGACTGTCATCTTCCCAGAAAGGACAAGGGGTGGGGCAGATGCTAAACATACTAAGAGTTTCACTCTTGGAGAAGCTAGACCAAGAATAGTGCAAAACCGATGTACATCAGTGTATTAAATTACAGATATTCTGAAAGGGAACTAGTCTTGAACTTGCCACCAAATTCAGTATATATCACTGAGAAATGTCACCTTATAAAAGTTCCTCATATCTGAGAAAAGCAAAAACATTTTAAATCCTCAATTTTCATTTCCCTACCTCTCACCCTCCACCCTTGATCTTCCTTGGAATTCATTCATGTCACTAGAGTTGAACAGAACAGATATCTAAACAATTTTTGCTGCCATATTAAAATTTTACAAATACTGAAAATGTTTCTCCCATAAAAAGATTTTTACTTCAATTCATCTCTTGATTGTTGATGTCAGTGGTACTCTGTTCAGTATTCATTTATACTGATTGTTTAAATGATAGCTATTTAATTCTTAGTTTTTTAAACAGGCATATAAAAACAAAGGCTGTAATATAATCTTATTATTGCAATGCCATTAAAAACAGATAAACAGACTGAATGCTGTGGTAAGTAAAACCATGTGACTCTAATTCTGGGACCACAGTTCTTGCTCGACCTGAGACCCTGGGTCGAAAATGGGATTGGATGTTTCAGTATTGCTTCCAAAGTGATGTATACAAAAGTCATCTATGATTGTCACTTTAGAAAGATATAAGTTAGTTTTTCCACATCAGTAAAGCTTTCTAGTTTGGCCATAGAAAAGGACTGAAAGTTTTTGTATTGACTGAAAAGGTAAAATTTTGAAGTTATCTAGAACTGGTGAACTTAGGGTCTTTAGAAACAGGGCCCCAGTCCAGAGCTCTGAGACAATTGCTTACCTGACCTACCCTTTGTAATGACTTCCTGACTGAGAGCCGTTCAATCTGATCATAAACCTCATAAATTTAGGGTAGAGGTAAGTGGTTGTACATAGAAAAGACAATTATTTTATAATGTTTTTCACAGTTTTTAACCTTGGGTTACACTTTGTCACTTGCGCTACTGTACACCCCTCTCTGGGCTCTCCTATCAAGGGCCAACCCCACAAAGCTTCCAGGAAGCAGAAATGTAGCCCTGCAACTGTGGGTACCAAATAGAAGGGTCAGTAGAGTAAAAATTGACTCCTATTCAAGGTGCCAAAGTAATTTTATCTTGATGAAACCCCGGGTCCAGTAAAAGAGAGAGGTATGAGAAGGAACGGCTGGGAAAGCGAAATTTACCTGGTTTCTTATCAACATTGAACAAATAACCCAGATTAAACATGGAAATGCTCTTTTGAGTCCCTTTTGTGAAACAAGTAGGAAGGAATGAGAAAGAGACTTTCCATTGCTTCCAACATAGACTTGAGCTTAAAAAGCAGAGAGAAATGTGCTCACTGGTTGTCATGCATGTGTTGTGTCAAGCTGCCTCCTTCCAGAGTTTCCAAGCATACAGACGCAGGGCATGGCCAACCCCACGGTATGGTCTACACACCCGGTCTGTTTGACAAGTCAGTTATTAGTAATGCAGTTCCATTCAGAGTTTGATTTAAATAAACGATTCAAACATGTAATCTGGGGTGCTTGGCCCCATTCCTTCTTTTGCCCATGAAATTCAGCTTAATTTTAAACACCTGCTTTATCAAAAGAAAGAGAGGGTTGGACTGACGATCCTCATTTACATTCTCTACTACAATTCCAATGCCTTTTTAGTTTTCATTTTAACATATACATGCACATAGCTATGATTCTAGCTTATATGTATTAGTAACAGAAGAAATAGTATCTACTGCATAAAAATTAGTATCTACTTTATAAGCGCTTCAGATTTTTCAACTACAACTTCTGCTAGAAATGCTTGTTACCAGCTTTAGGTAGACTTGAAAACAGGAAGTTTGAAGGAGTCTCCTGTGCTTCTGACGTACTTCAAGGCCAGGTTTAACTTTCAGTTCTATGGCCATGCCTTATTGTCCAAACCCTCCTTGAGTGCTCCCAAAATCATAGCACTGGAGACGTTAATCGGAAAGCCTGTGCGTCTGCCCCCAGACATTTTTCCTTTCTGTGTGGAGGTTTTATGGAACATCAAACATTTGCTAGTTAGTCCTTCTCTATTATTAGTATATCAAACCACAGGGCCTTTGTAGAATATCTCCATGTCACCCTGTTCCATAGTTTCCCTCTTATTTCTTTATTATTCATTGTTAGTCTATTGTTTTACTTTGGTGTCCTTTTGTTGCTGCTGGGCAAAATAATCCTTTATATTTTTTTTACCAGATTTCTTCCAATTCAATATATCTCTTTGCACAAAACTGTAGGTAATCATTTTGGATAACAGAAATAAATAAAATATTAATAAATGTGGCTAAGAGTACTTAAAATAACAAAGCAATAATTTAATTAAACATTTTGGAATATACATTAAAATGCCACTATTAAAATCATGGTTATATCCAAGTCCTCTAAAAACTATATATCATAGATATAGCATATATATCCATACATATAAATATAATCATATAGATATAGGATTTAAGGGGAGATTTTAATTAGGGGAATTGCCTCATGTGATTGTGAAAGCCAAGAACCGTTCTCTATCTTCTGTAAACTAAAGGACCAGGAAAAAACAATGTAATTCAGTCTGAGTTCAAAGGCCTGAGAGCAGAATAGACAGCTGTGAGAGTTGAGGTGGCCACTAGACTGAATTCCAGAGCCTGAATGCCCAAGCAGCAAAAGCTCTGTCGTCTGAGGTAGGAGAAGGTGCAAGTTTGAATTCAAGTAAAGGGAGAAGATTGTCTCTCCTTGGCCTTTGTTCCTTTCAGGCCCTCGAGGGTCGAGTGTGCTTGCTGACT
This sequence comes from Dinomys branickii, assembly GCA_004027595.1. Lineage (NCBI taxonomy): Eukaryota > Metazoa > Chordata > Mammalia > Rodentia > Dinomyidae > Dinomys > Dinomys branickii. The sequence continues at coordinate 144,938 of PVLD010001713.1, read as the reverse complement.
ATTGGGAAGGAAGAGCTTCTTTATTCAGTGCGCTGATGCGAAGCCTAATCTCTCCCACAGCTTCCTCGAAGACTCACCCAGGAATATCTTGCCAGCTATCTAGGCATCCCTTAGCTAAATGAAATCAGCCATCGCGATGATTACAATGATTTGGTGATGATATGAAGAAATGTTTATTATCGAACAAATTACTATAGCATCTACAAAACTGTGGGTAATATAAACTCACCTACATACAAAAACACAAACAGAAAAAGGGCTGGAAGATAGTACATCAAGTTAGAACAAGTTTCTTTCTAGCTTTTGAAGTTATTTTCCAAATATTTTGTCATTAGTATGTATTTCTAGCATAAAGTACTAATAGCCCTTAGTATCCACTGCATGCTAGGTACTGTGTTAGCTTCTGTGTTTATTATAACAGTTAACACAACCTCATCATTTTACACAACAGAAACACTTTGAAATGATGAGCAAACTATACTGCGTCACACAACTGGAAATAAGAATTATTGTCCCCATTTTGCAGATGGGAAAACTGATGCTCAGGGAGGATAATTAACTTAATCAAGGTGATCTTGCAAATAAGTAGCAGGACAGATTGTAATTAGGTCACACAATTTAAAAAAATTATTATTATTCCCATTTTACAGGTGGAAACACTGATGCTCAGGGAGGGTAATTAACTTAATGAAGGTCATCTTGTAAATAAATAGCAGGACAGACTGACACTTCTGGTTCTACTATTGTACTCTCCAATATATGCTTCTGCCTCTCTGAAAACAAATGTAAAGGTTATGAGAATGTTAATAACCACACAAAAAAGGACCTGAAGCATGTGTGGGTAAGAGAGAGAAAGGTTTGCAGCAGAAAAGGGTGTCTTCTATCCACATGAGCATCTCGGCTGGTTAATTATTTTTGCTGAACTCTCTCGTTCTGTACACCATCTGTGAAAACATAATTACATTTGTATCATCTCTCTCCTCTGAGAATCTCAAAATTTACAGCAAATACTTGTCTTTTCAGCCCTTACCATTCTTGCTTGATACCTTATAGTTCAAGAAGAAAAGGAAAAAGTTTGTGCCCATTTTCAGCCTGTAAGTAAGCACGCCCTGGGCTGCTATTCACATTTTTGCCTTATTAGTGGTTTCCTATCTATTATTTGGTTCCAAAAGTGCATCTAAAAGTGCAAACATTACTGGCATGAACATGGTTTGTCACCCAAAACTGCTGTGGAAACTCAAAGACAGATAAGAAATAATGAGGTTTATAGGTTCATTAGCATTTGAATGATGAAACATGTATATGTGTTGCTCCTTTGATCAATACAGCCCTGGAGGGGAAGTACTGTAATTGTCTTCCCCAGACTTTCCACTGTGGACATCTGGTTGTTATGCAGTTCTGTAGCAGCGCATTCATTGCCTCAGTATCGTAACACTCGAGTTCCTAGCTTATTACCCGGGATGGCCTGTGTTATGAAGGAATGTCTGGCCAAGTAGGCTTGGCGGGGGATTTCCTCTATTCTGTCTCCTTGTCTGAACTTGATTCCCAGGTGTTCTACAGGTTACTATGGCATTCCACTCTATACAATTATGTTTGAGTAATTTTATTACATACATTATTGTATTATGGACCTTTGCAAGAAGTTTCATTCTGAGAATTCTGCTTTCAGTGAGTGCTTACTTTTTGTACATGCCTTTCATTGTGCAGTTACACCAGTTGTTCACTTGCATTCCCTACTGATAAACTTTGCATATTCCAAGACCAACCCAACATTTTGCCGTGGAAAGAAAATCAAGCAGATTAGACTCAGAGAGATTCGGCATCACGTACTAGGTACCTCCTTTTCCAGTTATAATATTCAGAAAATTATTCGGTATCTTCATTGCTTCATATTTGGGGACATTGATCCATATGTAACAGAATCATAAAGAAAATAATGTAGGTTATACTCGTAATAAAATGCCTGATCCATTGTATGAACTATTTCCTCTTTCTCCTTTCCCTCTTCTCAGTTATCAGTATGTATAAAGTGTTCAGAATGAGCTAGTATATGTAGTAATAATCGGAAGAATATTTGGTACCAAAGATTGTTTTTTAACTAGATATGATTTATATGGCTTTTATGTGGAAGGCAGAGGTATGCCTATGTTAATGTTGTATAAAGATATTTCCCAAAGTGCTGACCAGCTCTACCAGGGGTAGAGGTGCAGAAATGAGCAGGTGGATATCGATTAGCCAGTGTGGGATATTAAGTAAGCTTGGAATAAAATATAAGATGCATATTCCATAAGTGGATAATTGAGAAACTCTTATGTTTAGTTGACACACTTATGACCTGATGCCACCTATCTGAGGGAGAGGGCAATCTATGAGTTAACTGAGGGCAAATTCTAAGATGCCTTGAAACTTACCTTGCTTTGGAGAATGATGCCAGTGTCTGCCAGGTTTCTGCTTGTAATTTCTATGGTTGCTGCTACTGGGGAAATTGCCCTCATTTGCATTGTCTTTCAGTGACCTACCTGGAGGCAAACACCTGCAGACACTTTCTGTTCAGAGAAGTATCACTTGGGACAGAGACCCGCATCCATTCAGTGCAGCCAACTATGTTAAAATAACACTATGGGCAGATATTTCAAAGCTTAACATTCCCAGTGATTGCTTCACACACTGTTTTACCCCTGTTACTACTCATCACTAATATATATCACCGCCAACATAACTTCTTGGTCTATTCTTTGCCCTGTGTATTTTTAATTTCATACATGGACATCTCACAGTATTTTAATTGTAGGGATTAAATGACTGCATTCACTGTTTTTAGAGACAGAGAAAGGAACCTGGTGAAGATAAGATTCTATTTCAATTGATAGTGAGAAATAAATAGAAAAAATAATTAAAAATCTGTTTGGAGAAGTGGATAGATATTGTTTATAAATCATGCACAAGCACATGATGACATATTAAAGGTAATTTACCTATCATCGATAATAACTTTTTATATACTCTACCATGTATAAATGTGTTTATTCTAACATAACTTGACATATGAAGAAAAGCAATTATATTGGTAATATAATTGGTAATGAATTGGTAATAAATTTTATATGTAAAGAAGCACTGGGAATAATTCTGAATGTATATTAACTTTTTCAAAGTATAGGAGTCTTTTTCAAGACTCTTTCCTTCAGCAATTGTTCAGGGCCAAAATATTTCTGTTCTTGAACTAAATTCTCTTTTAACTTTATTATTTTTATTTCTGTATATATGTGCTCCAGTCATTAGAGCAAAGTAGATTAAGCTGGTTTGAGGTTACAAGAAACTGAAAACATTGCACTGCCCATCCCAGAAAATTATCAAGGTATGGCTTAGATATACTCTATGTCTGATTTAGGTCCAGAAGCCACTGATTTCAGAAGTGAGTAAGCATTTTCAAAGCAACCATGAATTAAAGTAACACAGAGCTTGCAGTAGGATGTAGTTAGGGTCAGATGCATCCATTTAATTGGAATGGGTGAAAGAAAAAATCTGCCTCAAAGACAGATGCAATCATGCATTTTTTGATGCAGTCCTATTTAGAGATGCTTATGTTTAAGATTTTGCCTGTCACTTTTTGTTATTCAGGGCTTTAACAGCCATATAATGAAAGTAAAATTTGGGTAATATATGCCATGTGACATTCAGAAACTAATCTTTTTATTAGACTCGAAAACTGTCAGGGAAATCCTCTAACTATGAATAGCAGACTGGAGTCATCTGTTCTTGGAAGATGAAAAAACTGAGAACCACGGAAAAATATTTTACTACATGCAGATCCAGAGATAGGATTTGCTCATAAACACATGCTGTTTAATGACTTAGGGATCAGATTTATAGAGCTAACATTCAGAGTAAAATAAGACCCTGGACAAGTCACTTTCATTGGTGACATCAACCTATTTATTGCCATGGAATGATTATGCTGCCCAGATGTATGTCGTTTCTCCCATTAGATTGCAAGCTTCATGAGGATTTATATTTTGCTTTTCTGTGCCTAAGCTTATCCAGTGCCTTTGATGAAAATAGGTGAGTTAGATGTTTGAATGAAAACCAATTTGTGAGTGATAGAACAAATGGAATGACTTACTCTGCAAAGTTAAAAAAAATATAGTAGATGCTGAAATGGACTTTTTAGAAATAATTATTGATTTTCACTGACATAATTCATATATTTCAAGATGAAATTAATTGTGACAGGCTGTGGTTTTAATTATTGTCACTTTCTATTTCCTTCAAAGGGATCATCAAATGTCTCTTGGGTCCGCTAACAGAATCTGTCTTCTCTTCATGAACAGAAATTGAGATTCACTTCTTTTCCAGGCTATTTTTATTAAGTGGAAAAAGTTCAGTCGTTGCTACTTCTTAGATCAGGTCATATAAACCTTAGCTTCAGTAAAAGAACCGGTTGGTTTTGCTTGAATATGAATCATGCACCCTGGAGAAAAGTAACAATCACGTATGTGGTATATTTTGCTCATTTATTTCACTTCTGTACAATAATCCAGCAAGAGAGAGGTGGGGTGAGAAATTTAGAAATGTACAGCACTTCCAGGAAAAGACAAATCCCGGCCGCCATTAGGGTCTGAGACTCGTTCAACCTATTAGTGGATAGATAGGGTCTCGCTCTGTTAGGGAGCTAATTCTGAAAATCTAAAACCACGGATAGAGCGTGCTCTTAAAGCAGGGGACAAGCAAGGAGGCGAAGGTGCGTGCACTGGCATCCAGCGGAGGACGAAGGTGCGAGGAGCAGCCTCACCCAAGCCGGAAGATATTAATGGACTATTACCAGGACCTTTATTTTAAGCAGGTCCTATTCCTTCCCCTTTATTCTCCTGGTCTGCCGTCTCGAACCCTTCCGTATTGCAGCAAGGGAAGAGAGAACCACGGAGGGGGATCGGTGAACTTAGCCACAAAATAAGTCAAGGGAGAAATGAAGTACTAATTAAGAAAGCCTGGGTGTTATGCAAATGGCTCGCTCGGAGGGCGCCTAATGAACGGCCCCGCAGTGGCTGGGCCGCCTTCGCCCGCCGACAGCTGGCTCGCAGGAAGGTCAGGCGCGGGCGGGCGAGCGGGAGCATAATCCTTCAGATTGGCAGCTCTGCCCCCTGGTCACCGTTTGATTATCTCCCAAATTGCTGTATTTCACAGAGATAATGATTTTTTATGGTCACAGATTTAAAGACAACTGCTGTATCCTCAGGGTTGTCGTTCTGCAAGGAGACGCTGCTGCTTCCTTCAGAGACAGTGGGGGGAGAGGGAGAGGCGCTTCTACTTTTCTTCCCCTCCTAACTTACTTCCCAGAATGTTTTATTAGAATAATGGAAGTAATCTATATTCTTAAGGGAACGGCCCCTGTTCGGGTTCATCCCAGTTCGCCCGCTCCCTTAGCCAGTGTTTGCATCTGAAGGGCTTAGTCTAATCACCCAAGCATTCCAGTACTTCCTCATACTCTTGAGAAGGATGTGGTTTTCCCTGCAGCAGTTGAAATTGTCTTTTACCTGACGTGGTGGCACACGCCTGTAATTCCACCCTGGGAGGCTGAGGCAGGAAGATCTCATGTTTGAGGCCAGCATGGGGAACTTTGCCACTCACCGAGATGCTGTCTCAAAATTAAATGCGGTTGGGGACGCTAAGGATGTAGGTCAGCGCACAAGCTCTGGGCTCAATGCCCAGCAGGAAAAAGTACTCTGTACTCAGAGGCGGATAAGGGGCTTCCTGGCATTTCTCAAGAACCGAGAGTGTATTGGCGCCAGAACACTCTCATTTGGGGCGGTCCTTCTGCTCCGGGAGCTCAAGGTGGTGCCTTGGGAAACCTGCAGTTCACCTCCTCTGACACAGCCCAGGGATGGTCTTTTGTGGCAATGAGGAAGTGACTCCTGGTCTCTTTTGAGTCCTCTAAAGCGGACTTCAAGGGGGTAGATTTTGACTAGAGCTCCCAGGCTGTGTATTCATTTATAAATATTGCAATGTAGAAGCAAGCAGGGACTTGGTGGGGGTTGGTAAGGAGGAGAGGAGGGGTGAGCCAGGAGAAAGAAGGAGTGGGAGGGGACGAGACAGGGACGTTCCGTTCCGTCCTATGATTAGTCCCCTTAAAGATTAGTTTATTCAAGTCGGTTATTATTTGACTGCTTGAGAGTTCAGGACTCTCGGTAACATTGGTTTTTCAACGACAACCACTAAAATGCTGATAGAAACATCGTTTCCCGTGGAGACCAAGGACATCACTGTAGTAATTGGACCAGGGCTCCTGGGAGGAGGCTTTGTGACCCCTGGGCAACTGACCTGAAAAGGAAATGTCAGTGTTCCCAAGTTTTGCCAAGAACTGCAACTCAGAAACCATTTGTATTTCAGTCTAACCACAATTATCTCAACACTGCGAGCATTTTAATGTTTATGAAGAAAAAGATTATCAGGGACTCCTATTTCAAATCACTTCTGTCTTCTTCATTGATGAAAAAGGTAAATTATATAAACAAAGCTCTGTTGGGCCCAGGTCTTCCTGATGTGTAGCTAGAAAATGTAAATTGAAAGGTGTTAGATACTTACAAACTCTTGTTTCCCATCAAATAATAGTATACCCATTTCTTACTTTATTTAGTTAATATGTATTTATTTTAACACATACTACTTATTTATATGTGAAGTTCTGTCTGCAGAGCTGTCTTCCAGAATAAAAATTTAAAAATTCTGATTATCATTTATCTTCCTATGATTGTAACCTTAAAAAAAAAAAAACTGACGCGTTTCCGCAGGCTAATTATTCATGCATTAGTAGACCCTACCCTTTTTATTTTTAACCCAAAATGCCCATCTCTACTTCCAGTTAAGCTTACCCTGAGAAGAAATCACTATCTTCCCTACAGAAGCAAGAAGTGTCAGTGGCATTTAGGGGATGTGGGCAGTGCAGTCTGTTTTTCATTTTCTTTAAACATTATGTTGTTCTTTCAAAATTTCCCATGGTTCTTAGCCGCTACTGCTTCAGGAATAAACACGAAAGGCCCAGCAAGCTTGGGTTGTGGGATTGCAGTGGTTAGAAGGGGTGGTCAGCTCTCTTGAGCAGCTGATCTTGCAGCTGAGATACAGGGCGAAGGGCGAGTCCTGTGTGTATGGAAGGAAGAGTGTCCAGGCAGAAGGAAACACCAGGTCAGAGATTTTGCAAAGAAACCCTGTGTAGATTGAGAGCTAGCCAGAAGAGGGATGGATTTGGAACAGAGAAAGTAAGAAGTGTGGTAATTAGGTCTGAACATGAGCTTGGGATCCTATCATGTAAGCGTCACAGGATCATGGACCAACTTACCACACAGAATGTAAGCATCATGTACTATAAAACATATGCTAATAAAAAAAGGCAAAACAAACAAACAAATGTAAAAAAGTGCATACCTTACAAATAATGTGCTTTTCCTGTTACTTGATTGCTGTAGTAACTATAAGTATTGCTTAACTAAATAATAAAGACGAAATTGCTCATAAAAAGCAGGGTCTTGGACCCTGGTCTAAGTGTAAAGGAGTGCTATGTAAACCCTCACAACTGGATAGTGAGCACCTATCATCGTGCTCAGAATACATGTAAACATGTACATGCCCATTTCGCCATCCAGACTGTAGATAAACTACCCACTATGCTAGGTACCATAGAGAAAAGAGACATGTATATGTTCTATGCAGAGTTTACAGGATGCGGGTATGCGGTCTTTCTGTTCCAATTATTTCTTAAGGAAATAGTTTTAGAAATGAATTTACCCCATCAAAAAGACCGCACATCTCACATCATACACATAAAAATTGTAAATTTAAAGATAAAGGCAAACGTGGTGCACACCTGTAATCCCAGAATTTGTGAGGCTGAGGCAGTTGAATTGCTGAGTTTGAGGCCAGTCTGGGCTACAAAGTGAGTTCAAGCCTAGCCTGAACTACACAGTAAAACCCTGCCTCAAAAAGGCAAAATGAAAGAAAGCAAGAAAGAGAGAAAGAGAGAGAGAGAAAGCAAGAAAGCAAGAAAGCAAGAAAAGTGTTCATGTTACTTTTCAGAAAAGTTGTCCCAAGGCATTTACTGACTACCACTGGATGGAAGTCAGTTAATAAGCTTCTCAAACACAACATCTCCCAAATGGAACTCTCTATCCCAACACCATTCTCTCAAAATGCCTTAACTCTCTAAATTCAGTAAAGGGGAGAAATATTTATGCCTGTGATGAAAGGAAACACTGAACAGGAATCATCAGTTCTCACTTTTCTTCACACCTCGGCACAAACCTGAGAAAATCTACTTTCAAACTATACCCCGAATGCCATCATTTCTGTCTCATATACACAAACAGCCTCCTAATTGATTTCATGTTGTCACCTTCGCCTGTTCATAGTCTATCAGAAGAGTGAGGCTCAGAACTATCAATAAATTCCTTGTCCAAAGCTTGCAGGGTCCTCTCATCATATATGGGATATTTGGACCTGTAAGTCCTTGAAAGCTGCACCTTGCTCTCCTCTTCCCTTGCTTGGCTTGGTCTCTGTGACTTACCTCATGGTTTCTTGCTGGTAACTGGGTCCATTGACATGGTTCTTCCTTCAGGCCCTCGGTACTTTCTGTTCCCGCTGCCTGGGATGCCTCCTCCTCTGCTACGTTCATCATCTGTCTGCTCAAGTGTCTTCCTCTCGGAGAGACCTTCTCCGGCCATCCCACCCGAAGTGGTATCTCCCCATCCCGACACACACACGAGTTCCTTTCATTCTCTTTCCCTATTCTGCTTTGCTTTTCTTTATAGCACTAAGCCACACCTGACACTTATTACTCATTTATTACTTTGCTTTTTTACTGACTAACTTCTTCACTAACATGTGAATTCCAGGCGGGTAGAGACTTCGGCTTGTTTAGTACCAGAATAGCATCTGACGTATTCAGGGCACTCAGTAAATATACTTAAATAAACAAAGGAATATAATTGAATGTGTGCCTTTCTCAGACGCCTTTACAAGTAAGTGGCTGAATCAGTCAAAAATAAACAGCTAAATGACAAAAGGCATCAAAGTCATGTGATCGGATGTCCTTTTGAAAACATGGTTGTCGTTACTGTAGTGTGAAACAAATGAGTTATTTAGAATTTGAAAACTTTATGTTAGCTCAGTCCTGTTTCAATCTTTCTGATGAATGCTTGGATAGTTACAGTGAAATCCTCAACTCACCATGGCTTTATTCTGGCTATTAATGAATATTACATACCTTTGTTGTCCCTAAATATGATGAGTTGAGCTTATATATTCTAGATGGTCCATGTACTTTTGGATAGTAAACTCTAGAAAGGATTTGCACAGAGATAAATGCCCATTTTATACTATGTGTGTGTGTGTGTTTGTGTATGTGTGTTTATGTGTGTGTGTATGTGTGTGTGTGTATGTGTGTATGTATGTGTGTGTATATGTGTGTGTGTATGTGTGTGTACAAAATAAAAGGTGCTGGAAGAATACATTGTCTTAACTGCTCTGAGATCAGGTCCTCTCTAAACACAATGTCAGTGTTTCCTTGGGGCTTGCTAAGTGAGGAGCTGATACAGTGGGTATTTTTTATCTTTGTTTTTAGTTTATTTTTTCCTTTTTAGTACTGGAAATTGAGCCCAGTGTCTCTGTTTTGATTTAGATAATGTCTCAAGAATGCCATGTTCAGAGTGGGACTTCTCAAAGGTGACCAGAGCGTAGGAGCACTGACCGTGCTATTGGGAGGGAGGGGCTTTTGGACAGAAGGGGCCCTTGGAGTGGGGAGGACCTAGTCAGGTGCAGTTTTGATCAGGCTCTCCCATTCTCACTCTACTTCTAAGCCACCCCGAGTTGAACAGCTCTGCTCTGCCCACTCTCCTACTGCACAGTTTCTGCCTTGGAGCCAGCATACCATAGACTGAACTCCTGGAATCGTGTGGCCAAGCAAACCTCTCTTCCTTTAAACTGCAGCTGTTGGGCATTTTGTGTTAGCAACAAGAAAGTGAGAATAGAGTCTCCTTTATGCTAAACCTGCCCAACAAGGGTTTTGTCTCAGGTAAGAATGCATTCACACAGTGCTGTTACTCAGTTCTGAGTACCATCTCTTCCACATCACAGGAAGACAGTGGCCTCATCTTCTACCTGTTATAAGCAACTCATTGCTGTGCGTCTGGTGCAGAATTCCCACTAGTGCCAAATAAATGTCCAATACAAATCTGTCTATTGGTGTGGTTAAAAGTAGGCTAACAGTGGTAATATCTGCGGGCTGTAGGCTGTGCTACCTCAGGGAGTTAGGCAATAAAAAAGCAACTTGTTTAAAGTGTATTATTTTCTTAAAAGGGTTTCAAAATTAAAATGATTTAAAAAGGTAAATCATTCTCAGCTTCTCTCTCCAAGAAATCAGATACCAGTTTTTATATATCTGTCTGTAATAAGTTATGCATATATAAGAATATATGTGGTATTTTGCATATGATGTTTACACACATAAGTGTATGGTCTATAGTCTGCACGTACTTTAAATACAGAACTGGTAGACTATATTGTCCTGTGCCTTGCATTTTCTCACTGGAAAAGTTTATATATATATATATATATATGTGTGTGTGTGTGTATGTTATATGTGTATGTGTGTGTCTGTGTGTGTATCTTTATGTCTAATATCTATATCTGATAGAATAAATGTAAGATCTCAGTCATGTTAGTTAATCATACTTTGCTGCAGTTTTATTTGTAAAGTGGAAAATGTAGTAGTTGTATTTTATAAAGTTGTTGTGAATGAAACACATTAATATTCATGGAAATCACTTACTCCAATTTCTGTCACATTGAAAATGCTGTTAGATATTATTATTGTTACTGTTATTATTCCAGAAATCAGACTTTGCACACGTGTGGCAAGCCCTTCACCACTGGGATATCCTGCCCTAGTTTCTTTCATTATTTCTTGATCTTGTAGATCATTCTTATACAGGGAGCTCTGTCATAGAGACTCTTAGATAACCAGATGTAAATATGGGGGAATGGAAGGGGAGGACAAGATGGTAGTGGGTGGTGTGAACACTCAAAGCAGTTATATGTATGTACCCATTATTCTGTAACACTAATATGTACTCATGAAAGAAGAGCAGTCTTTTATATTGTACATGTCTTATAAGTACATAGTATCTCTGTGTATGACCATTCCTGAATGCATTGAATCCTTTCATGTTTAAAACTTTCCACTAACATTTTGCTATTGCAAGAAATACTATAATGGATAAATTTTATATCGGTCATTCTAGACATGCCAAGTGTCCAGTGATTATCTGTGGAATAAATCCCTCCGTGGAGTTGGCTGGTCTCTGACACATGTATTTAAAGTGTTTGGGGTAGGTATTGGCTGGCTCTCCCCCTAGAAGCTGTGTGCATTTAGCAGCACTGTCTGAAAGTGTTGTTTTCCATAAACTCATCACCTCGTTGACAAATGAAAAATGATATCTATTTAGTTTAAATTTTCACTTCCCTGATTAAGGAGTGTGGGCATAGTTTTATATGTTTATGAACCATCTGCATTTCATTTTTAGTGAGCCCTTTGTGAAAGAATTTTCCCATATTTTCCACTGAGATTTTGGCGTATTATTTATTTATATAATTTCTGCGTGTTTTAGAGGAGTATGTATTACACATATTTTCCCACTAGTAAATTTTTAGCTTTATTTGTAGAAATTTTTGTCATACATACAAAATTACTTTTACATAACTGAATTATGCTATTTCTTATTTTATGAATTTGATCTTGTAGGGAAAATTTAAATGAGTTGTAGTCAAAGTCTATAGTGTTACAAATATGTAGTTTGAATTTATAATTATACCTGGCATTCTGTCACTTCTATTTGAATTTAAATTGGTGACATGATTTGCATTAAATAACTCATATGAATTTTTTAAATTAATTAATCCATTCAACCCTAATAGCATAAAAAGTTGGGGCAACTAACATTCCCCATTTATAGAAGACTAAGCTGAGGCTTACTGAAGTAGAATTTCTTTCTTAATATTACATATCTACTAATTTAACATACTGGAATTTCTGCCCCTATACCAGGCTGAGTAGGAAGCAGTCAGTGAAAGTTAATGGACTTTCCTATAGAACAGATTAAATTGTTACAACCTGTGACCTAAGGACATCAGCTTCACAATAATAACCCTTCCCCAAATCCCAACACTATTAAAGTGTAGATTAGCGATTCCAGGATAGCCTTTGCAAAAAGGATATTTTTTCAAAGTCATATGTATGGAAATCTAAAGCTGAGCCTACTGAACAATCTTTTCTCATCTTACACAACGATGTCAAAAATGTCAATGTTTTCTCTTTCCCTCTGTCTTGGTTACTTTTCTCTCATTGCTGAGACAAAATACCCAACGCCCAAAATGAAGGAAGGAAAGTTTATTTAGCTTACAGTTTGTGGATGTTTCAGTCCATACTTGGCTGGTTCAGAGGCAGAGTGGCACATGGCAGAGGGCAAACTGTTCATGGCAGCAGAGCACAGCAAAACCAACCAGCAAAAGGGAAGAATGGCTGCAGGCAGCCTCCTTTTCTCCCCTACATTGTAAACAGGCTACCCCCACCCAGGGGGTCTTTTAGCTCTCACATCACCTCCATGCTGTCCTCTTCTGCAGGCTCAGGATGTATACAAATAAGCACCCTGGCTTCCTGCTGAATCACTCAGCCAAACTTCTGGACTCCCCAAGTTGACACAATGTATCAACCATAACACCCTCCATAAAGAGAAATTTGCCTATCCTTGCAGGTTTAAATTTGGAGCTAAACTTAAGATGTTGGTCAAGCAGAAAGCTAAGAGGTAATGCACCAAGACAACTGTAGGCTGAGGCAGGGAAGAAATGTAATATACCAAGAAATATAATGTACTTTGAGCATTTAAGCTTTAATCTACTGCTCTGTGTGCAATTGCAGATGAAAATCTGGGTGCTGCATCCTATTGACAATGAAATATGTATAGACAGAAAAACCAAAGGGGTCTTTAAATGGTAATTTGTTGGGCTGGGGAGGTAGTTCAGCAGCACAGTGCCTGTCTAGAAAGCATGAGGTCCTGAGTTTGATTCCCTTGCACACACACAAAAAAGGTAATTTGTCGGTAGTTCTATACTAAAATTAAGTTCTGGTTAAAAAATTAATCAGTTGGGCAATTTCATTACACTTGAGTATTCACATTAAGTTAAACTAAAAATATTACCTTTGCAAATTTCACATAATACATATAACTTGAAAGTTAATATTTGTGACATTGAATTTCAATGTCAGTTATGTGATCATTTTTTTCACTCCAGAACAGCTTTTCATTCAAACAAATATTTTTGACACTAAGTGTTAAAATACAGTTTTTTTACTTTTTGTCCCTTGGTTCTGGACTTGATTTTTTGGTGTAAGTACTTCTATGCACTTGTCCCTGACAATAATACAGGAAACCACTCAGTTAGACTAGATACATCTCTAGTGTAACTCTATTACTTGCCAAGAAATCCAACCCCCTGAACTCTAGTACTCAGAGCTGTGACAGAACATTGTGCAGTTTATCACCATGAGAAGTTGAGAGCCAGAAGAGGGACCAAAAATTATAAGACAGATATTTGAATCATGTTGTAGATATTATTATTACAGATTTAAAATATGTATTTATATTGAACATTGCTCTTTCACGTAGACATTATTTTAAGTGCTCCTGGTGAGGCAACTTGTGATGTACTTTGAAAAATACAGCAGTACCTTGTTTCATGAACTTAGTTTGTTCCACAGTGTTAGAAAGGATAGCCATGTCTGTGTTTCTTCAAGAAGGATGCCCACAGTCATGTTGGTCACATGATCTAGTGTTTGTAAACAAAAATAATGCTTTGCCAAACACCTTTTTTTTTTGCAAACCGAATTGTTCCCTAACAAAAGTGGTCCTGAACCAAAGACCCACTGTGCTTTTATTGAGATGCAGATTGTACACACACCATTTACCTACTTACAGTACACACCTCAATAGCCTTTACCACACTCACCGATATGTAAATCATCATCACCACAGTCAATTTTGAAGCATTTTCATCACCCTAAGAATAATTCCATAGATTTTTAATAATTCTCTCTATTCCTCCAGAAGCAACACTTCATTTATTTTCATGGTCAAATAATATTTCTCTTTATTTGTATATGACATAGGACATGTATAATTTATTTACCTTTTCTTTATTTGCTTCACTCTTGTGCCTGTTTTGAATAATGCTATTTTATATAGATATAATTCATGTACATGTTTCTGTATAGGTATATATTTTAATTTATATAGGATATAAATCCAAAAAGAATTGCTGGGTATAACTGCTTACTATCAGATTCTTTTCTGAAGTATCTCTGCTATTTTACATACCCACTAGCAGTATAAAAGTGTGTCAATTTGTCACATTCACACTCTGGCTATTAATCATGATATATGAACTTGACCACATTGGGAAATGCCCAGGGAGTTAATAACGCACCCTTCTGTGATTGTCTGTCAGGGTCACAGAGGCGTGGGCTTGAGAGATATCTGGCCTCTGGTTCCTTCTGTTGCTGGGTAGTTCCTGTAGAAATGGCTAGTCACTTAGAAGTATTCAGGTCCTTCTTGCCTCAAAGAATTGGACATGAAAAGCCAAAATGGTACCAAAAGTTTATTTGAAAAGTGAGAGGTGAAGGGATAAGGGAAGAACTGTCTCTCTAGAGTGAACTTGGGCCCAACAAAGAAAGAAAAGGATAAACGCAAAAGTAAAAATGGGCTCCGCATCTAGGTGAAGCCTGCAGAGTGGGCCCCTGTGAGGAATCACAGTAGTGGGATCCTCGTGGGGTCTGGTCTTTTTTGTGCCGTCCACATCTTGTGTAAGTCCATGAAAAGTTTTGTGTAGGGAGGCCTGAGAATCACTTGGTGCCATTCTGGGATCTGGCGACCAAAAGGTCCTGCCCATTTCCCCAACACCCTTGCCAGGTCTGCCTCCCCGCCACCTCCTCTCCAGGGCTGTGACCCTGTTCTGTCCTCAGCTCCCACGAATTACGCAGCACTGCTCCCGCATACTCCTGCCATAAAGCTTCTCCTACAGCCGGCTGCCCACAGACTGAATCCCCGGAAGCCTGAACTAAAGTAAACTTTTCCTCCTTTAAAGTCCAGACATCAGGGGCCGAGACCAGGGGATGGGCAGTAATGATACACACTCAGATGGCTTCTGTCTGACGTTGCATTTCTAGCCAACCTATTAGGTATAAAGTGCTAGGTTATTGTCGATTTTACTTTTTCTTTCCTGATAGTTAATGATGCCCAGCACCCTCTCTGGCACTCACAGCCATTTCTGTGTCTTCCTTGGAGAGAAATTCTTTTCCTTTCCTTTGTTCATTTTATAACTGGGTCATTTTTCTTTTTATTGAATTTTAAGTGTTAATATTAAGTTATAATGTACAATTTGAAGATATTTTCTCCTAAGTTCTCGGTTGTAATTTTACTTTTTTAAAAAGTGTCCTTTGAAATGTAAAAGTTGGTCTTTTGATTAGGCCAATATATGTATGTCTTCCTTTGCTGGTTGTGTTTTTGGTGTTATATCTAAAAATTCTTTCCTAATTCTAAGGTAATTAAGGTTTACTACTATGTTTTCTTCTACGATTTTATATTTTTAGCCCTGATAGTTAGAACTTTTATGCATTTTAAATTAATTTGTGTACATGGTATGAAGTAAAGATCCACTTTCTTTCTTCTGCATGCGGCTATCTAATTGTTGCATTTATATTTGTTGAAAGATTGTTGTATCTTTATGGGATGATTTTTTGTACTCTTACTAGAAATCTTTTGACTACACATGTGAGAGTTTATTTTTGGACCCTCAGTTAAATTTCATGTCTTTAATTTATTTATTGTTATGCCAATCTTATAGTCTTGATTACTGTGGCTTTGTAGTAAAGTTTGAAATCAAGAAGAGTCAGTTCTCTCACATTGCTTCTTTTTCTGAAGATTGTTTTAATGATTATGAGGCCATGTGCAATTACAGATAAATATTAGAATTAGTTTGAGCCATCTTTATAGGATATTCCAGGTCCAAGTTGCTTCTAGGTAGAATCTTTACATTCTCTGTTTCTGAAATTTGTTCCTGGACATTCTCTATGCCCCCTAAGATCATTGCCCGAAAGAAACATGAGACCATACTCACAAGAGAAATAAATCAGACTCACATGTGTAAACATAGTATTGTCTCCCTGGTGTGAGAAACTGAAAGAATAAATAAGGACCAAAATGTACAATAGATATTGGGAAGAAGTGTTCAAAAGGAAAAAGGGACTAGGGTGGGGTAAAGGGACAAGGAAGGAAGGGAAAAGGAAAAACATACAAGATAGTTGTACTATTTGTTTCTCTTAGTTCATTGGAAAGAAAGGTTTGTGCTAATATCATTTGGAGAATTTATTACACCACTACTTTATACTCTGAATAACTGCTTTAAAGATAAAAATACTCTACATATTAACTATTGCTATTCTCCTGTTATTTGTTATGAATTTTTTCCATAAATAAGAAACAAAAAACCCACTCTAACAAACATACTTTTGCATAGAGTCCCCCAGCCATATCCCTGTACTTCCTGTGAACCTCCTTCCTCTCTTCCTTACATTAACTTCTTAAAATTTGTGATTAGTTTTTATATATATTTTACTGTTGTAAGTGCTGTGAGTACAATGATCAAAACAATGAAAAACCCTTGTTGTGCATTCTGTCAGATACAACTACCTTAAAGAAGGAAAAATGTAAATTACATGGAACAATAAAACTATAGTCAATACTGTATGTATACTAAGGTTGAGAGAAAGAAGTGCTATATCAGTTCACTGTGACAGTTGCACCTTTAGACAAGATGACCACAGTAAGGTGTCTAAGTTACTTTTCTTGTTGCTGAGAGAGGGAAAGGGTTATTTAGCTCACAGTTTGTGGAGTTTTCAGTCCATAATCAGCTGGGTGTTCATTCTGAATATAGAAAAATTGACTATATGTATCTTTTATTTTCTGGTTTATGCAATAGTTTAATAATATTTGCTTTCACTGGTGGCTTCCATCAGTATGAACTGTTGCCCTTGTGCTTTTGCTGGGCAGCAAAAGCAACAAGAGCAAGGGGAAGGGAAAGAGAGCAAATCTTCTCTTCTGTTATATTGCATACGGGCTGCCTTCCCCAGGGTGCATGTGGCGCTCACACCCACAATCCAACCCTGGACCATGCATTAATCAGAAACGCCAGAAACCTGCCCCAATGACTGCATGAGGCTTAGCGGGGACTTCTTCACACAAAGCATAACATAAGGGTGTGCCAGGGAATCGTTCAGGAATCTAGAAAATAATTCTAGGCATGAGAAACTGTAGGCAGGGAGGGAGGCCTGGATGTTGGAGCCCAGGGGTGATCCAGTGGTAGAACGATCAGGAAACCGGAGTGGCTGCAGCAGAGTAGGTGACCCAGTGAAGCGGTGATGACGAGGAAGCCACTGGGGGCCTTGGAGGGCCTTTCGGTGGAGCTCTGCATTCAAAGGGATTAGAAATTCAGCCTGTTCGAACATAATCTGTATTGAGGGTTCCGCTGCAGAATCTTATCAATAATATTTCCCCAAGCTTTCAAGATAGGGATAGAAGAACAGAATTCAAACGTGAGGCAATACCACTACTAGATCTCTGTCTTCACAGCAGTGTTCTGTAAGTTGCTTGCATATTTAATTAGCTGCATAATTGCCTCAGTAATGAACTGTGTACGGGATAACATTAATCATCAAAATTAATATTACAGAATATTTTGGCATGCCGGCTTCTTCCCCATCTTGGTCTGAATTTTCATCTCTCAGCCTGGCCTTAAAACCTGCTAATGGTGTGTTTCACCAGTAAGAATATTTCAGATATCATTGAACCAACAAAACTAAATGATAGCAATTTATGTCACCATATTGTGATTGTCAGCTTTAAGAAAGAGGTTCATTTTGAATATAGAAAAATTGACTATATGTATTTTTTCTGGTTTATGCAGTAGTTTAATAATATTATGAGGCCCAATCTTTTTCTCTATTTGTTTTTTTATTTTAAAAGTAAAAGAAGAAAATATATTAACCAACAGACATCCGTTTACAGAATAGCATAATAACAGTACAAACAATAGTTACAGGTAAAGTGATAGGAAATTAACAATGGTTGTTGTATTACATATTGATATCTTCAAAGTGGTTTCTCAGGAAAGCAGAGACATGCAATAATGATCAAACCACTAATCATTAACTGTTCCTTTCAGTAAAGCAATAGAAGACAGTAGTACAACTTACACACTTCTCAGATAAAGAAATACAAATGGCAAATAAATACATGAGAAAATGTTCAACATGATTAGTTATTCAAGACATGCAAATTAAAACAACATTGAGATTTCATCTCATCCCAGTTAGAATGGCTAGATTAAGAAATCAACCAATAACAAATGCTGGCAAGGTTGTGGAGAAATAGGAATTCTTCTGAACTGCTGATGGGAATGCTGACTGATGAAACCACTGTGGAATTCAGTGTGGAGATTCCTCAGCAAACTAGGTCTAGAGGTCCCATTGAACCCAGCTATTTCCCTCTTGGGTATTTTCCAAGAAGATCTGAAAACATCATATCATGGTGATATATGTGCACCCATATTCATAGTGGCACAATTTGTAATTGCTAAATCATGGAAGCAACCCAAATGTCCATCCACTGAGGACTGGATAAAAAAATTGCGGTACTTTTATATAATGGAATATTACTCAGCTATAAAGAAGATAAACTCAAGGCTTTTGTAGATAAATGGTCACAACTAGAGACCATACTCATTAGTGAAATAAATCAGACCTGCTTGTATCAGCAATGTATTGTCTCACTAGTGCAAGAACCTGAAAGAGTGAATAAAAACTAGGAGGTATGATAGACATTGTGAAATGAGAGGAAAATGCCTAAAAGTAATGGGCAGGTGGGGTGTGGGAATGGAGAAGGGAAAGAAGGGGAAATCATGTATGTATGTATGTATATACAGGGTAGCTAAGAGTTGTACAACTATATATATTTGTGATCAGTTGGTATCTCTAGCATTAACCTCCTCTGATGTGGTGAGGTGATGTCATGGAAGAAGGGATTGTTTCTGAAATTTTATTGTTAAGAATTTACTGTTAAAAATTCAAGTATCTTCACAACAAGAACACTTCAATGTGTGTGTGTGTGTGTGTGTGTGTATGTGTGTGTGTGTGTGTGTGTGTACATAACAGAGAATGAACTCATGATTAAATTAAATGGAAGACTGTACACCTTATTAGTTGCCCATGAGATTTACATTTTTAGAAAGTGATGCACTGAGCAAAGAAAAATGCCTGCCAGCTCTTGAATAGTCCCCAAGCTCCACGTCTGCTGGGAACACTGTGTGCATCATTTCCTCAGCTCTGGTGTAAGGCAGGCGCTTCTGTCATATTCACTTTGAAGAAGAAAGGCTCAGAGACGTTAAATAAGGTGCTGTGAAAAAGCAGAGTCACAGTGTAGACACAGGCACTCTGGTTTCATAATCTATGACTTCAGTCACAAAACGATGAAAACTATGTGTAACAGGTAAGCAGCCAGCTACATCTCCCTGGGAGCCCCATGTAGAACTGTACATTTTCTCGTGTTCTTATAAAAATGTAAATAGAAACAGGTGACATGAATTTCAATAGAACGTCTTATTTAACCCAACAGATCCAAAATGTTATTGCAATCTGTAATCAGTGTAAAAATTGTTAATGAGATGCCTCATGGGTTTCGTATGTCTTGACACGCTCGTGTCTAGTTTACACTTAAAACTCATCTCCAGAGTGTTGCTCGTGTGTTGTGGCCCTCATATTGGACAGGCAAGATACAGACAGTAGGCTACACTTTCACCATTCAGTATTTCCTTAGTATCCTGTAGAGGTATAATTTAGTTGAACTTTATTTTCTTGTGTGTAAAACAAGAATCACCCAGTATAATAATTACAGGAGAGGAAATGCCAGCAAGTGCCTCTCTTCTGATCTCATTAGGAAGTTCATATGAACTTTCAGGACAAAGGGTTTGAGATCCTGTGGGTTTATTGCCTAAATTGTATAAGTTTTACACATATGTACTGATCTTAACTAAAATATCCCTTTATAACATGTTCTTTATAAACCAGTTTTGTGGATGGAATATTTATATGGTTTTTGTAGAAACATACGCAGTATAAAGGAACTATGCTTTGTGCTTCTCACTTAAATGGGTTTGGAAAGCAAAGTGGAAAAACTATAACTTTATGATAAACGTTACCACCTCGCTTTAATGCATTATTATATTTTATAGTTAGAATAGAATGGAACGTGGAGGCACTTGTGCAGAATATATAAAAGCAGAGAGGCAATGGAGACCAAAAATTACATTTGCTATTACTCATTTATGAGAAAAACAAAGAAAATATTCTCAGACAGCTGCAACATCAGTTCAAGTGAAAAATGTGCTAACACGTTGGTAATCCCCATGCCGCAATTCTGCCCAAACAAAATTAAACAAAACAATCTCCCCAAATTATTAAAGTCTAAGTCATTAGGGGAATGCCCTACATTATGCTTTAAAATACTAAACTATAGGCATAACAGCGTGGCCACATGTCTCTTTATTTCTGTACCATATAATTGTGTACAGATGTGTTCAGTGTTGTGCAATACACTTGCTCCTTAAAAAGTAGAGCGCAAATTCAATATTGAAGCCCTTCTAATGCATTCAGGGAGGTTGCTACTTAAAAGGTTCTTTTATAATACAGTCAACCATTGCCTAATTCCTGTGTTTTTGGCAAGGTACAGTATTAATAAGGAATTTTTGCAGTTTAACTGTAAACATTCCAACAATGTTGCAGGGAGTTTGGCAGAGAGAAAAAATTACTACTATACGTCCAGGTTGCTCAGCTTCACTAGGGCCTATTCTGTCTCACCTACACAAAGAGGCTGTTCCTGCAGTGGGCTCTTCTCTGCCACTGGATGTCTTTATCAGGATTCTCTCATATTGTTATTTTTTTCCATCTCAACAATAATAACTGAAAGCTCTTCGATGGACCCATCTTAGTGTCCATCTACCTCTCGTTTTCCTTCCTTCACAATAAAGTGACTTGAAAGACTTACGTGTATTTGGTGTCTGAAATTCCTCTCCTTAGAACTGACTTATTCTATATTTTGCAACTGTGCCAGAAGGTTTCTAAGATCACTGCTATTTGTTTTCTATATAAAGACAGGGATTAAATGCTCAAGAGTCTTTTCCAGAGAAAAGAAAATAATCCCAAGCACATTCAGATATTCTTTTATTCCAATAAAAATCCCTTGTTTACTATTGCTTGAGTTTGGTAGAGCTGCCACACAAAGTACTTTAAATTGCTGGCTTAGAATTACAGAAATTTGTGTCTCTCCATTTGGGAGGCTGGAAATCCAAAGTCAAGTTGTTGGCAGAGCCATGTTCCCTCTAGGGCTCTGGAGAAGAATCTGTTTCATGCCTCTACTAACTTCTGATGGCTTTAGACATCTCCCAGTTTGTAAGTGACTGATTTTTTTCTGCAGTGTCTCTTCAAGTTTTTGTTCAAGTTTTCCATGTAAACAAGGAGACCCCTTATCTTGAGTTAGAGCCCACTTTAATGACTTCATTTTAAATGACCTCTGTATAGACCCCATTTCTGAGCTATCACCTCATTCCAGCACAAACGGTTAGAAACAAAAAGACTAAATGTGTCCTGGTAAGAACGGGGAACAAAAACAAATCTGCTCACTGTTGGTGAGAATACAAGTTATCACAGCCTTTAGAGAAAACAGCACAAAGCTGTCTTGAAAAATGAAACATAAAAATACCTGAACTACTCCATGAATCTGGCAAATGGAAATAAAATCAAATGTTCAAGAGACATCTGCATTCTGATGTTCACTGCAGCACTACTTACATTAACCAAGAAATGAGGGCAAGATTAGTAATTGACTAATGAATGAATAAAGGACATATATACCATATGTACATTGGAATACTATTTAGTGATAAAAAATGAGATCCTTCATTTCTGATAACATGGATGGAACTAGAGATGATTATCATTAAGTAAAATAAGCCAAGCACAGGAAAATAAGTACCATATGATCTCATCGTATATAAAGAATACAAAAATTAGTCTGTAGCAATTGATAGTTAAATAGTGCCTACGAGAAACTCGAGAGAGGTGGGGTGAGGGAGAGGGGAAAAGTTGAATACTGAGTGCTAAATTATGTAGAGAGAAGGAAGTCCTGGTGTGCTGCTGTGGTGTGCTAAAGATAACAGTGGTGTATTGTATATTTCAAAGAATTAGGAGAAAGAATTTGGAACATTTTCACCATATAAACCATAACTCTTTGAGAAGCTAGATGTGTTTAACTTGATTTGAATATTGCATAATGAATTCATGTATCAAAATATTGTCCATAGCCTCATTAACAGGTAAAAATTTATATTTTATGTATCACTTAAAAACAACAGTTAAGGGCTAAATTTATTTTCTTGACCTATTTTGCATGCTTTATATCTGGTAATCTGAACAACTAATTTGAATACAACAGTATGCAATATAACAACCATTGTTCAATTCCTACAATCTAGTTTAGTGAAGCTCTGCATAATTTCTAAAATTTTTTTATTACTTTTTATTCTCTTTAATTGTTTGATCAATCTTGAATTCTTACCTCTGGTAATCTGAACAACTTTGTTGAAGATAACAATATGTAATATAACAACCATTGTTAATTCCTATCATCTTATTTTGAAATCTTGTACCGTTTTTATTGTTTTTGTGTTATTTTGTTTTTATTTTGTTATTGCTTTTCTCTTTAAAAACAAAAACTAGAAAATTGTTCTCCAGCAAAAAATTACAGACAAATACAAAAACTGGGATTTTACTAACATCACATAAATGTGAAGGAACACAATTGTTGGAGAAACTAAGTTGATGTGATGGAGACCACTAGGAAGCAGACTTGAGCAGGACTTACATTTACCAATTGGCTTTTCATATTCACTTGTGAGTCTGTCCAAGTTCCGGGCTCCTTGTCTGGAAATGGCGGACTCATAGTACGTGAACCTGTGTCAGTCACTAATCCCTACTAAAACCTGTAGTTGTGATGAAACCAGAAGCCTCAAAGGACAAGACAAGGTCACATCCATGGACACCTGCTTCGGATCTCAACTGGATATAGAGCCTCAGGCATCTCACTCCTGGGCAGATTAACTTAATACCTTACTTAGAGGAGTCCTTGAGTGATTCTGCCCTTCTTGAGTACTTCCCTCCCTTCTTCTGATAACCAAATAAATATGAGCCACCCAGAGAAGGTCCTGGTCTTAGCCCTAAGAGAATCTCAAATTCTGGGAGAGGGCTTTGAACCTCCTGGAGCCCTGAAATCATTCCATTTATCTCTTTTTATTTTGCCTTCACCATACACTCTCTTGAGAGATTGCAAACCTGACCAGCCCGCAATAACTAGGGGATATTATTAACCTCATATTGATAAAGTAACTGAAATACATATTAAAAATTTTAAAATTTTATTAAATTAATCTGCAAATAAAAGCAAAGATATGTGACAGAAATTCCTGTTTATAAATAAGATCCTATTCTGAAGTAATGGGGCACAGAATTTCCACTTACAGTTTGGGGGGCACACAATTCCACTCACATAAACCACAACTCAAAATCTAGTTTTCTTTTGATCTGCCTGTAGGGATGGGGATCTCAAATATATTGGAGAAGTTTGGTCTGTTCTTTATAATAGAATCTGCAAATTCATGAGGAGTTTAGATAAAAACAATTCAAAGTTATTTTTAAATCGAATCTATTCACCCTTATATAGAAATACAGACATTGCTCAGAATTTATTCTTCACTGACCCATCTATTCATCTATCTAACTATCTGGGCATGATATTCTTTCAAAAATAAACGTGGGCACCTGCTTGTGATTTAGCATTGTCCAAGACACCACCGGGAGTGAGAGGAAGGCATTACAAAGACGGTGTAGTGGTTACTTTGGGGAAGTATAATGCAGATGGTAAGGCAGTCACCACATGAAAACTGAAGTTGTAGTTTGAGAGATAAGATTTTTCATTTTCTGGTTTCAATCATCAGTGGATATATTTTCTGAATGAAGATAGCACTGAACCGAGACAACAGCAAAATTCTTCGTTCAAGTATTGGCTAGACCGACTCAATATCAGTTTTTTTTTTTAATTTCTTGAATTCTGCCTATAATAATAATTTTTAAAACTGATGCAGCTGGAAGAGCCTGTGCTGGCATGATCAGCTTCTGAAGGATGCTTGAACCCCACATTGCTTCTTTTTCCAGGAGGATGGCAAAAGGTTGGGATAATTACTGTTTCATTGAAGGTCCTGCTTGGTTTGAGTTCTGAAGTTAATTCCACGTGAACATCAATTCACTGAATCTCTGGGCCCACTCTGACCCCCTGTGATGCTTTTATCGGGGGCCTCTTCCTTCCTTCTTATAGCATCCCTTCCAGCAAGTAGAGACAATTTAGACAAAACAGGCTCTTCCTGCTCCCTATCGTTTATGAGGGCTCTGTGGTCTGTGGGCCTATGAGAATATACGCTTCCCTCACTTTGTTCACTTTATGAAAATTCTTTAAGTTACTACTTTCATCTGCATTTATTTTCCATCTAAATTATTAGTGTTGTTTTCCGTTAATTCTAAAAAGAACCCTGGATAATATACTCCTTCCTGTCTCTCAGGCCAAGGAAATTTCAAGCCTTGCTTACTTCCTAAAGGGGTAACATAACATGGGTCATTGCCTTCTCCTCATCCCAGAATGTAACCAGCATAAGTGCTCAGTGCTCTGAAAATTGCTGATGTTTCCCAGTTGACGCTGGTAGAATTTTTGATTCTCTGTCTTCCGGTCCTTGTCTGCCATTCATCCTCCCTGACAAGGTGCATTTAGAGTCTCCATAGAATAACATGAGAGCCTCTCTGCCTGTGTGCTGCCACTTCTGGGTCTGTCAGCTGGGCCCAGAATCCCTCATTCCCAGTCTTATGTCACCAATTTTTGGTAGGACCAACAGTGTTCAATTTCACGCCTTCTTCTCTCCCTTCTGGGTCACTGGCTGGAGTTTTAGGGTGCCTTTGCCAGCTTCACTTGCCCAGTACCCTCATCCGCTCCCTTTTATCCCCAAATTAGCTCTCCCAGTCACTGGGAGAAATCCCACCTCGACTATTCAATTCAAATCTTTGGTAGTGCAGCTGGGGGGACAGCTTCATAGTTTTATACTTCTCACTAAATCATTTTTATTGATAGCCACTTAGAATACACTGCCTCAGATTATGTCTTTCTTCTCAATTGTCTCCTCCCTGTTTTCATTTAGAGATCCAAATACTCTGCCTCCATGGACATCTCTCAGGGTCATTCCAGAGGCAAGAGACTTGGACCTCCAGTGCTAATCTGTTCAGGACAGTGCTGGCTCATTGGAGCCCCATGGAATTGAGCCCAATAGAGTGACCAGGGTTGTACAGGCTTTGTGAACTCAGGAATGTCCCCTGTCCACTTGTTAGGTACGTATATTCTCTCCTCCAGTCTCACAGACCTCATCGTTTCCCATGTATCATTTCCCCTTCAATATTCTCCCACAGAGACATCCTTCTTAGTGTCTGCTGACACAAGATGTCGTACCTACCCACATGACTATTTGCTTTATATTTATCTCTTCTGCCCCAGGCTTTAGGAAACAGGGCAAGCCTTTTGTATAGTACATTGAAGTATTGCACATAGTCCATCAATAAGTACATACTAAGTAACAATAAATATCTTCACTGAGATTCTTCACATGTACTTAGACTTTTTCATATGTACCTCAAGTATAACATGTTTCAAAAAGAATGGAGATCTCCCAGTTTATCTCCTCCCTTCATGGTTCTTCTTTTTCTCATAAACTTTTAAGAATAGCAGTAGGTTTTTAGAGCCAGTGCTTTATCATCCAGAGAATCATGTAAGTGAGCGCAAAGCATGTGCTGTTTTCCAGACTGACTTTTCACTCCACAGTGCGCAGCTAAGATTCTTCTATGTCTTCTCATGGTTTGTGTACTCGTTCCTTTCTGTTGTTCAGTACTGACTGAGCAGGGGTGGGACAGTCTGTTTACCACTCATCTGCTAGAGAACATTGAGATTGATTCTAGATTTAGGCAATAATGAATCAAACTTCCACATGTCTTTATGTGTTAGTCTTGTGCACATCTAAATTTTCTAATCAATCAAGTATAGTTTCTTTATGTCTATTTTTTTCTTTGGTACTGAGAATTGAACTCAGGACCTTGCACTTGCCAAGCAGGCGCTTATGCTGCTGAGCTATATCCCTAGCCCAAGATTCTAGATAAAACTATTTAATCCCTTAAGAAACTGCCAAACTTGCCCACAGTGTTAATAGCATTTTTCATTCCCACCAGCCATGAATGAGTGTTTCTTCTGCTCTAGCTTTTTTGTTAAATAATTGTTATTTTCTCCTCTTTCTAGATTTCAGTCATTATAATAAATGTCAAGGGGTATATTTGTTACTCTATTTTGTATCTTCTAATAATGAATGACAGGCATTGGCTGGTATTTTGTGACTGTCTGGCATAGACGAGGCACTCTCCACGCTTGTCATTGTTTGTCCCCAGTGTCCCCCACACAAACTGCCTTTATGAGCAGGGACTGGTTAGATCCAATTCAGCTCTGTAGTTCTAGATCTGAGACAGTAATCAGCACCGAGCAGGCGTTCCTTAATATTTTAGGAGATGGACTGCCCGTCTTGAAATGAAAGATGAAGATTGGCACTTAAGGTCTTCAGGATGGACCCGGTGTCATACATTGTCCCTTCAGGATGTCATTAAAGCAATGCTACGAGCAGCCTGAGGACATGTTTGCAGATACCAACTGAAAAATCCAGAAAGGAAATACAAAGCCCATTCGTTTATCTTCTAGTGTTTCCTGAACGCTGTGTATTCAAGGCTCTCCCATCCCATCGCCTCTTCCAGAACTGAGGGTTAGAACTGCAGAACGTTTGCTTATTTCATCTAGCCTGAGATAATCTGAAACTTTAAAAATGAAAATAAAACCCAACCAAATCTTCACTAAGAAACTTCATATTCGGTCTCAGTGGAATATTATTTATTGCTGTCTCAACATTATTATTATTATTTTTTTGTCTTTTTGAGACAAGGTCTCGCTCTGCGGTTCAGGCTGGCCTTGAGCTCATTTTGTAGCCTGGGCTGATGTTGAACTCACAATGATTTTCCTGCTTCAGGCTCCTGAGTACTGGAATTACAGGCGTGTGCCACTACACCTGGCTTCAAATATTCATGTATAATCTCTGTGAATTTTGTTTCTAGTCTAGAAGCCCATGAAAGGTTAAGAGTTGAGTCTTGGGCACACATAAAAGCCCAGGGAAAATTTCAAACTGCACATAATTATGTAAGCTTCCCACATAATTTGTTTGACCACGATATATATATTACACAGGAGTAAACACACATACACATGCTTGCGTGCGCGCACACACACACACACACACACACACACACACACACACACACCCCAAACTCTTCTATCTTAAAATTCCCCAAGAGCTACAAGATCTGAGTTAATGGATATTGAATCAGCCTAGGGGAAGAGTAAGGAAGAGAGCGTGTAAAAGCATTTTAACTGTTAAATAAGCTATGCAGAGCTGGCTGCAGGTCACACGCCTGTCATACCAGCAATATGGAAGGCTGAGGCAGGAAGGTAGCTCAGTGCAAAGGCCCCAGGTTTTTAATCAGCACAGGGCTGGGGGTGGTACATGGATGAGATACTGAGGCTCTGCCAGACAACCTCCACAGGACTCCTGGCTTCTGATCTTACAGAACAAAACTATGAGCAACTTTTGTGACTTAACACAAGTAAGCTTTGGCTCCTAATTCATGTCAAGAACTGTCTCCATTACAGTTTTGCTTATGTTGCAATATTTTAATTTGTTAAAAATTATCAGGACATTTGTGTTGTACTTTGATAAGTCCTAAAAGAAGCCTAGAGAGATGTTCACAAATCCATTATAGGACTAAAATTATGTTTGAGATCTAGGGAAGGAAGAAGGTGGAAGGCAGCGGAAGGGTATTCACTTTTAGGAGTAGTTTTGTCTTCCCGTGAGTAAATACTATATGTCACACCACCACATTTAAGGTCGTTTCCTATAGAGACTTTATTTTTTTCATTCTTTGGAAATTGTTACAATGCAGACAATGAACTTGTACTAGACTAACACATCCCTGCATGTACTAATTTCTCTAATCCTTATAAGGATCTTTGGTTGGCATGAGTGGCTTGAGGTCTCACGAAAAAGTCTAGTTCATGTTATAGGTTCTGGCACATTTTGTTTTTATTCAACTAAGTTTTCGGTCCTCTTCAATGTGACTCTGTGAGTTCTTTGTGCTATTTTCCTGTAAAATTTCTCCCGGTGCATAACCCCATTAACCTAACCTTTCCTTCTTCATTCCTCTGTTTGTGTATTCTTCACCAAGAAGGCTCTCCCTCCCTGTTTTGGAATGTTCTCATTCACCTTGGAGCCCCTGCTGGGTGTGCCCTTTCTCCTCTGGGCACACTCAGCGGTGGTGAGTGCAGATATTACTCTTTGCCAAGGCATGTTCATCTTTTAAGGTACTTAAGAGTTTCTGTGTCATTTCATACTTGTTTTTTTTTTTTTTTTTTTACTTATTCCTGCTCCCAACAACTTCCACGTGCATGTATGATGCAACTTTGGATCTGCCAGAGCTCCTACCTTATATGCGATGTCCTCTTCAAGTCTATAGGATGACTGCATAAGTGAGTGAATGCGCAAGTGAATGTATGAATGTGTGCTGTAACTTTTCTTGAACCAGTTCTCTCTTTCTACTCTTTACAGGTGAGGATGGAAGAGAACGAAACATCGCCATACTCCCATTACCCAATTTGTCCAAGGTGGCTTGAGTGTTAGTAAGAATTTGTGTTTGTAGTTGGGCTCCTTGGTTTGTTCTCACATACAGAAAATCAGCATGCTCCTTCTCTTTCTCAAAGGTAGTAAGCAAACAGCTTCAGAGGAGGGAGGAGCAGGTGGAACAGAGACTGACTCTCCTTGAGGCCTTAGTGAAGCTAGTAGCTGTGTTGCAAGAGCCTATGTGACGAGAATTTATTGGTAAGTTCTACAAACTGTGAGCAGCAGGTAAGACTTAAGAGTAGATTCTGGTCAACAGCCAAGGAAAACATTGGAACATTCAGGCCTACAGCTGTTGAGAAGTGAATCCTTCCAACACCCTGAATGAGTTTGGAAGTATATTCTCTTGTAGATTTTCTAGGTAAAAGTGATCCTAACTGCTATAGCTTGGATCATGAAAGTTCCCCCAAAGACACATGTGTAGGGGCTTGGTCCCCAGGATGAGGAATGGTAGAACGCTAAGGAAGGGAGGTCTACAGGAATGTCATTAGGTCACTGTAGCTGTGCCCCAAAGTGAACTGTACCTCTCTGAACCCTGACTCTGTCGTTCACTTTCTTGCATGAATTGGAAAGTTTTCTCCAGTAGGTGGTCTCTGCCATTGCCACCCAGCACCCCTTCCAGAGGCCCAAATCAAGGGTCCACCCAGTATATGAGTAGAATCTCCAAAATCATAAGCTAAATAACCGTTTTCTTATAAATTAATGTTTCAGGAATTTCAGTATAGTGAACCAAAGAAAAATAGATATACAGAGCAACACTGTGAATATGAGTTATGAGATCCTGATCAGAACACACAGCTCAAATATACCTGGAATCCTGACTTATGGAAGCAAAATGAGTTAGTGTTCTTTTAATCTAAGTTTGGAGAAATTTGTTATAAAGCAGTAGAAAATCACTACAGCAGTTTTAGTCATTCTATAAGGATAGTATCTTTGGACTTGTGCTTTACAGATCATGGCAGCCAAAATTGTACTGTTCATTAAGGATTTCAGAGTCCTAATGCAGGAAAAAGAGGTTGGATTGTGTCTTTTCACATCTCTTTTTGAAGAACAAAGGAAACATTTTCCAGAGCTCTGCCTTTCTACCTAATAGTTTGGAGCGCTTGTCTTGTTGTCAGGAATGAGATTCTATAGGCATTCTTATGTTAGCCCCGGCTAGGTGGAATGTTGATGCAGGATCACCTTGGACTAATCCAGACTGTTCTCTGTGACAAGGGGATCACTCTGCTTCCTCTGCCACATGTGGCCACCAATGAATTCAACAAAGATGGAGTTTTATTAGGAAAAAAAATACAAAATATAGGGTGAGCAATTACAATATCTACAGCAGAGCAAATAAAGTGGTTCCACTTTTTCCATTTGTAAAAGATCTACACTAGCTCAGTGTCTGTGGAAAGAGGTGGGCATTGATAGTAGCTTTCTAGAATGTTGTGTGGAGAAGGATTATAGAACCACATCTTGTTCAGCAAGAAGGATTACAGGGATGCATCAGCGGTGGCTGTGTTGAGCACAGAAAGCATAAATTATGCATGATTGTAATTCTAATGGTTAGAGACAATTATAATGAGAGAATACATTTATGATTGGCCAGAATAGATTACAGAATCACACTATTTAAATGTGAGCTTTCTGAGCTCAATAAAGATGTGGTTGTTGACATTTACGTTCTTCATTCTTTATTATTCTTGACTATCAGATAAGGAGAGCAACAGCCAGTGAGAATTAAATAAGACTATGCACACAGAAATTTGCAGCCCAGCAGCAAAATGCATGTGTGTGTTATGAGCCCAGAGTAACTGCTTCATAAATTTTACCCATGTTATAACATCTAGTACATGTTATAGAGAGGTATTATGTCTACCATGGTGAACCACCATGATTTAAAATGAAGACTGCTTAAATGGAGGAGGGTGACCCAGAGTACTTGGCATAATATGCCAACAATTTGATGTCAGCTCATGGAGTTGCAGAAGCATCAATTCGCTCAACTATCCATGCATAAAAATATTTTCAGAAAAGCTAAGGAACCTAAAGAAGAAACTACAGTCCTTTGAAGGAGAAAACAAGTAAGAACACCCATTGAAAATGGCAGGAAGAGTAGTTCCACTTACCCTCATCACTTCTTATTCAAGCCCTCACAGTACAGCATGAAGAAATAGCAAGTGAACATCTGGCCATAGACCCAGATGCACCCACCTGAGCCCTGACTCAGGCTGGTCCTTGTGGCTTCACTTTCTAAGACTCAGGCTCTAGGTGCATACCAGGAGACCAGAGCAGTTCATTGCTGAAAGAACCTGAACAAGCAATAAGTCAACAGAAGACTATCCAGTGTCCAAAGACTGCAAGAGTTACTTCTGTTAAAATGTCCACACTACCCAAGGCAATCTGTGATTGTACAGATTCTGTGCAGCTGCTATCAAAATTTTGGTGGTATATTTCACAGAAACAGAAAAACAAGTTAGAAGTCCAGATGAAATAACAATAGCGCTGTCATTGAAAATGTACACCAGTACAGCTATGGTGGACAGTGCCATGGAGTTTCTTCAAAACCCTAAAAATGGAGCTACCATTCTGGGTGTGTATCTTCATGCACCAACAGTGACATCAGTTCTTTAAAGAGGGACCTGTACGTCCATTTTTATTACAATGTAAGTCTCAACAAACAAGCCAAAAACTTAATCTGTGTGTTCACTGATGGGTGAATAGTAAACAAAATGTATATACAATGAAGCAGCATTCAGCCTTTAAAAAGAAAAACATCATGAGGCTTGTGACCATACGGCTGAAGTTAGAAAATGATAAATACAATAAACCAAAGAAGGACAAAAACACACTGCAGGATTTCATGTAAATATGGAATTGAGAAAACTTGAACTCACAAAAGCAGAGAATAGCAGTAGGATATTGGTTCTAGGATCAGGAAGAGGGGTAATCCTGGGCAAAAGGGTTCAAAGTCACAGTGAGGCAGGACCAATACCTGTGACTACAGTTCACTTAATACATGTCTTAGGTGTTCTCACCACACACCCAGATGAGTAACTATGTAAACCAATGAGCATGTTAATTAGCTTGATTCTGGCATATATATATGTATATGTGTGTGTGTGTGTGTGTATCTTACACTGTACAACATAAACAAATACAATTTCATGAGTCAGTTATAACTCAGTAAATTTGGAAAAGCAGAAACAAAAATAAAAATAACATTTAAACACTTTAAAAATGAGAATGGTTTCTTGCAGCAAGATAAGATTCAGGAAAAATTGTTTAAAACAGTTTCACTCCAAGTAAAATTTTGCTGTTGACAAAATGGTATTGGCTATGTTCTAGCATAATTGTAAATAACCACTGTTTCACTCTCGAGCATGTCCTGATTTGTAGGATAGGTTGTATCACAATCTTATTTAGGTTTCCCTCCACTGGTAAATAAAACTATTATTCCTGACAAGCTTGAGTCAGAAGATTTCCTAGGGCTACTTTTCTTTGCAAAGACACTTCAGGTTCTAGATGGCTTCCTGTAAACTGCATGGCCCAGGCATCAATTCTGCACTGCTACAGAGAAGTTTATTTTGCTTTATTTTCTTAGATGGAACCTTATAGCAATATGAAAAATTTTACTGTTTTCTGGTATAATCCTCACAATACCTGAAGTTCTACTTTTATACATTGCTTGACTTTATTTTCCCTAAAATAAAGTGCCAGTACTCAAGAAATTCAGTGCAGTTTAAACTGCACTTATGTTGGGTAGGAACTTCAAATCAATTAGACCTACTGAATCAAGAATGTTTCCATTATGAGGTATTTATTATCTTTTCTCAATTATGAATTATATAAAGCATGGTCCATTTTTTGCAAGTGAAGTCTTTTCATGAAAGCTAGGAAAATGTATCATTGATCCAACTTAAATAAAAGTAAAAATGAATTTACAGTACTACTGCAAGTGCAAATGCAAGAAAGTAACTTGTCATCTCACAAAAAAGTTGTCTGGAAATAGCCCTGTATTGACATAGCCTATTATATTTCTTATGAATGATTGATTCTTTTCTTTGATTTGTGAATATGAAAAAGGTCTAAAAATATAGAATAAGACAAGAGGCTGTATAAATATTGTGTATGTTATACAAGACTGTCGCATAACTGTCAAGGCACTGAAGCAGATAACTAACAGTTGTGCCAGTTCATTCTTAGGTAACTACTGTGTATATTACACGTGAACACAAACCTTCACTCTCTTCTTGGTAACTGTATTTTATCACAATTATATCATGGATCAGAGAAACTTGAGCTTATTATATTCATAAAATGATTTAACAATACATTTCATACATCTAATATGGACAAACACTTAAATATCTCAAAAAGAGGGTTGTTAAGTCCCTGCTGTTGCACTAAACTCCCTCCTGTGGCTGTGATGTCTTTGTCTCCAAAGACATCCATTATTTAGTGGATAATGTGGAATGTATAACTTGTTATCAATTTTCCTAACTCCTGCCTAAACTTTATGTTCTAAGTCTCATTTTTAAGATGGGAAGATATATCACAGACTAAAAAGAAGTGCTAAAATGATAAATTTACTTTTAAAGCCCTCAGTATCATGTAGAATAACACAATGTTTTGCAAAACTTCTGGCATTCCTCTCTGTAAATTCTGTAGGTAGCACAAAACCTTGTACCTGGTACAATGCCTATATGTCCCCTGAATAAACATCTAGAGTTTGATTTTATTTTCAGTAGCTCATCACCTGAAAGGCGTGATTAAACTAGGGAATCACAGCAGCCATTGATACAAAATGCAAGGATATAAACACAACAAAGAAATTTCTGTCAGAGCAGTGCCAAATTAATTTGCCCCTCTATATTTAATCATGCATGGTGGGTTTTATTGCTACTTCTGTAATCCTATATTTATTAAGACTGCTATCAAACTCAGAGCCCAAGGATTTTATTAGCACAGGTGCTTAACAAAAAAAACAACACGTTTAGGGAAAGGAATACAGAGTCATAGCTTGGCTCTTAATTTTTATTTTTGTCATTAGAATTAAACTAATATATAGGAAGCTGTTATGGCAAATATTTCTATGTTTTTGAAATGGAAACGTTATTAATATTGTAGGTGTGTTCACACGACTACTTTGTGCTACAATATCTCTTTCAAGAGATATGACCCCAAAGCCTCATCTAACATAAATTCTTGAGCATCACCTGTATGGAAGCATAAAGACCAAGCAAGTACAACACATCTGTATGAAGTGAGAATAACCAGAGAGTTAAAATGACCATGAACAATGCCAAATAGCAGATACTCCCCCCGAAGACCCTGCTCAACTGTCACTTTCATGTTCAGAATCCAGTAGCTCATGGGTACACAGGCAAGTGACGCCCCAAGTGGAGTCTTGAGAAAGTTTATCCCCTTCCATATGATCTCCACCAGCATGTCCCTAACTCATCTGAAGTATACCTAGCAAAGCATTCGTTTCTTGCATAAAAAATCTCCAAGACAAAAATCTCAGGGGTACAACTACAAAACACAGAAAACGTCAGCAAAGTTTTGGTCAGAATGACCATCATGAACACAGAAAAAAAATAAACATGACTCAGAACCAGGGGGAAAAGCACCCATTCTATTCTGTTGGCAGTAATGCAAGGTAGTGTGCACCCACTATGCCAACTAGTGTGGAGAGTCCTCAGAAACTGAAAATAGAAATGCCTTTTCACCCAGCTAAATCTCCCATGGGTATTTCCTTAAAGAGTTAAAGTCATCGCAGTGTAGATAATGATATCTGCATACCATGTTTAGAAGCAGAATTCACAATGGGTAAGCTCTGAAAAAGGCCTAGATTCCCATTGATAGATGAATGAATAAAGATGTGACATACATACACAATATAATTTTATTTTTCAATAAAGAAGAATGACTTCACATCATTTGAAGAACAATGGACACCTTAGCACCACAAGGTTAAGTGAAATAAATCAGACACAGCACATTAAAACCATGTAGGTTTTTTTATGAGTCCCGAAAATATAAATAAAGAACAAAATGAAGGAGGAATGTTAGGAGCCAGGGAGGCGTACAATAATAAAAAAGAAAAACTCTGGTTAAAAACTATTAACAAAAGCATAAATTCTTATCTAAGGACAAAGCTAGAATGGAATAGAAAAATATACCACTGTCAAATGAGAAAGCAATATAATAAAAAGTTCTACTGTGCACATATTTAATACACCATAATTATAATCAGAAGGCAAGCTTTGAGGACAGCTGTGTAAATGTATCTGAAGATGATAATCAAAAATAGTATAAACAGTAAAACAGGGAGAGTAGACGTGCCGCAGCCTCTATCCCAATGTTACTCCGTTACTATCATAATTAGAGAAATACAGCAGCAGTATAACAGTGGGCAAGTAGATCGCTTCGAATAGGATAGAATATAGAAAATACTATTGTTATTTCAGCCCATAACCTATAAAAATAATGTACTTAATTGAGAGAAAGAAAGGATGGTAAGTAACCTTTGACCTCCAACCACAGATCAATACCCCGAAGTTTTGGGATATCATCTGAATAATATATCCTGCAACATGTCATAGAGTACCCTTTTGAAGGGTTTCACATAGGAAAATCCTTTGACTAAGTTCAAACGAAAGCACTGAAAGAAAACAAAGTAAAAGAAATACTCTGGCAATATGATGTCTAAAATAGGTAAATGATTCACAGGTTGGAGTCACTGAGTGGTGAGTTTTCCCATAAAAAGGCTGGCAGCAGCATAGGTTGTACATGAGCTGCCTGAAGAATCAGGTCCTGAAAAAACAAAGTGTGTGGCAGAGGCACGTGTTGATCTTTAAATAATATTTAATTTCTCTGAAAAACAAGGTTGGAAGGAACTTGAATTACTCTTTAAAACAGTTCTAACACTAAAAAAAAAATGTTTTTGTGTTGACAAATGAGGAGATAACACTATGTAATACAGCATCCAGTGATGGTTCCCTATTGTCTCCTTTGTAATTTGTATATCCTTTATTGATTTTGTTATAACAAATACAAAGATAACTATGTTATACAGCAGCCAGTGCCAATTCCCTACTATCTTCTCTATAACTTGATCTTTTCTGTATTGTTTCTGTGTTATTCTGGGTTCTTTTGTCTTAAAATAAAATTTTAAAAAACAGTTCGAATACTAATCCAACTGGAATAAGCTCATGAAACTTCTTCATTACAATATGGGAAGGGTGAAATTTCGGTCTGGCACTCTTGGAAAACATCGCTAGGGGTGTACCGTAGCAGGTCCATTGGAAGGTAAGCTATTCTAGAAATTACCACTACTATAATGACAGAAAGCAAGATTCCAGTTCTCCTAATCATATCTGAGGTATATGTCTTCCTTATGTTTTCATACCTCACTGAGAACACATGCTTGTAGAGTACCAGGTATTGAATTTAGGGATTGGCAAGGCAAAAAACAGACCGATGCCAGGGGCAGACCACTTTGTATTTCCACATCAAATTAGATATAATGATAGAGTCTTCTTGGGAAAGTCAATTAATATTTGGTAGTCTCATATTTTGTTATTTTTATTTCTAAAAGAGGAGGACTTTAGTAAGAATTAATTAAATGCCTAGCGGAGGACTTAGCCCATAGAAAGTATTCATTAAATACAATAGTGAAAGTAAAGTCAGTCATTTTTTATAAAGCAAGTACTATGAAAGAGATACCAGAAAGTATTTCACACTGATCACCTCAATTAATTCTCACACCAGCGTCATGAAGTGACCTCAGAGATTTAAGGGATCTGGAAATTGAGATTCCAAGAAGGTCCACTAACTGTTCTAAGTTCACGAAGAAAGTTACTAGCAAAGCCAGGAGTAAACCTAATAAGTGAAACTGAGCTTGAATCCAAGCTTTAACCACTCTGTAAAACTTTCTATCCAAGTAGTAGGAAGTTTGTAATAATGATATGAAGTATCATAATTCTTCAAGTCCATTGGTTTCATCACATAAAATGGAAAAGAATTCATTTAACAATCAGAATAGGTTGAGCTCTGTCTCTATTCCATGCACTGTGGCTAATACAGATTTTTATTAATCTTTACAACAACTCTGAGGTGAACATCGCTGTGGCAGAGGTGGGTGTGGAGTGTTAACTTGGTGAGCTCTGAGATCTCCTGGTGGGACTGGTGGAGTGAGCGTCTGGGTGTGTCGGCAGGTCACGAAGGTACAGCTGTGGTGTTTGTGTCTGGCCCCTCCCTCCTTCCTCCCGTGTGTTGCTTCTCTGCTCTGTCTTGGCTACCACAAAGTTTGCTCTGCCACCCTCCTATATCGTGATGTTCCCGCCCTGCAGCCAGCAACTGCAGACTGAATTTCATAAAGCCCTGAGCTAAAGGAAGATTTCCTTCCTTTCCTTTTGTAGGTATTAGGTATTGGGTTCCAGCACTAGCAAAGCTGCCTAATATAATCATCCTGCATTTTACAAACGATAAAGTAGGCCTCCCAGAATTGTACAGCTTTTGATTAGTTCCTGACAGCTAAGAGCCACAATTAAAATCTAAAGCCCAGGGAAAGCAGCAGGTTAGTGAGAACAGGAAACTTAAGACCTAACTTTGCGAAGGCGCGCAGTCTCGAATCATCCCACTGTTAGGCAGAGGTAGTTTTGCTTCTAGGACTTGTTAAAACGTTACCTCTCAGCAAAGTGCTTTGATTCTGTCATGCAGCAGCCAGCCTCCAGGGTGTGCCTCACTAACCCTGGTTTCTTCCTATTAATGTAGTAAGAGACTTCAGGTAGTCAAATGTACCTAGCTTCTGCTTTGGTCTTGCGGATTATTCACTCTAACATCCTATGAAGAAATGGCCCACGGAGACACTCAGGCAACCCCACGGGGAACTCTTTGTAGGCACAAGGGAGGCTTGTTGAAGATTCTCCTGGTAAACTCATTTTATTCCCTTTAAAACCTACCACTGTGTGGTTATGTTGCTTAAAGTGTAATTGACTTAAGGGAAATCACCTTGTTTCAAGCCTTGACCTAACCTGTAAATAGCTGGACAGCTCTGAATAGGTTGCTGAATATTTATCTCTTTAGCAAACTGAAGTTTTTCTGACGATGCCAAAATACAAAGAACAGAAATACTGTGGCGTGAAAGTAGAAAAAATACTGACATTGTTCTGGTAATATATGATTCAATAATTTTTTCAGGTTATGAGCTAAGTAAGGGTCTCTCTAGGTCAAGGTCAAGCATTGTTCTAGGCTGTAGGAATATAGCAGTCAATCGAAGATCCTGACCTCAGAACTTACATTCCACTCAGGTAAAGCACATTAATTTTCTACTTCCACTGTAACTGATTACCAAAACAGTTATTTAAAATAATAGAAATGTATCATCTCACAATTCTGTATAATTTGTGAGATGATACATTTCTATGGGCCTTGGTTAAAATCAGTGTTTCAGCAAAGCTGCTCTCCTAGGAGCCTCCAAATGCAAATCATTTTCCTTGCTTTTCCTCTTTTAAGAAGCTGCCTACATTCCTTGACTCCTTGCCTCCTTCATTCATCTTCAAAGCTAGCAAAGTTTCTCTGGCCAGCTTCTGTGGTCACATTTCACCTTAATTCTCCTCTTCTGCCGTGTGAGGTGGGGGGGAGAGGAGGAGAGAGAGAACATAGGGATTATCTATAATGATCTTTCCATTTTAAGGTTCTTAATTAAGTCTGTGATGTCCCTTTAGCCATGACATACCCAATTTCTGGGGATCAGGTCATGGACACCTCTTTACTCTGTCTAAAACACAAAATATACTTACATTGAGTAGAAATGCTCTAAAAGACTACTTGCTCTTTATATTAATATAAGCTAAATTAATATTTAGTTTATATTAATACAACTAAAATTATATGCCGCGTCTCATGATTTTATTCTTGTTATTAGTTTTCCACCCTAGGCTTATGCCTAATAGAAATAATTTCATTTTCAGAAATAAATGTTAAGAACTATTCCTTCAAATTCTGTCTAGGATTTCGCAGTTGTTCTTTTTTTTAAAAAACTTTAGAGGTAAGGGTGGAAAAGAGTCTTATAGCCAGGGAAGAAAACCCCAATCCATTTATTACCTCCATATAAAGCCTGGGTGCATGATACCTTACTTGTTGACCTGGATCAGGACCAATGTTGAGATGTCATTGCTGAGATGTAATGCTATGACCTTAAGGAATGAATCTAGATCAGACCAAGCGAGACCACCAGTGGCAGGCACAGTCTATTTCTGGCATATTAAATCAAGATTTTTTAGAGTGTCAGAACCTATTATAACATGGATTGAAATATGACAACCTGTCAAAAAATTTCCACAACTGATAAGATCTTTTTGTAGTGAATGGATCAGATTAAATGATGGCACAGTTTAAGTAATATAATCCCTAAATTCTTTCTCCTAGAACCTCAGGGTTTGGATTATTTTATAAATATGTAGTCCAGTTTCACTACACAACTATGCAACACTTGATCCCTTATCTTGAAACATATATTGTGACCCTTTAATTCAGTTTGGGAGGGATTTGTAGGTGGTCAACTATATGTGACACACACCAGTGGTGCCATGGAGACATCTGAAAGAAACAGAAGGTGGCTCCTACTCTTCCGCCCGGAGAGTATGAATGTTGGGTTGCTGTAACAGGATGTAAACATAGAAAATAACTGAAAGACATGACAAGACTCTAGGCTGCTACTGACTCATGAGCTCTGCCAACTCAGTGGGTGCTTGGAAACATGGGGAGCAGAACACTCCCAGTGGAAGTAACGTTAGCACCAAAGTCCTAAAGATTAGAGTGCAAATTTGCCATGCAAAATACATTAAAATTACAAGCAAAGGAGCTATGAAAAGCAAGACTGCATAGTGGCTGGGCATATTTGTGCTTATTTCTGGGGTCCATGCTAATGGGCTGTTGCTGTGTTGTAGCTACAGACAGTTCACAGTGCTAATGAAGACAGTGATGGCAGGCTGTTCTTGAGCATGTGCAGGCATTTGCATGCTATATCTCATTTAATCTCAAAGTAAAGTGATAAAGTGTTTTTTGTACCATACTTTCGTAGATGAAACAACTGAAATTCAGTGAAATTAAAAGAAAAGGCCATGGTCACAGCACTAACAAGTAACAAAGCTGGGCTTCCAATTTACTTTATCAGCCCGAGGAGAACCCATTTCCTCAAGAGTGCAAATTATTAGCAACACAGTCTGTTCTGCTTGCAGTGACTTGTTGTTGTTTTGGTTTGGCTTTTACTCTTTAAAATTTTTGGTTCGTATGCTGCTGGTAAAAGGAATAACATCACTATGCTAAAGAAAGTCATCTCAGTTATTACAAAATTTTCCTCACTATGTTAATAGCTTGTAATCATTAGGGAAATTTGCCATATGTGATGACATGAGAGAAAGCTTGAAAATCTTGCAGAACTTGAGAATCTTGTGTGGTTTAGCGGTTTCAAAAGGTACTATATTTTTTACTACGATAAATCATCTTGAATAAAAGATGACATAATACAGAGAAACTCTTTTCTACTCTGCTGTTAGCTCTTTGTATCTTGGAAGTTGCAGCACATCACAGAGCTTTTTCTCACTCTTTATTTCTCCTTCTTTTCTTTCGTCTTGACTACTGCATGGTGGGATGGCACCATAATGGTTTTTAGTCTCTTCTCTGGCTTTGGGCACATGTATATTTGGGTATTGGTTTCAACTATATAACCCTGGAAAAACCTTATGATAAAGGTAACAATATACATTATAGTACATAGAATATAAACACATATATCAGAGTGGGTAGGGACAAGCAGTGTTTTTCAGGTTCTTCTTTGAAAATGAATTAGTCAAGACAACTGGTAGATGTGAGATTACCATTTATTTTTAGGGCAAAAGTGACAAAAAGAAAAAGGAGGGGAAGTACAAAAGACATGCTTAGGGAGGAAAGGGTGCTTTGTATAAAAGACAGAGGATACATCCTACAAACAGAACAAGCCACTACAAGAAAAAGAGGGCCGTGGACCCTAAATCAATTGCTATTTGGTTTCATGCAGGTTCCAGGCTCCATGTGTCCTTGTATTGGAAGATTGGTACCAGGAGCAGGGCTCAGCTCGATCCCACGCCAGGCTCGGGTTCTACTGTTCTGCACATGTATTAGTAAGTCTTTTCAATTGGTAGGTCGTGCCCAACTCTTCCAGCCATATTGTCATGCCCTAGCCTCCTACCGCACATACACCTACACTATTCATTTATTTAGTTAAGTTTATTGGCACATTTTAGATCTACATAATGATCATCTTCATCACAGGGAGTTTGTACCTGTATATGACATATTTTGATTCCTCTTTTTTTCCCAATCCCCACTCCTCACCTCAACCCCTCTTCTCCCGGTCTTTGTTTCCATTGCATCCTTTTTAGGTTGCTTTTTTTCTTTTACCCTTCCTTCCTTTCCCACTTCCCCCACCCTAGTTCTTCTTTCCTTTTGAACAGTTTCTTCCTATTTCATACTATCGATTGTACATTTTGGTCATTACTTACACTTTCAGTTTCTCACACCAGGGAGATGATGTGATGTTTATACATGTGAATCTGGTTTACTTTACTTAAGATATTGTCTCCAGTTGCATCCATTTGCCTAGAAATGTCTCACATATGTCTTTAAGTCAGAGTAGTATTCCATTGTATTTTTTAAAAAAACATACCTTTTTATCCATTCTTTGGCTGATAAGCTTTAGGGTTATTTCTACAATTTAGCCAGTACAAACTGCTGCTATAAGCATGTGTGCACATATATCGCTGTGGTATGATGCTTTTAATTCTTCCAGGAATATACCCAAAGGGGAATAGCTGAGCTGAATGGGACCTCTAATCTTAGTTCTTCAGGAATCTTCACACTTATTCACAGAGGTTACATCAGTCTGCACTCCCACCAACAGTGCAAGAGGGATCTTTTTGCCCCACAGCCCTAATCACATTTGTTATTGGCTAAGTTCTTGATAACTGCCATTTTTTTTGGACTGAGATGGAATCTCAGGATTGTTTTAGTTTGCATCTCTCAAATAACCAGGGATGTTGAACATTATTTCATATATTTATTTGACATTTGTATCTCTCCTTCTAAAAAGTGTGTATTCATCTCAGAAGCGCATTTTTGAATTAGATCTTTACATACAGGGGCGTGATTTTTGTCAATGCATGCATGTTTTAGATATAAGTCTTTCGGCTGAGGACAACTGGCTAATCTTTTTCCCATTTTGTGGGTTATCTTTTCACTCTGTTAGTGATTTCCTTTACTGTGCAAAGAATTTTTAATAGAATGAGATCCCAGTTACGGGTTATTTGTACTCTTTCCCTTGCAGTCTGGGTTTTGTCCATGAAATCACTGCCTACGTCTATGTCCTCGGGAGTCCTGCCTATTCTCTCTTACAGTAGATTGTGTTTCTCTTTTAATGTTTAGACCTTTGATCCATTTCAATTTTCGTTTAGTTTGTGGTGAAGGGCATTGGTCTAGTTTTAGTCTTTGGCTTATGGAAAGCCAGTTTTTCCAGCACCATTTATTAAAGAGGCTATCTTTTTTTCAGGGAGTGTGTTTGGCTCCTCTGTCAAAGATAAAGTGTCTGACTCTGTTTGGAGTTATTTATGCATCTTCTGATCTGTTCCATGGATCCTTAGATCTGTTTTTGTTTCCTTGGGTTTTTTTTTTTTTTTTTTTTTTTTTTTTTTTTTTTTTTTTTTTTTTTTTTTTTTTTTTTTTTTTTTTTTTTTTTTTTTTTTTTTTTTTTTTTTTTGGCCAGTACCATACTGTTTTTATTGTAGTGGCTTTGTAGTAAAATTTCAAGTCAGGGATGGTGCCTGACTTTGTGGCCAAGAATTGCTTTTTCTATTGTAGGCCTCTTCTGGTTTCACATGAATTTTAGGAATGTTTTCTTAAGTTCTTTGAGGTCTGCTAATGGTATTTTGATTGGGATTGCATTAAATCTGTATAAAAGTTTTGAGTGTGGCCATTTTCACTATGTTGATTCTTTCTATCCATGAAGAAGGAATATATTTCCATTTCCTGATAGCCCCTTGAACTTACTTTTTCATAGAAGTATAATTTTCAGTGTATAGATCTCTTATTTTCTTTATTAGATTCATTCCAAGTATTTCAATTTTTTAGATGCTGTTTTAAAAGGTATGGTTTCCCTAATTTCTCTCTCAATGAGTTTATTTTTGTATCAGAATGCTACTGATTTTTGAGTGTTAATTTGTATCCACCACACTACTACGAGTCTTGTGGTGGAGTTTTTATGGTCTTCTCTGTAGGCTAACCTATGATCTGCAAATAATGATAATTTAACTTCCTCTTTTCTCATTTTTATTCTTTTCATTTCTTTCTCTTTTCTAAATTCTCTGGCTAATGTTTCTAGAACTATATTGAATAGGGATGGTGATTATGAACATCCTTCCCTTGTTCATGATTTTAGAGGGAACACTTTCAGTTTTTGACCAGTTAGCATGATATCGGTGTTGGTTTGCCATAGATAGCTTTTATCAGATTGAGGTAGAGACCACCTATTCTAATTTTCTGTAGGATTTTCATGAAGATTGGGTGCAGGAATTTGTCAAGTGCTTTTGCTGCATCTATTGAGATGATCATGTGATTGTTGTCTTTGGCTCCATCATTATGGTGTATTACCTTTATTAATTTGCATATGTTGAAACATCCCTGGTATAAAACCTACTTGGTCACGGAGTATAATCTTGATGATTTGCTGCATTCTGTTTGCCAGAATCTTAATGAGTATTTTTGCATTTATATTCATTAGGGAAATTGGTCTGTAATTTTCTTTTTGGTTAGGCCCTTCTCTGGTTTTGGTATCATGGTAATACTTGCTTCCAAGAATGATTTTGGAAGTATTGCTTCCCTTTCAATTTCATTAAAGAGTTTTAGCATTAGTGACATTAAATTGTCTCTAAATTTATTGTAAAATTCAGCAGTGAATTTATCAGGGGCTGGGCTGTTCTTTGTTGTAAGTTTTTAATTACA
Organism: Dinomys branickii; assembly: GCA_004027595.1. Classification (NCBI taxonomy): domain Eukaryota; kingdom Metazoa; phylum Chordata; class Mammalia; order Rodentia; family Dinomyidae; genus Dinomys; species Dinomys branickii. Next base: position 100,859 of record PVLD010001713.1, on the reverse strand, counting down.
TTTTTAATTTCATTGACTAGTATCAGTGATTTAGAATTTTTATATGTTTTTTATTTCATCTTGGCACTTCATATATGTCTATGAATCTGTCCATTTCTTCTGTTTTTCATCTTATTAGAGTAAAGGTCCTCAAACTAGGTAATCCTGATCTTCTGGATTTCCACAAGACCGACTGTGATTTCACCATTTTCATTCCTAATTGATTGAAATTTATTTCCCCTTTTTTGATAATGTTTTCTAGGAACTTATCAGTTTTATTTGATTTTCCAAGAACCAATTTTTGATGGGCTGATTTTTTGTATTGTTTTCTTAATTCAATTTCTTCTCTTATCTTTATAATTTCCTCCTTCATATGAGCTTTGGTTTGTTCTTCTTTTGTTTGGTCTGATTTGTTCTTTTTTGAGAAGTTTGAGGTTTAGCAGTAAGTTGTTTATTTGAGCTCATTCTGTTTTCCTGATGTGAGGATTTCCCACTATACATTTCCCTCTTATGACTGCTTTCATTGCATCCAATAAGTTCCAGTATGTTGTATCAACATTACTGTTTAATTTTAGACACTTTAAATTCTTCTCTAATTTCTGCTGTGACCGATTGTTATTCAGGCAAGTCTGTTTAATTTCCATGTGGTTTTGGGATTTCTTTTGCTGTTGATTTCCAAAATCATTGCATTATGGTCCTATAATAATGCATAAGACAATTTGAATTCCTCTGAATTTAAATATGTTTTATGGGTTAATATGTGATCTGTTTTGGAGAGTGTCCCATGTGCAGCTGAGAAGAATGTGTATCTCTTGTTGTGGTATACTTTGCTCTTTAGATGTCTGCTGAGTCCATTTGTTCACAGTTTTGGCTTAATTCTTATAGTTCTTTTTGATTTATCTGTCTAGTTGATCTACTTAATTCTGAGAGTGGAGTAGGTCCCCCACTATACTTGTGTTCGTGCTTATTTAATTTTTCAAGTCTGTTAGTATTTTGTTTTATGTAGTTGAGTGCACAGGTATTTGGTGCATATATATTTATGATTATTATCTCTTCTTCTTAGAATTGTCCCTTAACAAGTACATAACGACCTTCTTGTTTCTTTTTGATTAGTCTTGGCTTGAAGTTCACATTGCCTAAAAATTAGAATAGCTACCCTTTCTTTTTTCTGGGATCCTGTCACATTAACTATTGTTTTCCATTGTTGGAGTTTCAGTCTATTAATTTCTTTTTGAGTTAAATGTGTTTCTTGAATGTTGCATACTGTTGGACCTTTCTTCATCCATTCTTCTAGTCTATTGCTTTGGATTTGTGAATTGGGACCATTTACATTTATGGTTATAACAGATACATGTTGGCTTATCTTTCTCATATTATTTTCCTGTTGTTTGTTTCCTGTCTTTCCCCCCAATTTAATTATTTGCCCTGCCTGGTAGCTTCTTTCTATTGATATTCTAGTGCTTGTGGTCTTCATTTTCTTTTTCTAATATACCTGTCACAGCATTCTGAAGACCTGATTTGGTGATCAAGAATGTCTTTAGTTTTCCTTTGTCATGAATGTATCCATTAATTTTGAAAGATAGTTTTGCGTAGTACACCAATTGGGTTGGAGGTTGTTTTCTTTTAGAGCTTGAAATGAAATACCTCACTCGAAGCTCTCTTTGATTTGGGGTTTGTTTTGAGAAGTCTGTTTTGATTCTGATGGGTTTTTCTTTATAGGTGATATGTTTCTTTTTTATAAATGCTTTTAATATTCTGTTCCTGTGCTTGATTTCTGGAATCTTGATTATTATATGCCTTTTCTCATGGCTGTTTGGAGTTCTAAATGCTTCATTTGTGTGTATGTTAAATTCTTTATCCATGCTTGGGAAGTTTTCTGACATTATTTCTGTGAAGAGGTTTTTAATGGCATCTTCACAGTCTCCAGGTTTTTCGTTGACTCTAATTAGTCTTACGTTGTTCTTCCTTGCTTCATCTTGAAGCTGTTCGATTGAGTTTTCATGTTCTCTTGCTATTTTTAAAATATCGTTCTTAGACTTCCGGGAAGATGGCGACCAGGTGAGCGGCAGAGGGAAACTCTCCCAGAGACCGATCCTTTGCACGGGTGCCCAGTCCATGGATGCAAAATTCCAACTGACCAGGTTGCTCTCCGCGGCCTGAGCATTAAAGGGCCGGCCGGAAGAGCTGCACAGCGAGAAGTGGGCGGATCCTGAGAGCTGGGTGCCCGAGGAATCGGTGCTGCGCTTGGGCCGCAGCTCGGCTAAAATCGCGTACAGCCGAGAGAGCGATTGCAGCGGGACGGACGCCTCCAGCTCCTGAACCAAATCGGCTCGGAGGTGGCTGTAACCAGGATTTGTTGGAGGCAGCGGAGCAGAGGAAACTCAGAGAACGCGCTACTGGGACAGACTGCGCCAATCTGGGCAGCGGTCCGGGATCCTGCTCAGAGCTCCGCCCCCGCAGCCGGCACCTTACGAACTGTAGCAGCTGCGGTCAGCAGGATTTCTGAGTCAGGAAAATCTTCGATCCAGGGAGATACATCTGAAAGGCATTCCTCTCTTCACGATCCCAGGGTGAGTTGAGTGGGCGCTCTAACCAGATTTTCCTGAGCCAAGAAGAAGCTCTGCCCAGCAAGTGACATCAAAGTAGCTTTAAGGACTGCAGGGTCTCCCAGGTGGGAAGAGCAAGCTAGGCGCCCCGATGGGATTTGTGAGGGGGGAAGGAGCTCCACCCAGGGAGAAACACCTGAGTGGCCCGTCTGCAAGTCCCCTGGGGCGGCGAGCTGTTGACACGCCCCAGCCAGGTCTCGGGGTAGGGAGTAGAAGCAAAAATCTCAGCAGACAGCTTAAGGGACATTCTCCCAAAGAGAAGGAATCATTGGAGCAGCCTCTACAGCAGACCTTTGCCTCCTGAACTGCCTGGGGAATTTATAGCTCCACATATTGAATCTGACACCCAAAAATGGGAAAACAGAGAAACAAAACGCAGTCTCAAAACTCAACCACACCCAGAACAAGTTTTGAATGTGAGGATACAGGGGAACCAGGAAGCCACATACCTGCAAGTTACGCAACGATTGCATCCAAAATGAAACAACTCCAACAGGCCATAAAAGAGCTTAAAGCAGAAATAAACCACATACCTGCAATGACTTCTCAGACAAAAAAAGAGCTGAAAACAATGATGGAAGAAATGTTCCATACACATAGAGAAGAAATAGACAAAAGACTAGAAGAAAATAGAAAACAAATGGAAACGTTACAAGAGCAATTTAGGAATGAATTACCAAGAATGAAACAGGACCAAAGAGAATGCCAGGATTTGAAAACTAACGCTGAAAGCATGCAAAACTGTTTAAATGAAACCGAAGATAGAATTTCAGAACTTGAAGACAGCATGGCAGCTTATGAGCATGAAAGGAAAAATTTCATGATATCATCAAAGACACAGGAAAAGTCAATCCAACAGCTCCAAGATGAGGCAAAACATAACAATATTCGAACTATAGGAGTGTGTGAAACAGCAGTAGATCTCACAAACGATATAAAATGAATATTTGCTGAAATAATAGCAGAAAATTTCCCAAACAAAGCAAAAGATACTGAAGTTCAGTTAATCGAGGCATATAGAACCCCAATGATCCATAACCCAAAGAAAAACACATACAGGCATATAATAGTCAAGATCCCAGATATCCAGCAAAAGAACACAATAGTAAAAGCTGCTAGAGAAATGAAACAGATCACCTATAAAGGAAAGCCCATCAGAATCACAGCAGACTTCTCAACGGAAACCATGAAATCAAGAAGAGCTTGGAGCTAGATACTACAGATTCTGAGACAAAACAACTTCCAACCCAGACTGATGTATCCTGCAAAATTATCCCTCAAATTCAATGGAGAAATAAAATATTTCCACGACAAAGAACAACTGAAAAACTTCATGAGTGCCAAACAAGCATTGGAAAAAGCACTAAAAGATATTCTAGACAGAGAAAAAAGAGACCACAATCCCAAGAACAGTGATAGAAATATCCCGGAACAGAACAAATAATTAAACAGACAGCAAAAGAAGGAAAACTTCAAGTAAATAACATGACTAGAATAAGCCAACATATAACCATCATAACCATTAATGTAAATGGCCTCAACTCAAAAGTCAAAAGGAAAAGATTGGAAGACTGGATTAAGGAACACAATCCAACGATATGCTATATACGGAAAACACATTTTACTCACAAAGAAATTCAAAGGTTAAAAGTTAAAGGTTGGAAAACAATTCTCCATGCAACAGGTCCCCAGAGAAAAGCAGGGGTAGCTATTATGTTTGCAAACAATGTAAACTTCAAACCAAAAACAATCAAAAGAAATAAAGAAGGCCACTACATACTAGTTAGGGGAAAGCTGCAAGAGGAAGAGGTAACAATCCTAAACATTTATGCACCAAACCATGGAGCACCTAACTTTACAAGTCAAACTTGACAGACGTAAAAAATCAAATAACTAATAACACTATAGTAATAGGGGACCTAAACACCCCTCTGACGCAAAGAGACAGGTCAACCGGACAGAATCTCAGCAAAGAAATAACAGACCTGAACCAAAAGTGTGAACAAATGGACTTAGTAGATGTATACAGAGTGTTCCACCCCAAAGCATCAGAATACACATTTTTCTCAGCTGAACATGGGTCTTTCACCAAAATAGACCACATTCTAGCCCATAGAGCATATCTACCTAAAGGCAAAAGAATTCTAATTATCCCAGGCATTTTATCGGACCACAGTGCAATAAAATTGGAAATTAATGACAAAGAGCACTCTGAAAACCACATAAACACGTGGAAATTAGACAACAACCTCCTGAATAAACAATGGGTCACACAAGAAGTTAAAGAAGAAATTAAAAATTACCTACAAATAAATGAAAATGCAAGTACAACCTATCGGAATCTGTGGGATGCAATGAAAGCAGTCTTCAGAGGGAAATTTATAACAATGAAATCATATACAAAGAAAATAGAAAGAGAGCAAATAAATAACCTAATGATACACCTCACACTCTTACAAAAAGAGGAACAAGCCAAACCAATAGCCCAAAGAAGGGAGGAGATTATAAAACTCAGGGCAGAAATTAATGCAGTTGAGATGAAGAAAACTCTACAAAAAATTAGTGAATCACAGAGTTGGTTCTTCAAAAGAGTAAATAAAATTGATAAACCCCTAGCCAACCTTATCAAAAAAAGAAGGGAAAGATCTCAAATTCATGCAATAAGGAATGAAAAAGAGGAAGTCACTACAGATCCAAAAGAAATAAAAAAGATCATTAATACCTACTTTGAAAATCTGTATTCCCATAGGATGGAAAATACAGAAGAAATGGACAAATTCCTAGAAGGGTACAAATTGCCAAAATTGAATCAGGAAGACGTAAAACTCCTGAATAACCCAATATCAATTAATGAGATTGAAAACATCATTAAAAACTTACCAACAAAGAAACGCCCAGGCCCTGATGGATTCACAGCAGAATTCTATAAAACATTTAGAGAAGATCTAATGCCAACACTCCTGAAACTCTTCAATGAAATCGAAAAGGAAGCAACTCTCCCCAACACATTTCTCGAGGCAAGTATTATACTGGTACCAAAACCAGAGAGAGACCCAACCAAGAAAGAGAGCTACAGGCCAATTTCACTAATGAACATAGATGCAAAGATACTCAACAAAATACTGGCAAATAGATTACAGTGAAACATAAGGAAAATTATACACCACGACCAGGTAGGATTCATTCCAGGAATGCAGGGATAGTTGAATATTCGCAAATCAATTAATGTAATACACTATATTAATACAGTCAAAGACAAAAACCACATGATCATCTCAATAGATGCAGAGAAGGCTTTCGATAAAGTCCAACATACATTCATGTCAAAAAACCTTAGAAAAAATAGGAATAGATGCCCTCTACCTCAATCTGATCAAAGCCATCTACAACAAAGCAACAGCCAAAATCAAACTAAATGGACATAACCTGAAAACTTTCACTTTAAAGTCAGGAACAAGACAAGGATGTCCATTGCCCCACTCCTATTCAACATATTTCTGGAAGCAGTAGCCAGAGCAATCAGATAAGAGAGAGAAATAAAAGGAATAAGGATAGGAAAGGAAGAAGTCAAACTATCACTATTTGCCGATGACATGATACTATACATGGAAGACCCCAAAAACTCCACAAGAAAACTCCTATAATTAATTGACAAATTCGGCATCATAGCCGGATACAAAGTCAGCACCCAAAAATCAATAGCATTCCTGTACACGAACAACAAACAGACTGAGAGAGAATTTGAGGAAACCATACCCTTTACAATAGCAACCAAGAAAGTGAAATACGTAGGAATCAATATAACAAAGAATGTGAAAGATTTATTCAGTGAAAACTACAATACTCTGAAAAAGGAGATTGAAGAGGATTTCAATAAATGGAAAAACATACCCTGCTCATGGTTAGGAAGAACTAACATTGTAAAAATGGCTATATTACCAAAATTGATGTACAGATTCAATGCAATTCCCACCAAACTACCGTTAACATACCCCACAGATCTGGAGAAAATATGTCTCAAATTCATCTGGAACCAGAAGAGACCCAGAATAGCAAAAGCAATCCTGGGCAATAAGGACAAGTCAGATGGAATCACAATCCCTGACCTGAAATTATACTACAACGCTACTGTAATAAAATCAACCTGGTATTGGCTAAAAAACAGACCTGAGGATCAATGGGAACAGACTGGAAGATGCAACCACAACGAAAAACCCACTCAGCTACCTAATATTTGACAAAGGGGTCAACCAAACCCACTGGAAAAAAGAATGCCTGTTTATTTAATAAATGGTGCTGGAAAAACTGGCTTGCCTCTTGCCGAAAACTGAAAATAGACCCCAGTCTATCACCATGCACCAAACTCAGGTCAAAATGGATCACAGATCTCAATATTAAAACAGAAACTCTAAATATATTGGAAGAGAAAGTAGGTAAAAATCTTGAAGACATAGGAGTAGGAAGAGAGTTCATGAACAAAAATGAAATTGCAAGGGAAACACTTCAAAGATTCAATAATTGGGACCTCCTTCGACTGAAAAGTTTTTGTACATCTAAAGAAATCACCAGCAAAGTAAAAAGAAAACCTACATATTGGGAAAAAATCCTAGCTGGCTGTCCCTCAGACAAAGGTCTTCTATCTAGAACATACAAAGAATTAAAAAACATGTACCTGTCCAAATTCAAAGACCCAATCCAGAAATGGGCATCTGAGATGAATACACAATTCTTAGACAAAGAAATACAAATGGCAAATAAATATATGAGAAAATGTTCCACATGCTTAGTCATTCGAGAAATGCAAATAAAAACAACATCGAGATTTTATCTCACTCCAGTAAGACTGGCCAGTATGAAAAAGTCATCCAATAACAGATGCTGGCGAGGCTGTGGAGAAATAGGGACTCTATTACACTGCTGGTGGGAATGCAGACTGGTGCAACCACTGTGGAGAGCCGTTTGGAGATTTCTCAGCAAACTAGGTCTAGAGGTTCCATTCAAACCAGCTATTCCTCTTCTGGGTATTTTCCCAG
>PVLD010001713.1:57500-93141 GCA_004027595.1 Dinomys branickii | reverse complement strand
GCCCATGTTTATAGCAGCACAATTTGTAATAGCTAAAATGTGGAAGCAACCCAAGTGTCCATCCACAGAAGACTGGATTAGAAAATTGTGGCATTTTTATGTAATGGAATTTTATTTAGCTATAAAGAAAGACAGTTTTGGGGACTTTGTAGGCAAGTGGTCAAAACTGGAGTCCATACTCATAAGTGAAATAAATCAGCGATACATGTGCACGCAACATATTGTATCACTGGTGTAAGAACCCAAGGGTGGGAATATAAACTAAGAGACATGAAGGAAATCTGTTCAAAAACAAAGAACAGATGGGACAAGGGAAAGGAGAAAAGAAAGAGACAAAAATATATGTATGTATATATGAATATACATATACGCAGGAGGGCTAACATGGTTCTACTATTGTATTATATCACTTAATGCTAAGGAATAATTGATGACGGGTTATTTGATCAATCTTGTATGTCTCTGTGTGTTATCCTGAACACAAACTTCGAAGATATCAATATGCAAAGCAGCAACTATTGGTGGTTTTTGTTGTTGTTGTCGTTTTTGTTTGCCTGATTTGTTTTCTGTCTTTGGATTTTTGTTTTTTGTGTTTTTCTGTTGTTGAGAGGATTAATTGTCTGACCAATTTTGCATGTCTGTATATGGGTTCATATATTTACACTTCGAAGATATCAATGGATAAAGCAATAACCACTGTTGAGATCATGTCACCTTGTCTCTAGATCAGTTGTGATTGTACTATTTTTTATACTAATTGGTGTCTGTTTGTTAATATGTTTTTGTACTTTTATTTAAAAAAAACCACAAGGCATAATAATTAGAAAAAAATATATCTTTCTTTCCATGGTCCCTTGCCAGAATCATGTCTTCTGGATCTGGATGTCCTATCCTTACCTTAATTCAGTGTGTTGTGAATACTTTTTAAAAAAAAATTTTTAACGATGGAAGAATGAGAACATCTTAACAAGCCCATAGAAATATAGAGAATAACACAAAACAATACAAGCAATACAGAATTTCAGACAAGGTGATAGTAAATTAACAATAGTTGCTGTATTACATATTGATATCTTCAATTTGGATACTCAGATAAACAAATATAAGCATGTAAGATTGATCATATACTTTAACTTTTCATTAGAGCAATAAAAGTCAGTAGTGCAGCTATGTTAGCTATCAAGTGTATGCCTATAATTTCAATAGAGATTTTAATCTCCTGAATTTCTTTTTGGATCTGTTTCATGGATTCCATTTCTTTCTTATGTTGCATATTCACGTTTTTCATAATTTCTCTAAATTCTCCTATTATTTTCAGGTCTGTACCTGGTCTAATGTATTTCATTTTGATAGTTATTTCTTTTTGTACCTGAGATACTATTTTTTCTACTGCCTTTTCCATTTATATTTCACTTTTGTTGCTATTGTTTCAGAAAGTTCTGGTGCTTGGCTTCTGATTTCCTCTATCTCACTGTGCTCTGGACTTGTCCTGGATAGGCTGGAGGTCTAGGACTATATTTTGCTTCTGCATTTGTCATTTGTGTCTTCTATTTTTTATTTTATTTTGTTTTCTCTGTTGATGTTCACCAGTTTGTTATGATAGATAGTTTTCTCACTAGTAGCAGGGCCTCTCTAGGAAATGTTTGTCCTTCAGAGGGGTCTCCTGAAGGTCGGTGGTTCTTGATCTTTGTGTCTATCCAGAATACCTCCCTTCCCAATTTATTAAGCATGAGAAGTGCTATTTAACTCAGCATTCAGTCCTTTGATCCTGGATTGTGGGGATGGTTCTGATCCCATAAAATCACTGTTCTATTATACAGGGAAACAAAGTGATTATGACATGTAAGAGACCATGACTAAAGAAGTACAGTTAGCAATAATAATAGCTTCAAGTACAGCCTAGCTACTGACCAACTGTGGTAACTATTGACCTGATACCCCTACCCATAGAAGCAAATTCTACAGTTACATGACAAAATCCAACATATTCTAAGAACGTATATGCAATGATTTTCCTCCTAGTGTAGTGATTTTACCCTGTTGCTGGAGTTTTAAGAGGGATAGGAGGCAAGATAGATAAATGATGTCATATCTGTCTATCTATCTATATCTATATATCTATATCTATAATCTATATAAACCTCTCTCTCTCTCTCTCTCTCTCTCTCTCTCTCTCTATATATATATATATATATATATGAAGCAAGGCTAGAGGGCAAAGGATGACTATCCAAGTTTTGGGAAACTGGAGGACATGGGAGAGAAAGCATGAAAGAGAAAGTGAAAGAGTTTTGAAATGAACCAGAAAGAGAAGAGATAATTTTCATTCACTTGAAAATATCGTAAAATCAAGATAGATAACTGAAGAAAGGAAGATGAGAAGAATAAAACAAGAAAGAAACATAAGAAACCTAAATAATGAAAAAGGAAGAAGGAAAATAGAAAAAGAAATAACAAAAACAACATAAAAGTAACCACCAACACAAAACGTAGAAAAATCCCTGCCAGACAGAGAAAGGATAACCAATCAGATAAAGAAAAATAAAAGTAATGAAACTCCTGCTTCCACAGTTCTGTGCTTGTGTCCACGTGAGATCCCAGAAGTGTGCTGTGAGCTGCAGCCGAGTTTGCTTTGCGATTCGTGCTGAGTGTGGAGCTGACCTCGGCCTCCGAATGTGGGAGTCAGAACTGGTTTTCTGGAGCTGCTGCAGTTGCTGGAGTTCTCCCCAAGCCCTTTGACGTAAAGTGACGGCCTTTCCCACCCGCTTCTATTCTATGTGTCTGTGTGCCGGAGCACAAGGCCAGTTCACCTAACTTACCAACTGCCAGCTCATATTCTCACTGCTGCTTCAAACTTTTCCAAGCAGCTGGTCCTGCCTGCCAGCATATGCACCCACATGGATCTGCTCTCAAGAATCAATTCTTCATAATTTATGTTGCGAATATTTTCTACTAATTTGTCATTGATTTTATCTTCTGTATGGGGCTTTCTGTCAACCAGTTATTTTATGTATGCAAATTTATCAAGCTCTTTGTATTGGCTCTGGAATGTAAACAATTTTTTAAAAGATTACTTTTAACTGGGCATGACGATACATGTCTGTAATCCCAACTACTTAGGAGGCTAAGGCAAAAACGACTGGCGATTTAGAGGCAAGCGTGAACATAATACAGAGACTCTGATTCAATAAACAACAGAAAAGTAAAAATTCAAAAGAAATCAGAACAAAAACACCAGTGAACCTCTGATACATGCCACGTGGACCTTAAAACCACACTAAAAGAAATAATCTCAACACAAAGGACAAACAGCAAGCAAGGCAGGCTGCTATACACCTGTAGTCCCAACTTCTTGAGAGACTGAGAAGGAGGTTCACGTGAGCCCAGAAGTTCTTATCCGGCCTAAGCTGTGTAGCAAGACCTTAGCTCAAAGAGAATAAAAGCAAGAAAAAAATTATTTGTGTATACACACTCAGGAATTCTCCTGTGTTTCCTCTGGTGTGTATATCGTTTCTTATTATTCATTTAAATATTTGCTGAACTAGGCATCAACACTTACACATGATGTGCGATCCGGATCTACTTTATCTTCCTTTGCAAGCGGTTACCCCATTGTCGCAGTACTATCTTCTTTCCAGTGTTGTGAGCTGCCGCCTAATTTGTATTTTGGGGAGCAGGGTACCGGGGATCAAACTCAGGACTTCACACTTGCCAGGCAGGTGCTGGGCCCCTGAGCCGTGTCTCTGGGACTTCGGTTTCGTCTGCTGTCCTTGCTGACTGCACGGGAGCCCGCTGCTGCGCAGTCTTGATCAGGGATACTTTTACAGGTGTTTCACAGCAAAGTGAGTCATTTTCCCAGGCGGGATGCCATTCACATGGTTTTCCTGGCTATGCTCGCGTGTCTCCTTTGCCGTGTACATTTTTATGTCATCTTATCTCACTTCAAAATGAACATTGTTATTATTTTTATGTTGTTCATTTGCATTAAATTTATCACAAGAAAACCCAAAATTTTCATCTGTACAAAGATTCTCCACAGGTAGAAACACGTCTTCTCAATTGATTAAATCTTTTTTTATGAATGTCAGTATTTCATAATTTGGGGCTTTTTTGGAGTTTGTTTTTTTTGTGAGACAGGGTCTTGCGGTATAGTTCAAGTTTCCCCTCAACCAACTATATAACCAGGCTGTTTTTATCATCTGAATTTTGCATAATTTTGTTTCTAAATAATTTAAAATGTATTTCTTCCACAAAGGTCTTCTACTTTATTATGTGTATATATACAGGCTGTTAATTTCTGAATGTCTATTGCATACCATTCTGTCCTTGACTGTTTGGGTAATTTCTATCATTTGATATATTAGGTATTTTCAGTTACTATCATATAATTCTGAAAAAGTGTTACTTCTGTTAGGCATGGTGGTGCATGCTTGTAATACCAGTACTCTGGGAGATGGAAGGAGGAGAATTACCTGTCTGAGTCAAGCCTGGGCGAATTAGGGACTTAGATCCTATGTCAAAATTAAGAGAGGATGGGGATGGATCTCAGTGACAACTGTGTTTCAGTACCACCAAAAAATAAACAAAACAAACAAGCAAATGAACAAACTTGAAACAAAACCTGTGACCCTTCTTTTTACCCGTGCCTCCAATTCATGTGCCATTCCTTTCAATTTTCTTTGTCTAAACACTTTTACTAATGCTTCCTGTACAATATTAAAGAACGGCGGAGCACCCTTAACATGTCCCTAATTTTGATGAAAATACCTGTATTGGGACCCCGGTTTAGTAAAATGTTCGTTTTAATATTGAGATAGGTGGTAGTTTGCCCTTCTATGCTTTTTAAAAATTAAGCGTGAAAGATAAATATTATCAAAAGCCTTTTCACCCTCTAAGAATATTATTGCTTGCTCTTTCCCCTGTGCTATTATTTTTGTTTGACTTATTGTTTCTGTCAGGGCTCTATTACAAGGTTCTATATACTGCATGGCTGATACTAATTCCAACTTTCCTATAAGTCCTCTCTATTTTTAATGTGTAGCTTTGTGGAATGTTATTTATATTTTTTCATAGGAGTATATGGTCAATTTGGATACATTTTATGGCACAGAAATGTACAGTCTTAACTTTCAAATCTTAAATATATATATGAACAACAATTTTACGTTGCCACGTGCCAAGTCTTTCCTGGCAGCGCACAGTGTTTAACTTCATAGTTCTTCTCCAGTACAGCTTCTTTCCGTTGACATTCGTGACCATAACTAGGGCTGAAATTATACAATGAGAACAAAAAGAGAGGGAAGGAGAGCGGGAGAAAGAGAAAGACGGAGACAGAGACAGAGACAGAAAGAGAGAGAGAGAGGTGACCAATGATGTTCAAACTAAAGTGTAATTTTAAAAACTCCCTGACTACTGATCTCATGGGCTAGGATCAAAATACCACTTTGAGGTGAATTCCTTTTGTATTTGACACACTTAATTACTTTGAGGCATCCAGTACCAAGCTTTGTCCATATATTGGGGAACATTTCATGTTTTCTTATTTTATCTAGATGAGATTTGTACTCTTCACTCTTGGCCCAGGAGCAAAGTGAGATGTTATCTCTGCGTTTCCAAGGAGTCAGAGGTACAAAGATCTGGCAACATGGCTGGCCACTGCAGTCTGGCATTTTTCAGATCTCAGAAACTCAAGACTATTCCGTTTCTGTGGAAGGGAGACTGACTTGCACACCAGAACATGGGACGATCTCTGCTGCTTTGACATAATTCAAGTCATTTCCTCTTCCTATAATGAAAAGATTAGGAAAAATTACAAAGGAGCTGGATATTTGTAGTAGTTGGCAGCACAGGCTACTTCGCAGGCACTTCCAAACACACCGCTATGGGGCTGGGGATATAGCTCAGTGGAATAAGCGCCTGCCTAGCAAGCACAGGGTCCTGAGTTTGATCCCCAGTACTGCCAAAAAACAAACAAACAAACAAACAAACAAAAAAAACCAAACACACCGCTTCTTTAGGTAGATGCTTCATCATCTCTGTGAGGGAGTCAAGGACAGATAATTTCATTTACACTTCAGAAAATAAGTAGCTCACTGAAGACTAAATAAGAGACCATCTGCGCAACGTTCAGTGCATAGTGGAGGTGCTCAAGAAACTGCTGATGAATTTAGGTAAGATGAGAAACCTCAGTTCTGTACATCAATCACAGATATGACTGTGGTACATTTTCCTTCCCTTGGTTTTATTTTTATGACTCATAACAGCCTCCAATAACAGGACCTTAAATTCCCTAACTCCAGCCTACATGTCCAAAAGAGCATTAATTAAAGGTGATGGCTTCACCTCTGTGAAAGTCAGAGCTGAGGAACTTGGTTCAGTCAGTTCAACCACCATACATGTACCCACCTCAGGACCCAGGCGCTTAAAGTGAAATAACAATCTAGCGTGGCAGTCTCTAACTTTGTTTTTAACACCGCTTTATATTCTTCAAAATTATTGAGAATCTCACATAGTTTTATGTGGATTATATGCCTCAGGTTTCTTTTATGTTTTTCTTTTGGTACCAAGAATTGAACTCAGGACCTTGCGCTTGCCAGGCAGGTGCTTGCTCGGCTGAGTTATATCCCTGGCCCTTTTTTAAAATTTCAGAACATTTTTTTTGAGCCAGGAATCAAACTCAGGAGCTCACAATTCCCAGGCAAGTGCTGTGCCGCTGAGATATACCCTGACCCCTACACACATCAGTATTTGCTGCATTATAACACTAACAACTTCATAAATTTACCCAAAATAATAATGTGTGTGTATATTAATACAAATGAGGTACTTTTTATTCAAAGAACTAATTACTAAAACTAAGATGGTAATATTATTTTGAAATTTCACAAATATCTTTTAATGTCTCCTCCATTCACCCGCTAGATGTCAGGTGTCTGAGGTGTGATCAAAATACACTGTGAATATTTAAATTAAATATTTTTATTACAGCAAAAGACTGTCATTAACCTCTGTTTTGATCAATCTTACATTTTTATGTCTGGTGAACTGAGCATTGAAGATCACAGTATGTACTGGAGCAACCATTGTTAATTCCTATCATTTTGTCTTGAGGTCATATATCTTTTTTGTTGTTTTTGTGTTGCTTTGACTTTTATCTTCATTTTTGTTTTGTTAGTTTTCTTTTTAATTTTAAAAATAAAATCCTACCCTTATTTTAATTTTTATTTTTTATTAGTTCACGTTTGCAGTCCCCGAGGACCACATCCCTCGTGAGGAATTGGCCCACATACACCACACATCTCAGCTGTCCGCGCCCTCCTGACCTGCTCTCTCTCTGCTTTCTTCCATCTGTGGGTTTCCTTCATTTTTACAGAAAACCCAGCTTCCTATTTCCTGTTATCTGTCTTTTATTTTGCTCTTTATTTATATTTTTGGGTTTTTCATATAAGAGAAACCGTGTGATAGTTTAGCTTCTGCACTAATCTCTTTCTCTTAATGTTATAGTCACAAGATACATCTGTTTTCCTGTAATGACTCAAATCTGTCCTTTATGGCACAGTAGTAGTGCGCTGTGCCTGAATGTCACAATTTGTTTATCTATTCATCCCTTGGTGGACATATAGGCCACTTCCGAGATTTGACCATTGTAAGTTGTACTGCTAAAAAATACTTGAGTATAGATCTACCACTATAATATGTTTGACTCCTTCAGGAAGAAACTTTGAAGGGATATAACTAGGTTAAATGGAATCTGCTTTAGTTTTATGGGGAATCTCTCTACCAATGTCCATAGTGGCTGTAGCAGTTTAAATCCCCACCAACCATGAAAAGAGTTCCTTTTACCAATCTGGCACTCAGTATTTGTTATTATTTGATTTCTTTCTTAAGTAAGATGAAATCTCAGTGTACTTTTGATTTAACGATTTATTTCATGTCCATTTTCTGAAGCTATTCACAAAATCATCTTTTGTTAGTGTCTGTATGAAGTGTGGTCTTAAATGTGGCGAATGCTCCTTGCATGCCATCCAACAGAAACGGGGGCTCCTAAAACCGTACTGTGTGCCTCACCCTCCTTTTCTCCTTACCTGGCACTGTGTAACTAGTGGCTCCTCCCCAAAGTGAAGTGATCATGGAATGTTTTTAACTGATTCAGGACATTGAGGCCACTACAACAGCTTGCTTAAAGATAAGTAAAGAGACACAATGGTGATATGTCTTTTACTCTAATAAATTATTTGTACATGTAAACATCCACTGTGGTTTTTAATCACACCTTATAAACTCAAGAAAACTACTATTCACTCATTGGAGAATGAGAATTACAAGCAGTATATTTAGCAACTATTATTACAAAAAATGATTTGATTTTTTCCAATATTTTAAGAGACTAGGCATGACTGCATCACACTTTAAGAATCATGGTTGAGAAAATAGTAAATGATTCTCATAAATACATTTAATTCAGTAAATTATGCTATACTTCTTGTATGCATACAACACAATGCATCCCTTGAGGAATTACTGTGTCCTACGACATGTTTCATACAGTGCTCATTCAGGTTTTATACAATACATCTTATTATTTCTCTTTTCCTGAATGAAATTACACTCATACCATACGTACATACATTATGGATAAAGAAGTTCAGAATTAATGGCATTAAATATCTCAAGGTAAAGTACCTAACAACTAAAACAGGAAGGACTCATTTTTGAAATTTTAAACATAGGCTTCAGCTCAAGCTCAGGGTTGATTTGACAAGAAATATAAGCACTTGATGAGCCGCCCCAGTGGTTTAGGGTTTGGAGCTATACAGTGGCATTCATAATAGGGCTCCAACTGAATACAAAGTGATTGGTCAAACATTTTCAAAGTCCCGGATTTTCACAGATTAAGTCCAAACAAATAAGCTGGTTTTGCCCCAAGACAGAAGCCTTAATATGCACTTTGTGTTGCATATTGCATGGGATACTCTCTGTTCTGCAAGGGACGGAACAAGTGCAGGTATATGATGCAAGTAGAAACTCCAGGGCAGTAACAATGCAGGTAGCAGAGAAACGGTGCATGGAAGCGCGTCAAAGTGAGTAAGATGCACAGAGGCACGTCTAGCCCATGTTGTCCTGCAAGCCAGTGGAGGAATCAGCTCCGGGAGGAAGAACACCCCGGTATTAATGTAGCATTTTCACAGCTCACCCCGCCTCAGCCCACCAGTCACGGCGGATGTCCTTGAAACCGTGGAGCCAGCACAGCTGTCACATGACAGACTAGCACCCATTTGTTTATATTCAGGGCTTCCCATAACACACAGCCACCATTTGACTGTTACCTACAGTTCTTGTCATCTAGAAATTCGAGAAAAAGAGAAAGGTATTTTGCTTGTCCATTCAGCAACCGAGGGAACAGGGAAGGTTTTCCTTTTATGCCTTAGGAACAGGTTTACTAAAAATTTATCTCAGAGCCAGTACTGCAGACCCCCATGTGGGAGATGCCTTCAACCCATTTAAATCAGTCAGTCTGAGGAATTTGGCACTTTTTTAGCTAGGGAGGATACTAATGGATTTTTATTTTTCTGCTACTCTAACTGGGTTTATATACAAAGGGAAAATTATTTAAAATGTGAAATGGCCAAATAGCCTTAATTTTATGTATTAATTATTTAGAACAGAGTACAGAGTCTGTGAAGTTAAAATACAACTTTAGATGATGGTGCTGATGGCGGCAGTGGTGGTGGTGGGGATGCTGATGAAGTGTGTATGTGCAGACAGCAGCTAACTCTATGGATAAGCACTAGGATTTTTTTTGAAGAGCTGTTAGAAATTATTCATAGCTGTTCTGTTTAGCAGATTTTCTTCTAAAATCAAAGTAGGATGAACACTGGTGCTATGTTTCTTAAAATCAGGGCACTTAACAACGAGAGAGACTTTATTCCATCACTTCTACGCACTTCTTGCCATTTTGAGGTTGCCTTCGTCTTTGTTCGTTGTGTCCTTGCTAGTTTTGGGTCTAGTTTTAAGCACCCATGACTTTTTCTACCACTGTCCACTAGAGCCGATTCCACAGCCCAATAGACTGTTAAGAAGGTTTAAGGATTTTTTATATACTGACTCTTTCCTTGGAATTATTCTTTTAAAAAAACTAACAGTATTTCTCCATCCAGTTATATCTCCCTTTAGTTATGCTTTAGTGATGCCTAAATAATTCTTTCTCCACTTTAGTTTTCATACCCTTAGGATATTTTAAGCAATCATCATGTCTTTCATCAGCTATGCTTTTAAGCTTGAAATGGCAGCCTTATTTACAGATGACGCTATTTGAAATCCAGTGTTTGTACATAGAAGTTTGTGATTGTAGGATTGCTAAAGTGTTAGTGATAGAAAGCGTTCATTTATTTATTGATTTTCATTTACTTATTTGTGCTGCCAAAACAAGGGAAAAAAATACATTTACTCTGAAAACTGAAGAAGAAAGTGCTGCCTGAGCCGATTCTGTGCAAATTTTCTCACAGGAGGAGACTCTATTCCCATGACACTTCTTTACAAAAAATTATTCTCTGTGTTTTCTATAATAACCAAAAGGAATTAGAACTAATTCATAAGCAGATCATAGTCCATATGAAAGGCATAAGACAGAAGAGGAAATATACATACATACCCATATATATGTACAAATGTGTATTTCTGAAAATTCTAATTTTAATATTTGATATATTAATTACTTTATTATAGGAATGTGTGAGTTTCTTACTTGTGTTAAAGACTGGAGTAAAAAATATGTAAATGTCAGGAATTCTGTCTTTGGGAAAAACATTGTATAAAGCCAAACTACATAAGGACAATTTGAAATTGTGAAATTCCATTATCTTATATATAAAGGAAAACATTCCACAGAAATGAGACTACCATCAACCTCTCAGTATTTTCTAAATTTGGCTGTTCATGTATTTGAATTTCTTATACTGGGAAGGTAACTTAATTTGTTGATGCTTCAGTTTTATGCACTTATTATGACTGGAGCTTTGATACCTTAGCATTAATGTGAAAAATATGCAGACTGAGAAGAGCGTCTAAAATACAACACTTAAAATCTGTTTCACAGTTTGAAGAAAATTTAGAAGTATTATTTGAAATGTATCACACTGGTGAAAACCAGTGTTCCATTAAATTAAGAGTTTGCTGTCATGACAACCAACTAATCTATGTGTAGAAACAACTCATTTGGGACATTAAGTAATACTTAGGATTATGTTCACCATATTCCATTTGGATAATCCTGTTTCCAAAGGCTAGATATTTAAGACACCTACTTCCTGGTCAAAATCAGATTGTTTTGCCTCTGGCTTAAACTGACCACTTGTAGGTATAATATTAATTGACTGACAGCTTTATAACAAGATGAATAGGATACACCATTGAGTTCATTTAAAATAATAGGAAGAAAAAACAGTTGGTCTAATTACTGTGACATCGAAGCATCTATACAGAAATAGCATTTTAGGAACAGGACTTAGTCACCATGCTAAAATCAAATACAAAACAATGCATTTCATTTGGTATAATAAAACAGTAATGTAAGTTTAATCCTTTGCAAAACAACAGCAAAGTGCTAGTTTAAAGTATATTTATAGAGACACAAGTAGAAGATATTTTCACAGCCTCGGAAAACTAAGAAGTAAAACTTCTTTGGAAAATTTAGGTGACATTGGTCTGTTCTGTTAAGAATAAGCAAAGTTTCCAAGCAATTATTTAACTGGATGTCTTCGTGATTATGAGCACTTTGAGTATATGAACATGAAAAAGTAAAACCCAAAATTTAGGAGATGATTTTTAAGATTGGATGAGGCTGTTACCTTCCGATTATTTAACATAAAAGAACATGTTCTCAAAGCGGGTGGGGGAATAGTTTAAACTGTAACTATCAGAAAGGTTAGGTACAGGTTTTCCTTTTTCTGAGACGTGGCTTCCTGTTCCAAGTGCTGTAACTCAGTGATATACAACAGCACCGCGAACTCATCAGAGAGCGGAAGGCGGACAAATGGGTGACAGCGAGACTGTCCTACTCTTCGCTGTTAGCAGTCGCTGTAACCCACATGCAAATTCCAGGCACAAGCCCAAGGGATGGACAGATGTGAGTTTAAGGCAGCAGAGCCACTCAAAGCCTGGTGCTCCTCCCGTTCGATGCACTTCCCTGGCTCCCCGCATGAACCTTTATGGGGCCTCCCACTCCTCTTCTGCTATGGCCCGAAGCTGCACTGTAAGGACGAAGTGTTCCGCGGTAGCTAGACCATCACTCAGCTACAGCCACAATTAGTCGCCTACAGCAGATTCCAGAATTCTTTGCTCCTGGATTCAGGGGATATGTAAGACTCTTGGAGCCTGGAGGCAATTAGCAGGAGACCGGAAAAATGAAGATGATAGAAATCACATTGTAAAAGCTGAAACCAATTAGAAATAGAAGTTTGAACCTGATATTTTGAAAGAAACAAGTACCTGTCACTTGTCTCCTTTTCCCCAGCACTTATCAATGACTGTGCAAAGAAGTATTGGCTTTCTCCTCGCCGTTTAGCCTCATTACAGACCGGAGCCTCATGTGGCACTGGGGTTTAAACATCCTTATCCCTGGATTTCTGGAAATAAAAACAGCAGATTTTAAAATAAAAGTGCTGGTAAGCAACTGCTCTAAACCTCTTGATTTTGATATTTTAATTTTCTTTAATTTTTTCAATGCAAAGATAGACAATAAAAGTAATTTTAAATGCAGAGAAAATATTTTAGTTTGGAATGAAACCATATGATATTACATATCACTCCATACTAATCTTCCTTCGCATCAAATTCCACTGAAGTATTCTTTTTCTATAGCAGAAAAGAGTCATAAATACAGCAAGGGTATTTCACATGGAAAGCAGGTGCACCTAAACATG
Source organism: Dinomys branickii (assembly GCA_004027595.1). Lineage (NCBI taxonomy): Eukaryota > Metazoa > Chordata > Mammalia > Rodentia > Dinomyidae > Dinomys > Dinomys branickii. The sequence goes on along the minus strand of PVLD010001713.1, from coordinate 80,221 downwards.
CACACACACCGCACACTCTCACGCACACAACGAGGCCTTTTCAATGCATGTCTTTAGGAAAAGCTATCAGTCTGAGGGGGGAAAACAGCGTGGAGCACGCTTTGCCCTTCATGACTCTGATTAGAGTCTTAATGCCATGTTGCCTTAAACCATGCCAATTTCATTTCTACAGTGAAATATGCTTTAGAAGACAGGAAGAAAGCTGATTATTTAATCAAAGGGAGGGAGAAAGCCAAAATAATCTACTGTATCTCATGAAAGAGTAGAGGAGAGGGGGGCGGGGAACCTCTGCACATATTATACTAACCATACTGCTGTATTTTAAGTAACAAATAAAATAGGAAAACATTTTTCCCATCATAAAAACTGACTTTGATCCTCAGTACAGCCATTGAGTGGAAAATTGAACCACAATATAATTGCTTTCCCTGTGACCGATAAAGTGGTGTAACAAATTTTGTGTTTGAATGATAAAATCTGCAATTGGCCCCTAGCATTTCCCTCTGCCGGTCCTCCAAGGACACTCAAGCCCCATCAAGGCTCCAGGGCAAATGAAGCCAGAAGAACGCACTGTAAATCTACTCTAAGTTGTTGTTAGATTTCTCATTTCCTTGCTTAAAGAATTTTTTTTAGAGAAAATAATAAGAATGTTCATTTTTTGCCTTTAAATGTCTAATATAGATCACTTCAAATGTGAGGGGAAAATCTACCCAGCAATGAAAACTGGTTACTGCCATAGGAAAAAAAATCTAAAGCTATACTGAAAAAAATTATTTTACTCAAGAGTAAGATCTTGTTAGAATGGAGAAATTGTCTTAATAGTCCCAGTGACAAGTGCCACAGCTGCTTGGCGCAGAAGCAGCAGTCAGAAAGACACGCACCACAGGAAGGAAGCCGGGCTGTATTTGTGAGCTCATTAAAGCACGATTTAACTGGAAAAGGCCAGCACAGTTCAGGGGAGAGGCACAGCGGAGCTGGTCCATTGCTCAGATGACAGTGTCCAGGGAGAGTGACTGTAAACTTCTCTGTAGTTTACTCAATACATTATTTAGTTGCCTTCTTATCCACGAGAAGGTAAATTCCAAAGCACAACACCCTAATTATGGAAACAGTACTCTAGCAGAGAAGTAAGAAGAGGGAACAAGGTCCCGGTTAGTCATGGTCAGCCGCCATGTGCATGTTGGAGCTCACCCTGCAAAGAAACATTTGGTTTCCAACTGTGGACCCAGACTCAGTTTCTCTTTTTTTTGGCACCAGGAATTGAACTCGGGCCCTTGCACTTGTCAGACAGGCTCTTGCACCACTGAGCTGTATTCCCGGCCCCTAGACTCAGTTTCTGCAACTACTTGCTGAAGTTCTCTTTCACACAAGGAGAACATATGTCCGGAGTAATAGTTCTATTCTGAACTGAGGTTGTAAGAACACACAGAGACCAGGAGGAACATTTTGAAGACCAAATACTTTGGAGACCAAATTCTCCAAACTTGCAGAAGCTAGTTCTACTTAGTAAGGAATGTTAATCACAGTCCCTTAAAGCAGGATTCCAGCCTGCATGCAGTGCTTGGTTCTTGGCCCAGTAGGGAATTCTAGTGGGCAACTTTACAGGTGGTGTTGTAAAATAGAATTTTAGGTCCATAGTTTTCAAACTTCCATGGTGAGCACATGTAGCTCTTGTTTGTATTTTATATATGTCTTACTTCTTTGTTTGATTTTTGTAACCTGAATTTTGGAAATAGTTAATATGCATAAAAATAAGATAGTATTGTCCTGATGTACCTACTACCATTCGATTTTATACCTCTGGGTTTACCTGTTACTGTACCATGTTCAGCTTAGGTGTGCTCTCATTTCAGGAAGCTCTCCATTCCTCAGATTATTTTCAAGTAAAACCAAGACATTTTACTGTTTCATTTGTAAATATTGTCATATGCATGTTTCTAAAAGGTAAGGAATAAAAATACGATCCCAATGTTTTCACCACACTCAAAGTAATTAACAATTCCTTCATTTCACAAATATTCAGTCATGATTGAATATTGTCTCTGTCCCTGTATTTCCTATAAATTTGCAATTACATGATACACATTGTTAGTAGTCTGTTTCCTCGCTATGTATGGCTGCTTTGTCTACACCTCTAGTTTCTTTTTAAATACATTCATAATGAGGCCATAACTCATGCATCTCCTTAGTGAATGGCTTGAAGTACTGGTGGTACACAAAGGACTGACCCATCAGATGGCTTTTTACTAATTTTGTAAGTAAAAAGACTAATAAAAGCGATTAGATACATTTGTAGTACAAGCCACTCAGTGAGAAAGTAATGCATGTATCACCAGTGGTTCAAGTTGGTGAGAACATCTTCAATCTTACATGTTTAAATAAAGTCAGCCAGTCATTCCTAGAGTTGCTCACATTCAGAGTTTGCTGGCTGCATTCCCAGGGTATTTTTAAGCATGATTTGTGTTTACTGTAATTTCATAGTTAGATTTAAAAACTTGATCATTTTAGATTTGACTTCGTTGCAGAGGGTAAAGAATGACAATACTATTTTGAGCTTAGGATAGCTGGACGTTAGAAACAAGAGAATTAATGGTGTTCCTCACAAATGCCATGGTCTAAAATATTTCTGTCCTCCCAAAATGCATATGCTGAACTCTTACTCACCCCCAAGGGCATAATACTGGGAACCAGGATCTTTCTTGAACTAGGACTTCCCAGTATCCAGAAGTATGAGAAACAAATTTCTGTCGTTTATGAGATATTAGGTCTAGGGTGTTCTATTGTAGCATCCTGGTAAATTAAAACACTTGTATATTATAAAATTCAATGAGAGGTAATAAAGACTAAACAACTAGGTCAATACCTGGTGCTTAGTACTACCTTTGTAAGTAGTCACTATTATCAGTAATTATGAGAACAGGAATCTACAAAAGGACTGCATCAGCATTTTGCTATCTAAAAAGTTGACCTGGAGCTTTTGTAACTGAAATTTTGTTGAATTTACTAGTTTTCCTGTCATATAAGAGTGTTAATAATGACCTTTCTTTATACAGGAGAGAAACATTTTGTACCCCTTTTTTACTTAAGTCATGCAATTAAGCTGTCCTGGTCCTTTGCTACCTAAAAACAAAAATGCAAATAGAAAGAAATGGAAGCCAAGGACAAGAATCTGTCATTTTCCTCTGAGTGGAGCTCTGTGTTTTCACCACCCACCTCTCTACATTATTCAACATGACAGACTGTCCTTTAAAAACTGAGATTGTATTTGAATCCTCCACTGGCTCTGAGAATAAGTTGAATGTTCTCAGAAATATATTCATTTATTATTATTTTATTTTATTTTATTTATTTATTATTTTTTTTGTTTGCGGTACTGGGGATCGAACTCAGGACCCTGCGCTTGCTAGGCAAGTGCTTATTCCACTGAGCTATATCCCCAGCCCAGAAATATATTCATGTTCTAATGGTTGGAACCTGTGCAGATGCCTTTATCTGGGAAGAAGGGTCTATGTGGATGTAATGAAATGAAGGATTTCAAAATGAGATCATTCGGGATCTGTGGTGAGCTCTCAGTCTGGAGGCAGGTGTTGGTCTTTATTTTATGAAAAAGTAAAACACAATTTAAAAACAAAATAGTAAGAGACTAACAATAGTTAATAACTGTGTATCATTTTCTCCAAAGTAGCTACTCAGAGACCAAAAGATCCTCCTCAAAAAGGAGGAAGAGACACAAATAATACGAACTAAAAAACTAGTAGTATAAATAAAACAAATTTGCATACACATTAAAATATTTTGATACAGCAGAATAATTTAAGGAATTATTTGAACTTCTTACTTCCTATTTATCTATTTGCTATTTTGTTCTTTATTTGTATTTAGACAGATATATATTTTCTTATTTAAGAGAAACTGCAATTTCAAAGCGTGTGTGTCTGACTTATTTCACTTAACGTTACGTTCTCAAATTGCATCTATTTTCCTATAAATATCGCAAGTTTATCTTTCCTTATTGGTAGAGTAGAACCTCATTTGGCATAAGCACATTTTCTTTATCCATTTATCTGTTGACAGACATATACACTTTCCAAGGTCTAATTATTAAAAATTGTTATACTATAAACAAAGGTATGCACGTATCTTTGTAATATGATGATTTTTAACTTTTTCAGGATATCTAGAAGGGAGATAGCTGCATCAAATGGAATTTCTGTTTTTAGTTTTTTGAGGAATTTCCACACTGTTTTCCATAGTGGTTCTACTAGTTCATAATCCCACCAATTCCTTTTCCCTACATCCTGTCAACATTTGTTATTAGGTTTTTGAAGATAGCCGTGCTTTCTGGAGCAAGACGGTATATGAATGTAGTTTCAATTTTTATTTCTCTAAGGCCAGTGATGTTGAATATCTTTTCATAGATTTACTGTCCACTGGTACATCTTTTGAGACATGTCTTCATTTTAGATGTCCAGTTTTGACTGGGTCTTTTATTACCAGGAGTCTCATGTTTTTTAATTGCTTAGTTAGTCATTTGTCCAAGGAATAGGGGGATTTTTTCTCATTCTGCAGACTATCTCTTCATTCTGCTGGTTTTTACTTTTGTTGTACAGAAGCTTTTATATTTGCTATTATCCAATTTGTTGATTCTTGGCGTGTTTTTGTAAGGAAAGGCAAAGAAAGAGTTGGAGGATGTTAATACCAAGCCGGAGACTGCACTGGTGTGTCTATAAGGCAAAGTATAGCAAAGCGAGGCAGCAGCCACCAGCACCTTGGAGAGGGGCATGGAGCCCCTGAGGAAACCAACCCTGCCAACACCTTTATTTCAGGCAGGTTGATCCTTAGCATCTTATGAACACCAACCAGTCCATCCCCATTCAAGCACTCTCTGTTCCCTGAACAACTTTGCTTTCCTTAGTGGAGCATTTAGCATATCTTGTAAGTATACTCACAAGTTCTTCTTTGTTAATGTATCTCACTCAACTGTAATTTGGTCTTCAGTGAAGCAGAATATTTTCTTTTTGTTTAATCTTCAACACCGGGGCTGGGGATATAGCTCAGTGGAATAAGCGCTTGCCTAGCAAGCGCAGGGTCCTGAGTTCGATCCCCAGTACCGCAAAAAAAAAAAAAAAAAAAAAAAAGTTTAATCTTCAACACCTAGAAGCACTGTTATGACCATGGAGAGTCTAAATTATTATTTGTTGAATAAATGATTAAATCTGAAACTAGAACATTTTTCTATGTCACAGGAAATGCATCAGTGGTCATGTTTCAAGGTTTTTACAGGCAAAATCTTCAGTATTTCTTTGTAATAATTGTCACGTGAAATAACCCAGTTCTCTGAAACTAGGTTTGAGAAAAACTGTTTTTTTAAAAAAAGGGGGGGATCACTGATAAGTTTGCATACAGGGCAAAAATCATATGGGGAGGAAGACCTTTATTTGTTCCCTTAAATCCCCTTGTGGGAAGTCACACAGAGTATGGGGAGGCTGTGGTTTACCTCCTTCAGATGGCTCTGAGAAATTCTCTGAGGAAGAAGAATAGAGGTTTGGCAGACAGGCTGATAAAATGGTAGGGAAAGTTAGATGAGACTAGAGGTAGATGAACCAAAATATCCCTTCCCATGGTGTCCAAAGAAGAATCAAGCAGGATGCGCTGACGACTTAATCACCAACGAATTAGTTTTAAAATACTATATTATTTTGAACTCCCACAAAGAACAATTGAAACTTAATTGGCTAGGGGATAGGGATTCAGCTCAGAGGCACAAGCACCTTCCTGGTAAGCACAAGGTCCTGAGTTCAATTTCCGGTTAACCCTCATCCCCCAATTAGAAACTGAATTGGAGCACTGACAGAAAATATGGAGATATTGCTGAAGTTTTCCTCTCCAAGAAAAGCCAATGGGACAAAAGAAAAGGTGGTGGAAATATTTAGAAACATACTGAATTTTAAAGACAACCAGCACCAAAAACTATATTACCTTTTAACTCTATGACAAAGTCAAGAAACTGCTGAAAGAGTTAAACAGCACTGTAATTCATTGGGCAAAAGGCTGATGGAACACCACAGAGGGAAGGCAGAGGCAGGTTCCATAACTGTTAAACCTTTTTTTTCCCATGATCCCATTGAGAGCACTAGGAACTGCAGATACTGCTAAATTTGGAGGCTTGGGAAACAAAAGGGAATACAGCAAAGGAGACGATCACCAGTCAGGAGACAAAGTAATGAATGAGAGAAAATACTTACAAACTATGTATCTGATGAGGAGTGGTCACAACACCTAAGGAATAAGTAACTTGCAAAAATTACCAATAATCTGATTAAAAATGGCCAGGAAACCTACACAAATATTTGTCACAGAAAGACATACTCAGAGGTAATAGGTATAGGAAAATGAAATACTGGAATTAGTAATACCAAAGTGGAAATGTAAGAGGCAATTCAAGAACAAGGGCTTCATTTTCATATAAAGTTGTAAAAAAGCCAATATAAACTAGCAAGAGCTCTAAAATCCCTCTGTACAGCAGAGGGTCAGATATTGAAATGCAAAGTATGTAGAGAGATGGACCATTCTCTGACTCTCTTTCCATCCCAAGGGTGAGGGTGGGAAGAGCTGGATTTTTCTTGGTTCTTCCCTTACGTGCTGGGATCCCAGCAGACACAAACTCCTGGGTGTTCTTACATTTCAGGGTCCTGCAACTCCAAAGGGTTTGTCAGAGTCACATGTATCAAGTTGGCTATCAGTCAACTCCATTGTTGCTCAATCAACTCAGAGTTGTCTAGTTTTTATGGGGATGAAAATACATAGGTCCTACTATTATTATTACAGATAGATGAAACCTAGTACTCTTACAAATGAGTTTAAAAACTAAATTAATTTTTATAGCTAACAGACAAGGAGAATAAGACCAGGAGAAGTGATGAAAGATGGAAGGACTATACCTGCATAGGAGGCTTTAGAGCATTATTTCAGGGTACTGAATGAAATGACACCGGGGCTTTACTTCTGATGTCTAGTTAGAGAAACCTGATTCTAACTAGTGAGGGCTTCTCAGACCTGGAAGCATAGACCTTGGAAGACGTCTAATTCTTTGTGTTCGGAGGGGTGCTCTGTGAATGACCTGTGTGTTCTATAACGTTTAATAGTCTATCTAGCCTCTAACATGGGATGTTATTACTGAACACTCCTCCCAAAAGAACACTCCTCCAGCCATTACCAAATGTCCCCTGGGTGCACCCACTATGCCCCTTTCCAACTAATAATCGTTGAACTAGATGACTTGAACTTCAAAAAGTATCCTCAAAACTGGGTAAAATTTTTATGAATTTCTAACAGGAAGAGTGTACTTTTTATGTATACATCCATAAAATCCGTATCAAACTTATGGACTTGGACAGCTTTGGAATTTTCAGAATAGATGTAAAGATATTTGGCCAAGTCAGAGTCCAAGATGTTCCTTTCACTTGATCTGTCACAGGCATTAAAATCTGGGAAACTCACACTACCACTTAAGACTTCAGTATCCACTCACAACTTTAAGGCTTCTACACTTTTTTTGTTTTGTTTTGTTTTTCAGTATTGGGGATCAAACTCAGGACCCTGTACTTCTGAGCCAGGTGCTTATGCCACTGAGCTATATCCGCAGCCCTGGCTTCTACACTTTGGCCCTGGGTTTACCCATCTTTATGGGTGGAACTGCAGAGATGACCAGGCTTCCCAGAGCGAAGTGCAGCCCCTCCACCCATGTGCCTGAGCCTGTGCCTGATTTTTAAAAGGGCAACTAGGCTGCAGCCTGGCCAGCTTTCTGCAAACCTAATGTACTTGAGGGCCGGTATGCATTGTCATTACTGTACTTTCACAGTCTGAAGTTGGACGTCTCGACATGTGATTTTTTGCAAACACAATCGGAAATAAAACCACTGCAGGTGCTAACTTATGGAACAGCCTTGCAAAGGCACAGTGGAGAGTTTTATATATTGATTAAGCAGAGTAATATTAATATGATTTTTGCCTCCAGTCAACTTCTTTTTCAGAATATTCCCAGCAGGGACTGAGAAAGTTTCTCTGATTCTAGCTGAATGCTAATGCGATAAACTTCATGGTGACCATTTGACCTATGTTTTTTCTTCCTTTCTCTCTTCCACAGCCCCCTCTCACTGTTTCTCCAGAGAAAAGAGCTTTCCAGGTTCCACTGTGGGGCTCACGTGTCTCCTTGGCTCACAACTGACGCAGTGACGGATGGTTTGCAGTGCCGCCTCTCTTGACCTCGTCAACATCAGAAACTGCTCTCAAATCTCAGTCATCTCTGACAGCCTTTGAGCAGAGAAATGAGACAGTCTCCCTGACACAAAGGCTTCTGGCCTGGGGTAAAAAATTCCTTTTGAAAAAAAATTTGAACGCTCTACAGACCACACTGCTCTCCATTCATCTTGCAGTCTGGCCCATCCGTCCTTAACTCCACATTAGCTCTCAGACATCATAGCTTGTTCTGTTTCTTCGAGGCTGCCACAGTAGCTCAGTGTTTTTATGTTGTAACGGCTTAGCTCTGGTATCCCCTGTGGAGAAAAGAGGAAGCTAGCCAGTTTACACAACACCAGTTAGTTTTGACTTTTGAATAAGGCTAATCTTATTTCTTAATATAATACCCTAATTAATCCAAACAATATTTAAAAAGGAAAGACACGATCATAATTGATATTGAGAACAACCAGTCTCATTGAATTAGAATTCTAGACTATTCTAGATAAAGATATAGCATACAATGGCACAAAGCCTGAAAACTGATGATAATGATCTGATAAAGCAAATGAGAAATAGGAACTACTGGCCCTAATTTTTTTCTGGACATGGTAAGTAAACTGTCTTAATATATTTAAGTTTCATTTTACTGACTTCAAGATCAGATAAAATACCTATTTTATTCTGAAATTAACCTCAACTCATTCATACTTAAAATGTTAAGCCTTTTGGATTATTAGAAAAAGTACATAAAAACACATTTTTCTTTTAAATTCTTCCTCAGCCAGCCAGGTTGACAGCAACACTAAGTGAGTAGATGTGCTCTTGTACCACATCAGGCAATAGGTAGAGTTCTTGCTGGAAAGTAGTTGCCCATCTGGGGCTCCATTTCCCAGCACTCTTTGCATCTAGTCAGAGTCACGTGACTAATTTCTGATGAGTGGAAAGTTAGCAGTGCCACTTTTAGGCTCTACACAAAAATTTCCCTATAGAGTTGTCAAGTTTAGCAAACAAAACATAAAACGCCCAGTTATCCTGAACTTTGGATGATTGCACACCGTGTGCTTCTATCAGACATTGTTAACATTTGTCTGAAAATTAAATTGAAGTGATAATCCTGTATGTCATTAGACAATCTCACTCCCTATGCAAGACCCTCTCCCTTCTTTCCTGAATCTAGTTCCTGTTGTAGAGTGATTTTAAGCAACCAAAAAGTCCACTAGTATTATGTTCAGGAATTGAGATTTCAAATCTATCTTTTAAAGCATATACTACTTAACTACTCTACATGGAATCAGAGAGAGTTATAGCTCACACACTTACTGGCAGGTCTCAGAATGGAGTTCAAAAGGTCTCAGACACCATCTTGTCCTAGTCAAGATTTCTATACAAAAGGGAGTTGGCTCCTATGCTTATGAAATGTCTACCCATTATCAGCGAGGAATCTAGGCACAGAGAGCCACCTTTTCTTTCTCTCTACTTCACCTTCCTCAGTGATCATGATGAGTTTCCTCATGTGTTCTCTGTTGCCCACTAAATCATGGTCATGCGCTGACCTCACAGTTATTAGCGATTGCATAAATTCTGAGAGATCTCTCTGGCCCTCCCATGGCCCGTCATTTAGGTGGAACGATCTCTTTAACCTTCAGGACCCGAAAACATCTTAGAGAGGCAGGTGAGTGGAGGTGACCGAACCTGAGCAGGGCCTTACAAGAGGGTCTCAAGGGAATGGAGACAATCAGAGCTCTGGCTGAGGAGCACATTGCTTGCAGAAGGAACGAGAAGGCGAAGAGCTTAAGAGCAGGTGTGACATGGGAACAAGTAATGTTCCAGTGTTTTGTGGGTCAGTCTTCAAGGAACCAAATGAGAGCATCTAAATCAAAAATGATTTCCTTGGATTCACTGAACTGAATATTTGCACAGAAAATCCCAGCTTTTCCCCTGGAAGCACAACATGTTGGCCATAAACCCTTTTAGAAATCATCAGCTTGCAGGTTCCTCTAGACTTTGAGGATGAAGCACAGCAATAATACATGACAGTGGAGTGTCTTGTATCTCCTTTAAATTGCACAGGGTGTCTATGCTCAGTATGTTCTCCATGGTTCAGGGAAACCTTTACTACTTGTGACATGGACTCTCCACTTCTTAATGAAAAATTTAAAAAACCATGAATATCTTTGTGCTGGAAAAGTAAAACGTCAGGGAGGTTTTAAAAATTAGTTTTAAATTGTGGAGCTATATTGATATTTGCTGCTAAACCAGAACATAGTGAGGGTCACATGTCCGGATTTTCCACTCTTCAGTGCTTATATCGCCTCAGGTGATTATGGACCTTACTCCTGTGCTCTGTAAGCATTTAATGTTGGTTAGTTTGTGCTCTGTTCCTATTGTAGGTTAAAGATCATAGCATTTTAAAGTAGGAGTGAAGATTCCTACCAAACTTTGTTCTAAAGGCGAGGATAATTGTTTTCCAAGAGAACCTTGGATTTAGATTTCAATCTGGACTGACCTTCACATGCTACTATGTAAGTTGTTGTCCATCTAGAGATCGGAAGATTTATAGCTTGGAATAACTTTATGGCTGGAGACTTTCAGAATCGTCTAAAAATTAGAATGATATGGCTGAGCTGGGCCAACAGGAAGACAAGAACTGCCCCCTGAAGCACCTTTATATGCTCTCTTCATGAGCTTTTCTGCTGTTCCGTCTCCACAGCCTCACAGCTGCCACACTTCTCAGCCACTGTCACTGTTTCAGAAAACGCACTGCTCTTTGTGGCCCCTTGTCATGTTTGGCCATATTCCATTGCCAAAGCAGTAGCAGGGCAGATTCAAGGGCAGGGACGGCCATACCATCTGTTGCTGCTCTATTGGTTATTCCACTGAGCTATATCCCCAGCCCCTTATTGGAACCCATCATTTCTTCAAGTAGAATAATAATAGTATTTTCCTCAGGTCCCCAAAATGCTAAGCACAAGGCATGGAACGTAGAATGGCAATCAAGGATGGGCAGCTCGTCTTGTTTTAACTGCTGAGCTAAATACTGTGGTTTAAGGGGTAGTGGGAACTCAGTCTTGACAACCTTGAGAACATCACAGTCAGGTGCTGTGAGTTCCTTGGAGTTCTCTGAATGCAACCTTGTAAGAAAAATAATAAGAAAAACCTATGAGGAAATTGTTACCTGATCCTATTGATCAATTCACTTCATTCTCAAATGGTCTTCTGAGTCAAACCTGGTTGAATGTCAGTTTTATCCTTATTTATCCAAAGAGAATACTGAGGCGGAGGGAGGTGAGGTGATTTGCCAAAGTTTCCAGTGAGTCAGTACAGTGAGCCATGGCTGACGAATGCTTCACTGGCCTCCAATTTGTGGCTTCTGTGTCCTATGGGACTCCACCCCATCCCTTCAATGTGTCCTTTCCTGTAAGAAAGGTGGTTTAAGTGCCACCTTGAGGGGCATGGCAGTCTGTAGGCACAGAAGCCTGAGGGCTGCATCTCGCTCTTTGGCCTGTAATGAAGCTGTTGTCACATTTCCTCCATCTCTCCCCTGAAGGAAATCACCACATACTAGGGGACCTCATTAAAAGAGACACTTAGCAGGAGGCAAAGTGCAGAGGAAAAGCCAGGGAGCTGCTCCTCACACCCACGCCCTTCCTGCAACTCCTTCCTGCCAGCTGTTCTCCCCTTCCCTCTCCCTGCCACTTCTCACTGCCACCTCCCCTAGCTCCGCTTTCGCTAAAAATAAGTCCCCCATTAACTTCGCTCCTGAATGCTGAAGGGTGGCGGCAATAAATTGAATTTCCAATTCACACTGGAGCTTGGCAAGTGGAGAACAAACTTTACCAGGGCTGCTCGTTGTCAGTGTTCTTCACACTGTAGCAATTGCTCCCAACAATGCGGAGGAGAGGAGCAGCCTCCCTGGCTCGGAGTGTTTGCTTCCTACCAGGTCAGATTTGCATTCTTTTCTAATCCAGCCTCACTGCCAGGGCCAGGCCCTGAGGGCTTGGATTCAGCCTGGGTCCTACACGGTCCATGCCTGGGAGAGGTACTCCTATAAAACATGCGGGGGCCCGGGAGGCTTGGCTTTAATCCCCAGCTGTGCCTTGGTATTTCTTTCTCATTAAGGGTGTCAGGGTTATCTGAGCTGGAAGAAGCGTTGCAGATAAGTTCTGCAATTCATTTCCTTCCACCCTTGCACAATCCTTGAATGTCTTTGTCATTTATTTTTTTTCTCCTGAGACCAAACTGATTATTGTGACAATCACCATCCACCACCTGGAATCCAGCTTCCTAGACGGACTGGAACTAGGGCACCAGAATGGGACCATTACCAGTAATAACAGACTGGGATTTTATGTATATATTTTAAGATCTTCAGAGTGAGGGATGCTAAGTGCTGTCTACCAGAGCTCTTATTAATTCTTCTGCAGAAAACCTTGGAAGTCACTAGTGAGGACCAGAAATGTTCATTTTATATATAGCAACAGAACCAGAAGTCACTCCAAAAGATCTTTTTTTTCCAGGGTTAGGTGTTCTGACATAGATAGCCTACTAAATTTAGGTAATCTATTGGTTTAACAGTTGCACTTCTATAGTTTAATGAATTATTGGATCGATTGGTAAAATATTGGCAATTATTGGGACCTAGAGATTTAGCTCAGTAGAGCACTAGCCCAGCATGTTGTAAGACCCTGGGTACAAATCCAAGCACCACACACATATATGCACACATACAAACACACACAATTGTTGAGAACCAGTTATACATGGTACACTACTCTCGGGGATTTAAACATGGTATGTCCTATGCAAGTTTAAGGAGAGCTGTTTCCAGTCAGGGATGATCTCCTACCCCTTGATACAGGATACATTTTGCACTGTGTCATTATTTTTGCTTGTTACAACTTGCGTATGGGAATGCTACCAGGGATGTGGTTACACATTCTCCAATGCACAGGGTCACCCCTTGCCAACAAACCGTCCAGCCCCAAATGTCAACAGCATCAAGATGAGGAAACCATTCTCAGGAAACTGTAATCTTGTTAGGTGAAAAGCAGTTTAGACAATTGTAAAACAGTCAAGTATCACTTCATGCCAAGGATACCCTCTAAGAATCTCATATTTGTGCACATAGCAAAGAATGTGCTCCAAACACCTAGGTTGTGCAACCAACTATGCAACAAGGCTGCATAGTATGGTCTATTGCTTCTGGCCTACAAACCTGTACATTGGGTTACTGACGGAATATGGTAGGCAATGGTAACACGTTGAGAAGTATTCGTGTATCTCAACATACTAACCGAGAAAAAGCACAGCGAGATTACAGTTGAAAGATGCTCTACACCACACCTGTGCGGGCGCAGGACTGCAGTCCGCAGAGCTGGAGGCGCCGGGAAAATGAGTGGTGAGTGCAGGTGAAGACCAAGGACACCGCCCCCGCCGCTGCGGACGCTGTTAGCTCTGCAGACACAAAGTACGCTGAGTGCATAAGGTATGTTCTTCTTTCTACAGTAACAAATTGTTTACTTTACAAACTTTGTGTTTTTAACTTTTTCTGACTCTGACTTTTTGTAACAACAGTTTAAAACACGAACACATTTTACAACTATGCAGAAGTTTTTGCTGTGTTTTATCTTATGAGCTTTTTTTAGGTTTTTTTTTTTTTACTTTTAAAATTTTCTTATTGCAAACTAAGATACAAACACAATCCAAGCCTCCTTAAAATCAGGGTCATCAATATCTGCCCCTTCGACCTCCTCTTCTGGTCCCACTGGAGGTGTTCCGGGCAACGGACCGAGTGGGGTTGCCACCTCTACTAACAAGGCTGTCTTCCTCTAGTGAAGGATCAGCCTATGGCTTCTTTACAGTTAATTTTTCTTCTCTAAATAGGAAGGGTATACTTCTAAATAAAGATAAAAATACATAATAAATACTTATACCAGTGTCACAGTCATTTATTATTATCACCAAGTATTAGTTGCTCAACTGTATATGCAGCACTTTTATTTAACCAGCAATCCCAGTATATCCACCTCATCACAAATATGTGAATAGCACATTGTGCTACTGTGTGATGGTGACAGAAACGCTAGGCAATAGGAATCGTTCAGCTCCATTATGGTCTCCTGGGGCCACCATGATCCAGACAGTCTGTTGCTGACTGAAATATTGTTCTATGGTGGGAGACCATAAACACATGTTTATACATGCCCTCTCCTGCCAGCTACCACCACTCCCTTCTTTCCCAAGTCAATGATTTTACTCCTTTAGGAGAAGGGTCATTTTATTTATTTCTTTAGCAATTTACTAATAAAACGTCACGCAGTTCTGTGAAATGGGAGGAAGTATAGACCTTTGCCTAGCACTATGGAGTTCTGGGTAAATTCGAGAACCACTATTCATGAAGAGATCCCTTAACCATTTTAATCTATCTTTCTAGTGTTTCCTCTCTCATCTTGAGCTAGAATTACAGGCTGGGGATGTAGCTCAGTGGCACAGCACCTGCCTAGCAAGCACAAGGTCCCGAGTTTGATTCTCGGTACAATAAATAAGTAAATAAAAAACAAACCCCATCATCAGTAAAAGCATTGGGCTTTCGGGCTGCTTCCCTCCATCACTCACACGCTGAAAACCTTGAAATATTGTTTCCCTATTGGAGCCTTCAGGTTCTCCACAGGCCACATGGAACCACTGATGACGTAATTTTCTAGACTTCTTTCAACTTTGGGGGTAAAGAGCTCATTTTCATCTCCTTACCCTCACTAGACCTCTTCTCTCTTCTCTTCTCTTCCCTTCCCTTCCCTTCCCCTCCCTTCCTTTCCCTTCCCTTCCCTTCCCTTCCCTTCCCTTCTCCTCTCTTTTCTCTTCTCTTCTCTCTCAAGAATTAGAAACAATCAGGTGGGACAGTGAGTCCTGCCTCACCCCTCAGGCATGTCCAGGACGAGGAGGTGAAGCCCACAAGTGACTGATTAGACACTATTTCTATTTATTTGTGTTTCTGTTTTGAGACATCATCTAGGTAAGTTGCCCAGGCTGGGTTTCATCCTATTATCCTCCTGCCTCAAACCTGACCACCAGCTCTTGAGAGGAGAAGATCCCTTGTTCCTGTATCCTGGGCTTGATCCAAGGCACCTGAAGGTGTAGAAAGGATGGCAGCAGCAGAACAGAATGAGTGCCTGAGAGGCTGTATCCCTTCTGGGTCAGAGCGTCTGCCTGTTAACGCACCTGGCCTTTCTTCCCCCATGCTAATGACAAAATGATTTTGAGGAGGAAATTTCTTCTTTTTAGCTATTTCTATTTGCCACAGATGGGTGCTTTAAGTATGAAAGAATAATGAAGCAGAGATCAGTAAAAATTTGGACCAAGATCAATAGCAGAGTTGTTGGTTTTCTTACTAAGTACACTTGATCTCTCATTTTGGAATTCTAGTTGCAGTGATGATGTCTATGTGGTCACGTAGTTTAGGAGGTAAGTATTCTGTCATGATATTTTGCATCCGACATTTACTGCTTGCTTATCTTAAAAAATCTGAGTCAGTCTTTTAGTTTTCCTTTCTAATTTCGACATGATCCGCAACAGGTCAGGAACGTAGAAGGTGTTATTCAGTCAGCAGTCAACTGGCTGCAACTCATTATTTCAATAAGAACTTTCCTTTAATATCTTCCTTTAAAACTATCTCCTCATTTCTTTTTCTGTTTATTTTTGAACAGCTGTTGACATCACAAAATATTAGATTAGCATCACCTGGATTTGTATCATTTGGATAGTTTAGAATCGTACTTAGCTTGCATGGGCCTGTGTCAGGCTTCTCAACCACAGCACTATGGACGACTTTGTATAATTTGGGACATTTGCAGTATATCTTTGTTGTGGGTTCTGCCCTGTGCATTATAAGATGTCCAGAAAACTAACCTTTCCCCACTAGATTCTGGTAGTCTCCCTTTCAATTTCAACAAACAAAAATGTCTTAAATATTTCCAAAATTTCAGTTGCTGTACAAAATGTTCCCCAAAATCTTTGTGAGGTGCTGAACTAAATTCAAGAAGAATGTTCAAAAAAGTATTTATCATTTTGCCACTATTTACTGATTCCAGAAAGATCCATTATGCAATGACATTTTTTGTATTTCTTCAAAATACATCAACTTTATATTAATTTATCCTTTAATTACTTATTGAACATATGCTTTTTATCCATACACCATGGAGGAAGCTATGATGAACACAATATGATTCCAGTTACAAAAGATGCATAACCTAGCAGTGAAGATAAAACACAATTAAATATAAGCTAACAAAATACTTCGTGCTTTGAAACTGAGCAACATAAAAATAGTTTTAGAACAGAAGTCTATGAGCATTTTGTTAGTAATTTACTAGGAGAGAGGAATGTAAAGTCAGCATCACTTGGCATATTTATATCTACTGAATTTTCTTCTGTCCTAACAAAGTTTTATTAATGAAAGAAGCACGCTTTCTGGTGCAGGCTCTGTATTTCATTGTAGACTACAACAAAACATGTATAGACCACCTCTTCCATAGGGCTACTCAAAAAATCTTACAGGAAGAAGTCTTTCGGTTCTCATGGGAGAAGTAGGAAGACCAGGTGGAAGAAACAATGAGGCAAGTAGTCTGAGTATTTGGAGATAGGTAGGTACACTGGTCAGAAAAACATGCTACAATAATACTATCATCTTGGTGACTAAACAGTGAAGTGTTAAGTGTTTGCATGTTTCTGTTCATCACTGGTTAACAGAGAATTTCTAAAAAGAAGATTCCTTCCTTCTAGTAACCCAGGCCTTACATGGTCTCAAGAGTCCTATACTTGTACATTGAGAATAAGAAAAGATAGTGTAGCCAGACATGCCCGTCACAAAGCAATGCACATATTGTTTCTGAATGTGCCCTCACCATATATTGCATCTGTTATGGCTGATACATTGTGTCAACTTGGGGAGTCTAGAGGTTTAGATGAGTGATTCAGGAGGAAGCCAGGGTGCTTGCTTTGTATACATCCTAAGCCTGTGGAAGAGGAGGGCATGGAGACTGTGTGCGAGGTACATGCCCCCCGGGGTGGGGGTAGTTTTTTTACAATGTAAGGGAAGGAAAGAGGCTGCATGCAGCCATTCCTCCCTTTTGCTGGTTGTTTTTTGCTGTGCTCTGCTGCCCTGAATAGTTTTCCCCCTGCCATGTGCCACTCTGCCTCAGAACCAGCCAAGTATGGACTGAAACCTCCACAAACTGTAAGCTAAATAAACCTTTCCTTCCTTCATTTTGGGTGTTCAGTATTTTGTCTCAGCAATGAGAAAAAGTAACCAGGACAGAATTTGGTACCAGCAGAGTGGGGTTGTTGCTGTTACTATACCTGACCATGTGGTTCAAGAGCCTTCGGAAATTGCCTGTGGGAGGAGTTTGGAAAGGTTTGGAGATGTCTGGTCAGAGCTCAGAAGACCAGAAGGCTGATAGAAATCCTTCTGGTAAAAACCGGGATCAGGAGGTTTATGTTGGGAAGAAGGACTTCATTGGTTGTTGGATTGGACTTCAGATGATGTATGTTATGGCTTGACAGAAAGTTTGTCTGCATTTTGCTCGTGTCCAGAGACTTTTCCTGAGACTGACATTAAGGGCAGCAGTGAACTAATTAATCTGGCAAAAGAAATTTGAAGGCAGTCGAATATTGGGGCAGTGGCATGGCTATTGTTGGGGGCTTTTAGCCAGATTTATATTGACAATCAAGAGCAAAGAGCCCAGCAGGATAATTTAAAACGTTGTGAGTTTGGCCAGAAGGAAAGCTTCAGTAAAGCTGTGGACTGCAAAGATAAGGCTGAGGGGATCTCTGCTGCTGAGAAGGAAGCCAAGAGCAATATTTTCCAGAATGGCAGCGGCAGCTGCACCAGGATCCAGAATGGAGGTGGCATAGAGAATTTGCTCCTTAGAATTGGATTCAGTGTGCCCTGCGATCCAGGCACTTGATCCCTATGGCCAAGAGAGAGACAAGTTTGGCTACTGCTCCAGGTGTCAGCAGACCTTGGCATCATCCATGTGGCCCTGGCTTTAGGTGCAAGGAGAATGCAAGAGTTCTGAGGTTAAAGAGGCTTCCACCCAGATTTCAGAAGGCCTGGGAGGCCAGGCAGTGTGCCCCTGGGAGGGCAGTGTGTGATGCTGTGAGTGTGAAGCAAAAGGTGCCCTGGAGACCTCAGAAGTTTAGAAAAGACCAGTAGAAAATGACAGGACCATGGATCATCTAAGGAAAGTTGCAAGGAGGGAGCAAAGCAGGCCTAAGAGAGAAACCATGGAGGCTGTAACCACCAGAAGTGCCATAGGGATGGTCTCATGCAAGCCCTTTGGAGCTCACAGTGTACCACAAGTTGCTTCAGATGGTGGATGTGGAATTACAAGACACAATGTTAGCTCTGCTGGATTTTGGACTTGTTTTGGTCCCAATGCTCTGAATCCCCGTTTGTACCTTTGGGAATGGTAGTGTTTATTTTGTGCCTTTAAATGTTGGAGGTGTTTAATTTTCATTTGTATGGGGGTAAAATGTTATGGTTCTAATATAAGCATGTCTTTGTACCTGGAAACTGGTTTAAGGAAATGTGTCTGATTGCCAAGTTGACAAGGGGTAGAATGTTATGGTTGATACATTGTGTCAACTTGGGGGTCTAGAGGTTTAGCTGAGTGACTCAGGAGGAAGCCAGGGTGCTTGCTTTGTATACATCCTGAGCCTGTGGAAGAGGAGGGCATGGAGACTGTGTGCGAGGTACATGCTCCCTGGGTGGAGATAGGCCGTTCACAATGTAAGGGAAGGAAAGAGGTTGCTTGCAGCCATTTTTCCCTTTAGCTGGTTGTTTTTGCTGTGTGCTGCCACCATGAACAGTTTTCCCTCTGCCATGTGCCACTCTGCCTCAGAACCAGCCAAGTATGGACTGAAACCTCCACAAACTGTAAGCTAAATAAATCTTTCCTTCCTTCATTTTGGGCATTGGGTATTTTGCCTCAGCAATGAGAAAAAGTAATCAAGACAACATCTCACTGGTAAGACTGATTTGCATGCCATCACTCCCACACCAGGGTCGTGGCCATGGAGTCCAGCAGTGTGTCATGGTAGTACAAGAGATCATAGGCATTAGACAGCACGAGATGTGTTCACCACAGAAACTGCTGGGTAAATATTTAGGAGTGCAGCAAAATGAACAGAGGTCCAGGAACATTTGCGACAAGTAAAAAGTTATCTAGAAAATGCAACATAAGCGAGGGCAGGTTTCAGCGCATGGTACAAGTATTGGGCAAAATTTCAGTGATTTTTTCCAGTGCTGGTGGTCCAGGGTTGCTGGGCACTATTGATTTTTTTAAGTGTTCTCAAAACTTGAATTATTAAGTGACACATTTCTGATGATAAAATAAGATGTGCAGAGTAGAAATTTTACACATTATGGAAACTACCAAAGCCAAATTTCAGATCATCGCTGCTCATTACTCCATACCATGACATTTTGGTGTATTGCTCATCAGTTCTTTCTGTTAGCACTGCATGTATGTAGACTCCCATTTAATATTTTCAGAGAAAACAAAACTGAACAGATAGATTGGCATTTTTTTGCATTCTGCTTCTTTCACATATTGTAGTATGAATGAAAGCAGATTTGTAGTGGCAAATTCTGCTTTTGTGACAACTTCACCATTTTTCAGCTGGATTTCCAAGGGAAGTCACTTTGACAATATACTTCTTTTTTTTTTTTTCATCCGGTAATTACTGTGAAGATGAAGTGAGAAAATGCAGATAGGGGAATTAGATTTGTGCTTTCACATGATGCACACCTTAAAGAGTTAGCTATTTTAGGTGTCTTCTTATTAGGGGTTTAGTTTATTTTTCTTTCCATGTGTGTGGGTGTATATGCATAAGTGTATGGTTTAATTTATTGCTTGTATGGATATATTGGTTCATAAAGTTTGTGTCTTTGTATTTCTACAAAACAGAGTACACTATCACTGGTCCATAACATACTGCTAAATTGTCATCTACAACTGTTGTACCATTAACATTTCATTAGCATTGTATAAGAATTTCAAATTTCTTCATTGTCTTTGATATGGATTGAATGTACCCTGCTTCACAAATTTATATATTGAAATCCTAAACCACAAATGTGATGTGTTAGGAGGTAGGCCCTGGATGATTAGGCTTTGAAGGCGATGCTTCATAAAAGAAACTAATGTTCCTCGAAGAAGAGGGAGGAGAACTTGCCATAACTCATTCTTTCTGCCCCTTCACCAAGAATTTGGCTATCTGCAAACCAAGAAGTGTTTTTAGCAGTGCTGTTGTAGCTGCCTCTATGTCCCCGACTGACTTAAAGTTACCCTTCACGTTTTTTTTACTTTGGTGAAGAGCCCGATGCCACACCAGGACGCAGAAAGTGAATAAAGTCAGTGATGACACACTGTCATGTCTTCTACAAGTCTTCCTTTCTGTCGAATGGCACCTGGCAGCAATTTTCACCGATTTTTCTTTTTATCAAACTTCTTAAATATGCTAACAAAAAAGAAATTCCAGAACTGCTTTAGAAAGTGGGGACAATGATCAGATAAGTATGTTCAAAGCAGGGAGAGTATTTTTAGAGGGATTAATGGCAATGTATCTTTTACTGAAATAAATGCTTAAAAATTTATCTATTCACTGTAGTTTTCAATCATACTTGTTTTGTAGTTATTGTCCAAAAAGTTTCAGTCTCATATTTTGTTACATTAGCCTCGGCTGCCTGAGACTGCCAGCTACCTCAGTATTAATACTAAATGCACACACACAGTCCCTATTTGAAGAGTAAAACTACTCTTTCATTTCATAGAATACTTGGATTGTGGCAAAGCAAGAGAAGCAGTTGTGTTACGGATGCTCTTTGGTAATGTATTATTCACTTCTCCATGACAGGTGCAAGTAAAAAGGGGGCTGCCCAAACTAGACAGCATTTATGTTAACCCAAAATGCAAAGTGAAGGAGCTTACTGAACCTTTGGGACTACATTGTTTTCTCCAGTCATATTACATAGAGCTGAGGTTCATTCTTTTATGTATTAGATTCTATTCATATCATGGATTAGATTCTATTTCAAGCACTACCCTTAGAGAACCAGAGGCTCAGAGTCTGCATAGAGTGTGATAGATTATTGTGGACTAAATAGATTTCTTCCCTTGTGAATCACACCAAATAGAATTATTTCCAAAGGAAGATACACGTCGTGACCAACTGTTTAAGACCACTCTAGGTACTTCCCACTAGCTTGCAACCACTGCACTATAATTCACAGCTACTTCCGAAGAAAAAGGATGTTATTACTTTCAGTTTCTCACTATCTGTAAGGGTTGATGTCCTCTTCCAGAATTTGAGAAGTCAGTGGTGGTGGAAATGTTGGCTTCTGTGTTTTACAACTATTTCCTGTTAGAGCACCAAATGGTTTCATTTACTTCCTGGGTATGATCCAAAAATGCAATTCAGGCGAGTTGCAAATTCCTTTTGGCAATTCCTCTTAGGACTGCCAAAACCAAAAACCAGGTGTTACCCATAAATCCCTGTAAATTACTCAAACAGCAGATTCCTTGCTTTAGAGAAATGGGAGAGATTCTGTAAGAGTGGATTTTAACCGTGTTATCTTCAACTAATAAAACAAGACCACACACTTACCTAAAGTTAGAAGAATAAGAGTGTGTCTCTCTGAAACCTAAGTAATCATTTTGGAAGTCATTCAGTCTGTCTCTGAAGTTGCTTACCCTACTGAACTGACCACAAAACAAAGCAAAAATGACAGCATTTTTAAAAAGGCACAGTTATTTGATACAACAGTGCAAAAGATTCCAAGGTTCAAAAATGTTTGAATGTTAAAAAAGAAGATAGCAAATGTATTATCTTAGAGCCATAACAGTTACAGTGCTGATGACAGTGTGATGATAATGATCGCCCAATAATTGCAGTGTTTGTTGTTTTTAGTGTCACGTTTAAAACAAAGTTTAGAAGAGGAAAAAGAGCATGAAAAGCAAAGGTAATGAAGTGCAGAACAAGGGATTGGCAAGGGTGGAGGAGGGAAAAAGAAGGGAAAGAGAAGAAAGAAAGAAAGAAAGAAAGAAAGAAAGAAAGAAAGAAAGAAGGAAGGAAGGAAGGAAGGAAGGAAGGAAGGAAGGAAGGAAGGAAGGAAGGAAGGAAGGGAAAGAGGAAGCAGGGTGGAGAGGAAAGGAGGATTAAGTAGGAAAAGGGGCAATCGAGCACTCTCTTCCCCTGGTCCTATGAATTAGGAATGGGGAGATTCTGTACGTCCACTTTCGCTCACTTAACAGCCTGAGAGGCGCCCTTCGCAGTCGAAGTCACTGCCTGAGGGGGCGTGGCTTGCTAAGAAGAGCACTGCTCATTTGTGGCGGCCAGAGGGCACCGAGCAAGGGCGAGAGTTATCTGCCTTCATTGGGGGAGTTCTCAGAGGAAGTCATTTGTCTTCTCTCCAGTGG
>PVLD010001713.1:0-52500 GCA_004027595.1 Dinomys branickii | reverse complement strand
TCTTTCATCTTTAATATATTATTAAGACCTTCAGGAATTAAAATATAGTAATAATAACTTGAAGAGGCAGGACTGACCTTGTCACATAATCCACGGATATTTAAGTCATGTGAACACACTCCCACTGCTTCCTGTGCTCTTGAGGAGAAGAGGGGCAGTCTTGGTTACTTTTTCCTCATTGCTGAGACAAAATACCCAACGCTCAAAATGAAGAAAGGAAAAGTTTATTTAGCTTACAGTTTGTGGAGGTTTGAGTCCATACTTGGCTGGTTCAGAGACAGAGTGGCACATGGGAGAGGGAAAACTGTTCATGGTGGCAGCACACAGCAAAAACAACCAGCTAAAGGGAAAAATGGCTGCAAGCAACCTCTTCCCTTCCCTTACATTGTGAACAGCCTATCTCCACCCAGGGAGCATGTACCTCGCACACAGTCTCCATGCCCTCCTCTTCCACAGGCTCAGGATGTATACAAAGTAAGCACCCTGGCTTCCTCCTGAGTCACTCAGCTAAACCTCTAGACTCCCCAAGTTGACACAATGTATCAACCATAACATTCTACCCTTTGTCAACTTGGCAATCAGACACATTTCCTTAAACCAGTTTCCAGGTACAAAGACATGCTTATATTAGAACCATAACCTTTTGCCCCCATACAAATGAAAATTAAACACCTCCAACATTTAAAGGCACAAAATAAACACTACCATTCCCAAAGGTACAAACGGGGATACAGAGCATTGGGAACAAAGCAAGTCCAAAATCCAGCAGGGCTAACATTGTGTCTTGTAATTCCACATCCACCATCTGAAGCAACATGTTTTACATTGTGAGCTCCAAAGGGCTTGCATGAGTCCACCCCTATGGCACTTCTGGCGGTTACAGCCTCCATGGCTTCTCTCTTCAGTCTGCTTTGCTCCCTCCTTGCAACTTTCCTCAGATGATCCACATTCCTGGCTTTTCTAAACTTCTGAGGTCTCCAGGGTACCTTTTGCTTCACACTCACAGCCTCACATATTGCCCTCTCAGGGGCACACTGCCTGGCCTCCCAGGCCTTCTGAAATCTGGGTGGAAGCCTCTTTAACTTCAGAACTCTTGCATTTTCCCTGCACCTAAAGCCAGGGCCACGTGAATGATGCCAAGGTCTGCTGCCACCTAGAGCAGTAACCAAACTTTTCTCTCTCTAGGTCATAGAGGTCGAGTGCCTGGATCACTGGGCACACTGAATCCTATTCTAAGGAGCAAATTCTCTACGCCACCTCTGCTCTGGAACCTGGTGCGGCCGCTGCCTCCATTCTGTAAAATGGCGCTCTTTGGCTTCCTTCTCAGCAATAGAAATCCCCTGGGCCTTATCTTTGCAGTCCACAGCTTTACTGGAGCTTCCTTTCTGAGCAAACTCGTAACATTTTAAATCATCCTGCTGGGCTCTTTGCTCTTGATTCTCAATATAGATCTGGCTAAAAGCTGCCAACAATAGCCATGGCACTGACCCAATATTTGACTGCCTTGAAATTTCCTTTGCCACATTAATCAGTTCATTGCCGCCCTTAATCTCAGTCTTAGGCAAAGTCTCCGGACATGAGCAAAATGCAGACAAACTTTCTGCCAAGCCATAACATACATCGTCTGGAGTCCAACAACCAGTTAAGTCCTTCTTCCCAACAGAAACCTTCTGAACCTGGTCTTTACCAGCAGGATTTCCATCAGCCTTTTGGTCGTCCCACCTCTGACCAGACATCTCCAACCCATCCCACATGCTTCCCACAAACAATTTCCAAAGATTCTTGAACCACATGGTCAGGTATAGTCACAGCAACGACCCCACTCTGCTGGTACCAAATTCTGTCTTGGTTACTTTTTCTTGTTGCTGAGACAAAATACCCAACGCTTAAAATGAAGAAAGGAAAGGTTTATTTATCTTACAGTTTGTGGAGGTTTCCCTCCATACTTGGCTGGTTCTGGGCAGAGTGGCACATGGCAGAGGGAAAACTGTTTATGGCAGCAGCACACAGCAAAAACAACCAGCAAAAGGGAGGAATGGGGGCAAGCAGCCTCTTTCCTTCCCTTACATTGTAAGCAGCCTAACCCCACCTAGGGATCATGTACCTCTCACACAATCTCCATGTCCTCCTCTTCCACAGGCTCAGGATGTATACAAAGTAAGCACCCTGTCTTCCTCCTGAATCACTCAGCTAAACCTCTAGACTCCCCAAGTTGACACAATGTATCAACCATAACATGGGCTCAGTACTCACCATGACTCCTCAGGTTCATCTCCAGAGTCACAGCAAGCATATTTGTTGTTCTCTGCTGCACAGTGGGTAGTTATTCTGTGAACCAGATCCATAGCATTCTGGACACTTAAGATACCTGAGATAACATGGAAAAAGCCAATAGTATTGCATTGTTCATCATAGCTATTTGGTCATTGCATCAGTTACAAAATACTAACTTTTTGTTCTGTATATCACAGTCCTAAGTATTTTTGAAAAAGTTACCAGTGTTAGCTCAGGGAAGCAAAGTCATTGCCGGAAAGCAAACTCATTTTCTTGGATAGAATTTCAAATGGTCACCTTTGCTGCTGTGGCTGACTTTACCACTTCTGTTGGTTGTGGTATGGGAAGACACAGATGACTGACCCGGAAAAAATATAGACCTGATACAGGTTATGAAAGACTCTAAGAAGCGCATGGCTTAATAATGTTATTATTGAAAACAAGTGTCTGCTTCAGTGAACAGCATCCATAAGTTCAAGGAAGAAGAAAGGAAGAAAGGAAGGGAGAGAAAGAGAAGAAGTTTACTTCAAATAATAAAGAAATCTGCATTTCCAAAATGTCCTTTATCTGGCAAAATACTTTCATATAAGTGATCCTTAAATAAACCATGTGAACTAGCAAATATATTTACTGTCATTTTTGGAAACAATAGAAGCTCCTGGAGTTGGTATGTATGTGGACCTTGTTCTGAATCTAAACACAATTGCTTATTAAGATTTTAGATAATATATTAAGTTTCTTGTATTTTACATTTTTCATTTGTAAATGTGAAATACAAATCTGTACCACGCAGGATTATATTGAGAATAACATCAGTTAAGGAAAGTAAAGTATCAGATAATATAATAGGTATTCAATAAATGCTATTTCTCTTATGCATCCATCATCAGGATAGGTTGGAACTGGTTATACTTTGAAATTATTATACTTTTAAGTAACCAAGTAGAGAGATGTAAAAATAAGAATTATTTATACATACACTGTAACATACTCATAGAAGAACAGGTATTTCCGGGGGGGGGCATGATGTGGCATACTTGTAGTTCCTTTTAGTTGGGAAGTAGAGGCAAGAATATTGCTAGCTCCAAACCAGCCTGGGCAGCTTGACTTAACAAGATCCTGTCTCAAAATAAAACACAAAAAAACTGGGGATATATCTCTGTCATATAGCACTTACTAGCATGTTTGAGACCCTGTGTTCAATTCTCGGAACTGTAGGAGGGAGTCATAGGAGTGTGGTGTGTGTGTGTGTGTGTGTGTGTGTGTGTGTGTGTGTGTGTGTAGTATTTCTCCACTCCAAATGAAGGCTTGCCATTTTGGCAAGAAAAAAGTATCAATGTACAGTTTAAATAGCTTCATATACTTTGGTAGCTACTGTAGGAGCTCAGAAAATGCTATCCCAAATCACAGTGCCTCTTATGTAAGCACTTTAAGCTAAAAAAGCAGTTTCATGTTTCTTGGATACATTGCTTCTCCCTCACCCATTCCTACCCTTCCCTCACTCCTTTTTCCCTCCTGCCATGCTGGTAGTGGATACGGCTTTCTCGGGATTTCTCTTATCTGAGGGAGTTCCTTCAGAAAGAATACATTTTCTTAGCTTCTTCCTGAAATCTCATTAACCGGAGATTTATCACTGGAGAAGAAATTAAAGGTCATCGCCATCCCATCTGGACAGACCCTCATCCATTCTCAGGGCTATCACCTGAGAGACTTCATTTGCAATCTTCGGTCTCAGGACAGTTCTACTCTCAACTTCCCAGATTTTGTCACTGCTTCTCCCAGAGGTCAGAAGAACTTGGTTCTGGTGATCTCTTCTTTAGTGTCACTCACATACCCTAAAAATCATTTCCTCTTCCTGTACAATTGCCATTAGCCCCTGGTTGCCTTCTCTTCTCTAAAGCGGGTCTCTAAGCTTCCACCATCCTGGCATTCTTCGAGCTTTATATTTTTTATGACTCATGTACCCACATGTTCATCAACTTTTGTGTCTTATCTCTTGTTACTGGGTCCATTGCTCGTTTGTTTTATCAAATCAAGTTACTAAATTTTCAGGAGATGGAAAGAAATTTCTTTGCCCCCTATACTAATAATTACCTCTCTTCCCTCAACATTTATGTTTTGATCTTCATTTTGTTTGAAACTTCTCACTGGTCAGGGAGCTATGCACCAGAAACTTCTTGGAGATCTGAGACTCACGCCCAGGCCACTTCTTTGTATGGCCTCACTTCAGTCACAGGAGGAAATTTCTTCTGGCTGACACAGAAAGCCAGTGCTCAGAAGACTCACAAACACTTTAAGATTGTTTTTGTCATTTATCTTAAAAATGAAAGAAGTTAAAAAGATAAAAAACAAAGAAAACAATGCAAACAAACATTAAACAAAAAGCCCAGTATATTCTTATTTTTCCAAAGATTGTTTTCTGGAATGAGATACACTGTATGAATCTGTAGGCATCTTTTTGCGGTGTGATTCAGAAACAGGGTTGCAGCTCAACTTTTCGTCATGATGAGCAGTGTTCTTACTGAAATGCTAATGGCCCAAATCACACCATGTGTGTGATAATGACAACTGTCCAGGAACTGAAGATTGCTTTGTACCGAATCCATCCTGAATGTTGTAGCGCCGTGCTCTGACCTTACTGTTCCCAACTGTGCTTTCAGGCACAGGACTGTAAATTCATTTGACAGAGACCCATTCACCAGTAACTAATAGCCTCAAATAAAAACTATTTGTTTTTAAATGGAAACAGTAATAATCCAGAAACAAATTATAAATAAAGTAAAATCTAACAGTGAGTCTATGAATTTCTTGATCATTATATGAGCAGTTATCATTAAAAACTGTTTGTTCAAAATTTTATTGCTGTGTTGGTTACAAACTGTCCTGCTTCCCAACCTGAATCTATGGCTTCATCCTGCACAGAGGAACCAAGCAAGATATTAAAAGTACAATGCTAAATTAATAGGGATAGTAAGTTATAAGCTCATATTAATTCAAATTTGTAAGGGATAAATTTTACCAACAATTACTATATTACTAATAATGAGCTTTTACCTACATGTAGAATAAAATCTATGAATCTGAACTTCAAGAATTATTAAGTAAGTCAAATTTTTAAAAATCAGATAATTCATCAGAAGATTCTTAACAAGCCCTTTCTGGGCTACAGATCATAACAAATAATACTGGATATGGCAATATTAACATCAAATATGTACATTGATATGGCTTGTATAACAAAATACACTCCTTGTGTACATGCTTTGTTAAAGTACCTTATATTTCAGGACTACCAATCTGACCATAGCGATATGTCTAAGCAGGAAAGAGCAATAGATATATAATTAGCATTTGTGTAATTTGTAATTCTTTTGTGAAACATGATTAACTCAGGTAGATGTTCTCTCCCTAAGTGCACCAACAGCCGGGAAAAAAAATAAAATCCAAAAATACATCCTGCAATAAAGAATGTCCAATAATTATTATAAACCAGGCTATAAGTATTGGTAAACAAGTAATTCTGTAGCTAGGTAAATTAATACTTTTGCAAAACTTTTATAGAGAAGTGCATAAAAGCTTTAGAACACGTTTAAGAAGAGGTGAGATTGGAGAATCAGGCCAGTGAACGGTCACAGCAGAGACAAAGGAGTGGAGCTTTTCCCACCTGAACGACTTGGAGAAGCTAAAAGCAGCGGGAAAAGAGTCCTGTGAGACTGGATGAGTGAAAGCGGGAGTAAGGAGGGCACAGTGCAGATTGCTGGAGGTTGAGGTGAGAAGAAGCGGTCAGCCCGTAGACCAGAACATTCGTTGGCAAAGCTCAGCAGTGGAGGATAAAAAATATAACATTAACTACTAAGTGTCTATTGAGGTGGTCCCCTCACATTGAACCCGATTTTTCCTAAACTTCTTAGAGTTTCATGAAGCAAGGTTTTATTATACTAGAAAACCATTCCCAAGTTTCCATGATCATATGATTCACTGCGCACTTCATGAAAACACAGATTTGCAGGCCATGCCTCAATACAGTAAGCCATAATCTCTGGTAACTGGACTTGAAATTGTATGGTTTTGATAAAAGAAATCCAAGTTATTATGATTGGGTAAGTTTGGGAGACACTGCAATTCACACATGAAGTTGTTAGGGGGAAAAAGTTTTCCTTCTGCCTTTCTAAATTCTTGGCTGAATGTCCTATAATGGAAACAACAAAAAATAAACAGATTAAAAAGAGAAAAACAACTGGAAATTTATTAATATGAGATCTGATCTGGAGCGTGTTTAAATTTTTAAGAATTGTGAAGGTAAAATACATTGTCATTAATGCTCCTCAAAATACTTCTGTTTTGCTTCAAACACTTCCATTCCATTACTTTTGATGCTTTATGGACGGGTTTTAACACACCTTTCTCCTGAGTGTCTTTAGTGGTGCTGTCATGGCTGGGTCAATTCAAAATATTTGTTTTCCACGATCATTTACACTTGGGGAAGAGCCAGAAACTGCACAAGGCCACATCCAGTGAACAAGATGGACAAGGACACACCATAATTCTCTGAAAAGCCTCCTTTTCTGTTACCTGTCACTCGGCAGCAGCACATACTGGGTTTCTAAATCACGTTTCGTGAAGACATTGGCAAAAGAGGACCCAGAGGGCGGCTGCAGAAAGTGGGAAGAAGTAAGCGTGTCCCAAGCAAGGGGGGTATCTCAAAAAGTGATGGCAATGTGTCTTTTCCTGTAATCAAATTTTGAAATGTAGACATTCACGTATTTTTATTACTCCTGTATATACTTCATATGTGCGTGAGAGAAAACTCAAGAGAAAGAGCTCTTCTTAAAGGTATGGCCTAGAACTCCAGTTTCTGTAGCATCTTCATCTTAAGCGAAGAAAGAAGGCGGAGGGGATATGTTTTGAAGATGGGACCAGGAAAAACAAAGCGAGTAAGAGTAAGGCTTTTGGTCCAGATTTAAGTTGGTACTTTCTCCAACTGATACGAGGCTCTTGAGATTCATTGTGTTTCTCCTCCTACCACATAGAGGGAGACACCCTGATAAAAGATGGTCTTTATAGATATAAATTTCCCCTTACAAAAGAAAAACTTCTTTGAATCAAGTGATTCTACTCTGTCCAGTGTTTCTCAAAATAAACTTTTTGGCCAAAAAGCACAGTTTGCAGTGGCATATTCTGTTCTCCTAAAACATCACAGCTAAAGCTGTCTTGAATGCAAATTAATTCACATTGCAAGTTGTGCTTCACCAAGAAGTACATATTCTGTCATGACTTGAGTTAGTGTCCCCCAAAGTCCTATGTTTTTGAGAGTTTGGATACCAGCTCAGTGCTTTGGGAAGTGATGGAAGCTTTAACGAGGTAGGTCCTGGTGGGACATCTTCAGACTTGCGTGCAGGTCCTTGAAGTTGGTCCCGGCCCAACTGCCACGAAGCAAGTAATTTGATTAGCGCCAAGCTCCAGCCGTGATCCTGCTATGGTGTGTTGCTTAAGATGTAGGACCCAAAGCAACACGGTTGATCAGTTATGCCCTGAAAAAACTGTAATGCAGAACAAACTTTTCCTTTTTATAAGTTAGTTATTTCAGAAATTTGTTGCAGTAATGGTAACCTCTGACTACCGCAATTCTTGTGGGCGTGAATGTTTTTGTTGCTTTCATATTCCATAAAACAGTAATGATGCCATATTAAAGTAAAATTGCATCATAAAAACATGTTGGCTAATTAAATTTCCTCTTTGCAAGCCTATATTATTCATTATATCAGGTTATCATGAAAGTTTTTGAGCATATCTGTACCTACAGTATCCCATGAATTAGTGTCCTGAGAACTGTGTTCCTCCTTGGTGGTTTCACATACATTTGTGAAACCTTCATAAAATGTATATGGAAAGATTCTCAGGATAAATTCAGGAAGTAGCCCTCTCTGCAATTATTTTTCCAATAATTAATTCCTAAATATTCAAGGGAAAAAACAAATTTGGAAATATGATTTCCTATACTTGCTTTTCTTAAGGTAGAGAGAGGGATTATTACTGGGTAGTGCCTTTTACCCTGGATAAAATGTCCAATTTTCTGGAAACTAGCTCAGAACAAGTTTTACGTGACTATTATGTTTCAGGAATTTTTCCTAATTGGGGAGGATATAGGCAAACATAAAACAGACCAAGTGTTTGTCTCATGAAGTTTACACTCTAGTGGAACAGACAGGCAGTGAATAAAGAAGTCAGCTTATGTGATGGTGAGGCAGGCGGTAACTAAAGGCAAAGCTGAAGAAAGAAGGAAAGGCCCACCTTGGACCCTGCTTTCGGGGACTAGATCCACCTTCTGCACAAGCATTAGTTTAAGATCAAGATGCTCAGGTCTAAACACAATGGGAAAAAGTAACCAGGTGTAATGTTTAATGCACTGTGTCAACTTAAGAAGTTTAGAAGTTTAACTAAGTAACTCAGAGGCAGGCCAGGGTCTCCACTTTGTAAACATTCTCTTCTTGTGCAAGAAGGCACAGAGATGGTGTGAGTGCTACACCTGCTCTGGCAGTGGGTAGCACGCTTACAATATAAGAGAGGAAAACAGGCTTGTCCCCCACCCCGTTTTTGCTCTTGCTGCTTTTTCTGTCATCTGCCACCTTGAAGTGTGGCCCCTGTGTCATGCCATCCTGTCTTGGAGCCAGATGATTATGGACTGTGTCTTGGTTACTTTTTTCTCATTGCTGAGACAAAATACCCAACGCCAAAAGTGAAGGAAAGGTTTATTTAGCTTACAGTTTGTGGAGGTTTCAGTCCATACTTGGCTGTCTCAGAGGCAGAGTGGCACATGGCAGAGGGCAAACTGTTCAAGGGAGCAGAGCACAGCAAAAACCACCAGCAAAAGAGAGGAATGGTTGCAAGCAGCCTCCTTTTCTCCCCTACATTGTAAACAGCCTACCCCCACCCAGGGGTCATGAACCTCTCACACAATCTCCACGCCCTCCTCTTCCACAGGCTCAGGATGTGTACAAAGTAAGCACCCCAGCTTCCTGCTGAATCACTCAGTTAAACCTCCAGATTCCCCAAGTTGACACAAGGTATCAGCCATAACAGACTGAAACCTCCACAATCTGTAACCTAGATAAATCTTTCCTTCCTTAATCTGGGGCTTTGGGCATTTTGTCTCAGCAGTGAAAGTAAAGTAACCCAGACACCAGATAACTTGGCTTATACTGAGTAATTTCCTGGGCATGAGCCCAGTGGTCTTATGCAACAGTTGGTGGACCCCAATCCTAATTACCATGTCAATGACTATATTGAGTTGACCCCCAGGGGATTTGGACACCATGACAGTTCCCCTAAGGGCCATAAAAGATTAGAAAACTCAAAGTTCTGAGGAGGAAAGTCCAACTGGTCATCGGCGTGAATCATAACATAAACGAATCCCTCAATTCCACCCTGGATCCTAATGTTTAAAAGCTTCAACACCAAGCCTCCTCACTGCCTCAGTTCTTCCCCCTGGCCCACTTCCATCCTGTGGATTGTACTTTCATTTTCAAATAAATCTTTGATCTTGCTGTTCCTTTGGGTGTCCTGCTCAACTCTTTGTTCAGAAGAACATGAAGGACCTGGACCAGGTCCTCAGCCTGGAACAATGGCACTGAAGGAACAACCTGCAAGAGGAAGAGGCAGAGTGAACCCAGGAGTGAAGCTATACAAGGCTGCTGTGTGCAGTAGGGAAGCCATGAGCATTTTGAGAAGAGATAGCCTTGTAAACTGCTTAGACTGGATGTATCCTAGGCCCAGGATGGAGAGACCTATGTGGAGATAGGAGGGGAATGATGCTAGAAGGGTGATGTGTGGGGAAGGATACTGAAGGGGGCAATGTCAACTATTTAACATACTGTTTGAAGAGTTTTAAATATGTTGCTGCATTTCATACTTGCAATAATCATGATAATGTTTTACTGCCATCTCTAATGAAGATGGAATGAAGCAACAGAAAGAACACAGACTGTACATAGGACAATTTAAATCCACTATTTTTAAATCCACTCTTTCATTGTTAACAGTTCTATTTGTCTTCAAGCAGATTTTGTTTGTCCTTCATTACCAGCCCTATCCTACATACTTCTTACAGTATCTCATCCTCTTTTGCAGCCCTTGCCCCTACCAGGAAGGATTAGAAGATCAAGGAAATCGGATTTTTGTGGTGTGTCCCGAGATCAAGTTTCAAGCGGTATAATTTCTTTTTCATTTTCCTTCTGAATCTCTCCACTTATTTTCTATTTGATTATTGATCTAGGGTCCATGACCTAGGTGCACCACAGACAGAATTTATGTATTGATTTAGCCTGAAAGACGTGCTAGTTAGCCCATCATTTCTAAGAGGGATCATTTTGGTCAGCCAGGCATGCAGGCTGCACCTACAGCCATTGCTTTGATCCCTTTTGCGTACTATTCATGCTCCCTGGTCAATCAGTCCTGTCAGGGCACATGATACAAGTTAGAGCAATGTGTCCAGACAGATGCAAAGAGCATGTCTCTTGTCCTAGCAAGTTCCCACAGCTGGTATTTTAAGTGAGAAACCTGAATTTACTTGTAGGCCTCTGTGTGTGTGTGTGTGTGTGTGTGTGTGTGTGTGTGTGTGTTTCTTATTGAATTCAACTTTAAGAAAACATTTTGAAAATCTTATTCTTTTTCTTTGAAGAAAACTAGGGTGTGCTCCATGGAGTGAGAATATGAGAAAGTTATGGAGGGCAGGGATTGGCCATCATAGGTAGGAACTAGGGATGGTGACACAGATCACACTTTCTGTTATGACAGGTAAAAACAAGGTGGCAAGGAAATAATTTGGAAGTGAAGAGTTAAGAGATATCTGCTTATGGAAGATAGAATAGAAGGACATTTCTCTGCTACCTAGTATCATGTGCTGGGAAAAGAAGGAGAATAGCAATGGGGGATTTGGATTCTATTCTCAATATTTTCGATAGAGATTGCATGACCCTGGACAAATATGCCTTTTTTTCTTATATAAAAATAATAGTATGTACTTCATAGAGTTATGGGAATTAACTAGTTAGCACATGTAAAGTCAGCATAGAGTAACAAATCGTAAAGAATAAATGTCAACTCATTGTAATTAACTTTTTACAGCCTCTTTTACTCAAATAAAATAATGGATTTCTAATTTTATAAATACCAGGTCCTTGTATAATATCTTCAAGTTCAGAAGAAATCTTCCATCTGAATAACTCACAATTTTTCTTCCTTCTTCCATGTCCTACATGAAAAGTATAAGTACCAATTATCTATAGAATAAAGAATAAATGTCTTAGACATGCATTTAAAAACTTTGAGAATCCATGCCTGGTTATACTTTCCAGCCTTCTGTATAATGACTTCGATTCACACAGCCTGCCCACCAGTAATATAGAACTACCTACTGTTTCATTTATATGCAATGGGAGAGGTTAATGTTTTGATATTGCTTTCCTACTTGACCTTATATCAACTAAACATCTTAAAATATTTTATATCTGCCATTCAAAAATTAATTCAAATAGCAACTTTTAAGAGTAATCCTTTTGATTCTCTTACATGACAGGAATCTTCTCTTGAAAACTTTTCCAGTACTTATTTGTATCTCTTTTATCAAAAGATTGTTTGCACACCAATATTAAGGTCAGGTTTATATTATAGCACTGTAAAATATTGAATACGACCAAAATTGCTGACACTCTTCTCATTTCAAAATGGTTTGTTTCCCTTCCATAAAACCATGAGGTGGACTTCGAGGAAAATAGTGGAGAATCGGCTACAAATAACCTATCCAATATTTGTAACGCAAACACTGGAAACTGACAACTTGAGGAATCAAAGAAGGGGAAAGTTAGACCCCTGGGGCTCAAGAAGGGCCCGGGTAGAAAATTAGAGTGATGAGAAAAATTGAAGAGACAGACCACCATTCAGAAAAAGAAAGGTGTTACATAACCTGCACTTTCTCCCTGGCTCCTGGCTCATGGTGTGAGAAGGGAAGGGATATAGTAAAAGCAGGAAATCCCAGAGGTCTACAGGGAGACAGACAGTGGTGGAACTTACTAGTGGATGGTGTGAGCTATAGCAACTTGTGAGTGTGTCAAGTCCAAGCAACTTCCATGTTCCCTGGAAAGCGTACTTAGTTGGTTACTATTTTGTGGAAGAACCCAGAACTGGAAGTAGCCATGAATCAGCACCATCTCAGGAACCCCAGTGTTAAACTATTGCAGTGACTTGGGGAGAGACAATGACAGGAGAAGTCCGTGGTCAGAGACCCATGGTGAGAGAGCCATGGTTAACCCAGTGAGAGACCCACCCAGAGGTCAGTGTGAACTGCTATGGTATTGAAAGTCCCAGAACAAACACCATACCCTAACACTATTGTTGGCTTGCGAGAATTATCCACCATAGACCTGGGTGCTGACTGTCTTCTTTGTCTATCAATGAAAGCAGAGTCACACTTAGAATTAGACACTGCCACAAAACTGTAGATCCCAGGGGATAACTACAGACTGGAAATCAGAGAAACTTTTTGCTTTTTGCTTTGCTTTTAGTTATTTTTTAAAAATTTGATCATTTGGTAATTTTTCCTGATTGTTGGTCGTTATTTCATTGTGAAGTTGAACACTGTAGTTTTTCTCTTTTGTTTAGTTTTACCCTTTTTTTATTCTTTCCTTCACACCTGTCTTCACCATTTGTGTGAAGCTTGGGTAATCTTCCTTTGTCATTCAGCCTTGCTTCTGATCTGTTTTCTTTTATTTATCTATAATTTCCTTTTGTCTCTTTTAAAACTTCTCCCTTTGGGGTAAAATTGCTCTATTGAGTGGGTATTTACTTTATATAAATTTCTGATTTGCCTTACATTTTGTTATATAGCTATAAATTTGTATCAGTGGTGAAAGTGGCAAATTATTATTATCACGGTTTGTCATTTTCCAGTATGTTTGATGTTATTGTTATTACTAATTGTACCATTCTGCCCAAAGTGACATAATTTCTGTGATCATTGATCTTCCTTGTATTCCAATACCGTGATTATCTTGGGAACATAATAATATAGTCCAGTACCAAAGAATTTAGTGTTAGGCCAAACAGGTTGCAATCTTTTATCCATAATAAACAGAAGATGCAGGATCCTGGGACAGACTCAAAAGCCTAAAGCCAGATATACCAAGAAGACTTCTCTGAAATGTAGTCATTTCCTCAAGAAGTTTTGATATAAGTAATAAAGCTACTTACCATAGCAATTTATAGCCTCAATGCAAAAACAAACAACCAAAAAATAGAAAATGAGAAAACACAGAAGAAAGATACAACTCCAGTTCCCCAACTTACCCAAGGAAAATCAAGGGAGGACTGGAGTCAAACAATTAAAATTCTCCCAGCTGAACTTTCTAAATTTTACAAGCATAAGTAACAAAGCAGAGAATAAATCTTTACGCAAAAATAAAATAAAAATAATAACATAGATAGTAAAGAGATGATGACCATCTGAAGAAATGGTTAGTGAATCTAGGATATAAACCTATAAAAATAGAATTTAGGAAAGAGTTGAAAACCATGGACACCCACCATAGGAAAGAAGTAGATTTCTTTAAACAACTTCAAACAGACGTACTGGAGATTAAAAATTCCATTGAAAGTATATACAGTGGAATTAACCAATGTGATGACAGAATATGGGATCTAGAAGACAGGGTCAGGGTTCAAGATCATCAAATGAAAGATTTCTAAAAAGTAGCAGAGGACCATATAAAATCAATCCAATAGCTGCTAGATGATGCAAACAAGAATAAGATGAGATTAATTATAATAAATGAAAGATAGGAAGACAGCACAAAGGATATTAAAAACCTGTTCATAGAAGTAATAGCAAAAAAAAAAAATGTTCCAACCAGGGGAAAAGAACTTGACATACAGTTAAGTAAGGCATCTAGAACTCCAAATAGCCATGATCAGCAAAAAATAAAATGAGGTGTATAATAGTGAAGATTCTAGAAATTCAACACAAGAACAGAATATTAAAAGCTGTTAGAGCGAAGAAACAAATCACCTATAAAGGAAACCCTATCACAATCACAGCCAACTTCTCAGCACAAAACTTTGAGCCAAGGAGAACTTTGAAGAAAGGATTTCAAGCACTAGTAGAAAACAACCTCAAATCCAGACTCATGTATCTGCAAAATTAGCTTTAAAAATTAATAGAGAAATAAGATACTTCCATGATAAAAAGCACCTAAAGAAATTCATTACCACCAAACCAGCACTTCAAAAAATTTTGAAGAATAGTCTAGAAAAAGACAATGAAAGCAACAATTTCAAGAAGCTCAACAGAATGAATCCACCAGGCAAGCTGAGAAAATTAATAGAAATGAAAGTAAATAAATCAGCAACAGAAAAATAATGTGATGACAGGAAAAGTCAACATCCATCAGTTATAACTATTAACATGAGTGGTCTTAACTCACCAATCAAAAGAAACAGAGTAGCAGAATGGGTCAAGAAACCAGATACAACAATATGCTGAAACAAGAAACACACTTAACTCATAAAAAAAACAGAAAAACCCACTCAGACTGAAAGTCAAACAATGGAAAAAAATAGTCCATGTACCATGACCCAGAAATACGAGGAGCTGCTGTTCTTTTTGCAGACAAAATAGATCTCAAACCAAGATTGATTAGAAGAGACAAAGAGGGTCCAATACTTGTTAAGTGAAAACTCCAAGAGGAAGAGATGAGAATCATAAATATA
Source organism: Dinomys branickii (assembly GCA_004027595.1). Classification (NCBI taxonomy): domain Eukaryota; kingdom Metazoa; phylum Chordata; class Mammalia; order Rodentia; family Dinomyidae; genus Dinomys; species Dinomys branickii. The sequence continues at coordinate 37,467 of PVLD010001713.1, read as the reverse complement.
TATGCACCAAATACCGATATACTCAACTATATAAAACAAACAGTGATGAATAAAGAAGAAATAAAGAATATAAAGTAATGAATATAATAAATACAAAAGAAAAGCACTAATATAATTACAATGGGGAACTCAATATTCCACTGTCATAAATAGACAGATTAACTAGACAAAAAATCAACAAAGAAATTCCAGAGCTGAGCTACCCTTTAGAACAAATGGACTTAGTAAATATACACAAAATGTTCCACTTAATAGCAATGGAATATATTTTCTTCTCTGCAGCTCAAGGAGCTTTCTCCAAAGTAGACCACATACTAACTTATAGAACATGATTAAGTAAATGCAAATGAATTAAAAAATTCCCCATGTATATTATCAGGCAACAGTGCAATGAAATTAGAAATAAATGGCAAAAGAGACCATAAAACAACTTAAACACATGGAACTTAAATAACATCCTCACGAACAATGGGTTACAGAAGAAACTGAAGAAGAAAGTAGATAGTTTCTACAACTAAGCAAAATGCTACTACAACATACCTGAACTTATAGCACAAAATGAGATCACTTCTCTGATGGAAATTTGTAGTGCTGAATCCCCACATCAGAAAAACAGTGAGCTCAAATAAATATTGAACATCAAAATTCTAGATAAAGAACAGGAAATTAAACTCAAAGCTCCTCCAAGAGAGCAAATTATAAAGTTCAGAGCAGAAATGAATGCAATTGAGAAGAAGAAGAAAAAAATACAAAGATCAGTGAATCAGATAGTTGATTCTTTGAATGTTTAAATAAAATTGAGAAATCCTTATCTAGCTTTATCAAAAGAAGAAAAGAAAAGATTCAAAACAATGTAATAAGGAATAAATAGGTTGAAATAAAATGGATCCTACAGAAATCCAGAGTGCCATCATTATCTACTTTGAAAACCTGTACTTTAAAAGGATGGAAAATTCAGAAGAAATGCACAAATTCCTAAATAGTGTGAATTACCAAAGTTGAATAAAGAGGAAATGTAAATTCTAAATAGTCCACTATCAGTCAATGAATTTGAAGAAATAATATAAAGAATAATGTCAACACAGAAAAGCCTAAGTTCAAATGGATTCATTAATGAATTCTTCAAGAAATTTAGATACCTAATGCCACTACTCAAATTCTTTAAAGTAATTATAAAGGAAGTAATACTCCCAAAGTCAATCCTATAAGCCAGCATTACCATGATACCAAAACCAGAAAATGATCTAACCAAAAAAAGAGAACTACAAATCAAGCTCCTTGAAGAGCTTGGATGAAAACATCCTCAAAAGGAGACTGGCAAACAGAATGTGGCAAATCATCAAAATAATCACAGACGCCATGACCAAGGAGGTTTCATCCCAGGGATGTAGGGATGGTTCAGTACACACAACTCAATAAATGTAATACACCATATTAGCAAAATCAAGTCACAAACCATTAACAACCCAAGAAAAAAGATCTCAATACATGCAGAAAAAAATTTTACAAATTCCAACACCAATTCAAGATTTTAAAAAAACACTAAAGAACATTGGAATAGATGGTCTTAATCTCAATCTAATAAAAGCCATCTATGACAAACCAATAGCCAGCATCATACTAAATGGTCAAAAACTGAAAACTTTCACTCTAAAATTGTGAACAAGGGAAGGAAGTCCACTATTAGCACTCCTGTTCCATGTAGCTCTGGAAGCAGTAGCCAGAGAAATTAGACAAGAGAATTTAAAAGAATATGGGTAGGAAATGAAGAAGTTAGATTATCATTATGTGCTAATGACATGACATTCTACACAGAAGACCCCAAAAATTCTACTAAAAGACTCCTAGAATTAATAAACAAGTTCCATAATGTAGCAGGCTACAAAGTCAATAGTCCAAAATCCAGATATTCCTCTACACAAATAATAAAAGCCCTGAGAGAAAAATTAAGAAAATAATACCTTTCACAATGGCATTAAAAAATACTTAGGAATCAATGCAAAAGGAAGTGAAAAACTTTTACATTGAAAACTGCAGTATTCTGTAAAAGGAGATCAAAGAGGATAAGAGAAAATGGAAAGATATCCCCTGTTCTTGGATAGGCAGAACCAATATAGTGTAGCCATACTGCCAAATTTGTTATAGAGATTGAATTCAATGCCAGTCATAACATCAATAACATAACACACAGAACTAGAGAAAACAATACTAAAATTCATATGGAACCAGAAGAGACCCAGAACCACCAAAGCAAATCTGAGCAGCAAGGGTAAGGAGAGGGCATAACAATCTCCAACTTGAAGTGATACTACAAAGCTACTATGATACAATCAGGGTGGTGCTGACAAAAACAAAACAAAACAAAACCAACAAACCTGACAATCAGTGGAATAGAATAGAAGAGAGAAATAACTCCAAGCACTTTATCTTTGACAAAGGGACCAAACACCTTCACTGGAAGCAAGGCAGACTTTTTAGAAAATGGTGTTGGGAAAGCTGGTTTTCCACATGTCAAAGATTGAACCTAGATTCATGTATTTTATCATGCACTAAACTAAAATAAAAATCATCCAAAATCTATAAATGAAAACAGAAATGCTTAATCTGCTAGAGATAGATTAGGTAAAACTTTTAAAGACACAAGTGTAGGCACAGACTTTATAAACAATCTCAAGTACACAGGAAATATTACAGAATCTGTAACTGGGATCACATCAAATTATAAAGTTTCTACATAGTAAAAGAAGTCATCAACAGAGTGAAGAGACAACAGACAGAATGGAAACAAAGATTACCAGTTGTTCCTCAAGCAAAGGACTAATATTTAGAATATATAAAAACTGAAAAAAAAAAAAGAAAAATTGGACCCCCAAGTTGAAAGATCCAATCCAAAAATAGGCATCTGAAATGAGCAGGTACTTCTTAGATGCAGAAGTACAAACAGCAAACAAATATACAAGAAATGCTCCAAATCACTGCTCATATGAGAAATGCAAATTAAAACAACACTGAGATTTCATTTTACTCTAGAAAGACTAGCTATGATCAAGAAATGAACCAGTAACAAATGCTGGGAAGGTTGTAGAGAAAAGGAATCCTTCTCCATTTTTGGTGGGAGTATAAATTGGCACAACCACTATGAAAATCAGTACAGAAATTCCTCCAAAAACCAAGACTAGAAGTTGTGGTTGACCTAGCTTCCCCCTTCTAGTAACCATACCACGCTGATATATGCATAGCTGTTTTCACAGCACCACAGTTTATAATAGGTAAATCTTAGAGAAAGCCCACATTCCCATCAGCAGATAAACAGATAAAGAAAATATGGTCCTTATTTACAATGGAGTACTACTCTACCATAAAAAGCATAAACCCGAGTCATTTGTATGTAGATAGATACACTTCGAGACCATATTTTTAAGTGACACAAATTGCTCACACAATTTTAGAAATCGTATTGTTTCTCTTGTGTAAGAAACCCTCAGAGTAAATGAGGAGATAAGTGGGGGACAGACATTGGAAAGTAGAAAGAATATGTTCAGATGGAAAGGAGAACAGGCGAGGGGGAAGGGAAGAGAAGGAAAGAGTTAAGAAGAAACAAAAGAAAAAATGGAAGCAAACCTTTTGTAAATAGGGAGGGGAAGAAAGGTTGAAAGGAGGGGAATTAAAGAAGGAGAAGAATCAAGACATACATGCAAGTGCAAATATATGATAAATACAATCATTATGTGTGGTAAACATGCATTACCAATGAAAAGGGAAAGAAAAAATAAATAAAACAATGTGCGCTGAGTGACTGCTTGACCCCAGAGCTGTTGGAAGTGATTTGTAATCTGATACAAGTTCTTGGATACAGACACTAGGACACTGGCGCCTGACTTCCTGTCTCTCAAATATTTCCTTCAGGAAAAGCAGCTACCATGTTCTGTTCTGTGGGCTCCAAGCTACAGAGGACTTACAGGTGCTCCTGTTGAACATTTTTGAACCTGGCCTTCCAGCCATCCCTTCCAAGAATCCACACACTTGTCACTGCCACTGTCCACGGGCTGAATGCCACGGGAGGACCTCCATCAGTGACAAGCAGAATAATCACTCACCTAGATGAGATCTATTTCAATTCCTCGGTCACAAAGTTGTGACAGATATGGAAATGGTTGTTAGTTTAAGTTATTATTTTGAGGTATCATACGACCCAATGTGTTCCCCAAAATTCTTAAAAATTAATAGGCAATGGGACAGAGTAAGAAGAAGTAGGACTTTAAGAGATGAGTTCAAGTCATAAATCACCAGGGTGAAGTTCTCATGGATGGAATTAGGGAGTTACAGAAAGGCTTGAGGTGTGAGACTACTATTTCTGCTCTTCTGCCGCAGTAGGAGGCGGTATTTGTGGCCTTGTCTTTGCTATGTTTTCTTTCTGCCAAGTAATAAAAGCTAGAACTGCATCCTACGAACAGCAGACCTCACTAGGCACAGAAAGTGTTAGCACCTTGTTGTTGGACTTCTTCTCCTCCACAATAGTGAGAAATGCATTTCTGTTTCTTGTAAATCACCCAGTCTTGGGATAATAACAGCACAAAGATAGGGTGTTTATTTGATGGAGCCAAATAAATCAAAATGCCTTTCTTCTGGGTTCTGAGCTCGCTAACGTCCAGAGCTTTGTTGCGTTCATCCTTCTCTTAGTTCAGGTGCTTGTACAAGGCTGAGTTCTCCTGCGGAAGTGTCCTCTCAAGTCTGAGGGCTTGGATTTTCATCCCTGGCAACCCTGGAGCAGGTCCCCAAAATTTGTTATGTACATAATTATATGTTTATGAAACTGAAAACAAACAGAGTAAAATGAAAAGAGTACTTCGTTAATTTATGTATGAGAGCTAGGTGGATGGGTTAATCAAAATTTATCCATTTGATCTCATGGAGATATGAGTATTTTTCCTAAAGTAATGATTAGTAAAGAATCTCATTTTTTTTTTTGAGCTGAAGCTTTCTACAAACAAGAGATTATGAATACTGCATTTAAACACCATGGGCAAAAATCCATCCCTAGAAGACATTTATTAACTATGTGATTTACATATGAGCCTACTATAAGTAAAGATGGAAAATATATTGAGAAAATATAGAACATATTGAACCTGTCCTCAAGGTGCTTATAAGTGTGTCTCATAAATTATTCTGAGGAAATTAAATTTTTACATAGGACTCTACAAAATGTTGCTGGTCATAATACGAGGTTTTTTATTGCTAAATTATGTGATGAAGTATTGAAGGAGCTCAGAGGAACAGAGGTCAATAAGAAACGGAATGGTTAAAGATGTGAATGATAGTTATAATTTAGCCAAGGACAGGCTAAGTACAAAACACGTGTGAAACCACAAAGGGAAAGTCAGCTTGGGTGTTTCTTTGTTGGAGATCAGCAGACACCAGCGTGGAGTGTGGGCACGCTGAGAAGTAGGGGCCAATCAAGTTCAGCTGGCTGCGGGAGAGGAAATTATGAAAGATAATCCTCAGCATCCTTCAAGTCTTGTCCAAAGCATATAGTTCTGCAATTCTATTATTGAATATGTGTACATCACTCCATTCCCAGTTATTTAAGTAAAGATAATGGTTTGCTCAGGCAAACTAACTGTATCTTACCAGTCTTTCAATTTCTTTTGTTCAATCATTTACTTTACCTTTTAGGCTAGGAAGTGACTCCCTCATACAAGCAGCTCCTCTAACAGTGACACAGCAGGGGCATAGGGTAGAAAGTAATTGCACCATGTGGTCATCCATCATTTCTCAAGCCTCTGGCAGAATTTCTAAATTTGATGCAGTGATACAGCTTTCTCAAGCCCTAGGACACTGAACTCCGGGATGATAAGGGAGGAATGCATGATACAGGAGGGTTAAATGATCTCCTCTGTGTCAACTCCTAGACGTTAAGGACAGAATGGAGATTCTGTCCATCTCTAAATGCATACTCAAATTATCTACAGCTGAATAAACAGGAATCAGAATTCAGACACCAATTGTTCCACCACTGCTGGAACCTCTGGTTTCAGTCAGTATTGTGGTCATAAACAGATCGAAGTGTGTTTGAACGTATCAGTGTAAAATGCTCCACATTTGCGGAAGATGCAGCAATGCGCAAAACCGACCTCTGGCCTCCTGTGCATATACACAAAGAGCTACTGCATTTATTAAAATTGGACAGGTGCTTTGGAGACATAGGCTGTATTAATGAAGTTGGCCAAAATAGATACCTCAGCACTCGTAGAGTGGAGCTAATCTCTAAGTGTGGATCAATTAAATTAAAGGTAACAGCGAATCCATAGAGCTTCCTATAGGGTCAACTTGAAAACGGTTATGCCCCCTTTTTTGGAACAAAACTTGTAATGTCCACATACATTTATTTTAAAAGAATGCTAATGTGCTTTTTAAAAACAACTACTGACAACAAGAGTTAAAGCATAAAAGTGTTCCTGGTCAAATGCAATCATTTAAAAATTCAACTGAGCCAAATTTACCATTCTCTTAACAGTTTTGTTGATTTTTGGCCTATTCATTTCAAGATACTGATTCTCTGGAGAACAGAAGGAGTGACTAAATAACACTAGTATCAAAGAAAGGTAAACTTTTTATTAAAAAAAGAAAAATGGATGCTTGATATATAAGAATTCATGAAGGACCTCCTGGTTAGTTTTACACCTATACTTCTTTTTCTATGAAATTAATACCTTCAGTCAATGAAGCATTCATCTTTCAAGCTCTAGTTTTGAACAGTATCTGTGAATATTATTGCTAAAGATTCTAAAATATTGTCTGCTTCTCCACGGCAGTATCATTTCTTTCCAAGTACAACAGATCCATTTGAAGAAGGTTTGCATTTTTTGACAAAATACATTCTGTGTGATTTAAGGTGAAGTTTACTTGAAAGACTTAGCTAGGGGCTGGGGATATAGCTCAGTGGAATAAGCGCTTGCTTAGCAAGCGCAGGGTCCTGAGTTTGATCCCCAGTATCGCGCAAAAAAAAAAAAAAAAAGACTTAGCACTAAGAATCATGTAGAGTTTTTAAAGTCTGGACATAATTTGTATGTAAAAGACAATGCAAATCCTAAAAGCAAATATTAAAATTGGCTGCCGCCCTAAGACATGCCTTTTTATAACTTAGATCACATGAATCATAATTTGGAGACCACTCACTTTTGAACTGATTTCTCTGTGCCTCAGCACCCCTCCAACTTTCTCCCTCCACACATTATACCGATTTTATTTCCTTACGCGTTGGAGAGAGCAGTGTGCTTTTGCGTGCTCCATTAGTTTTGACCCAGTGCTAGAGCCTCATAGTAGTTGAGGTAAAAAGTTTGAAATCTGGACGTCATCAGGGCCACGTTCTCTCTGGAGTGTTTAGGAGGGACTCGTTCCTTATGTCCTCTGTGTTCTTGAGGTTGCGGGCGTTAGTAGGTCAAAGGTCATGTCTCCACATTCCCTTCCTCCATCATGGCATCTCTGTTTCTTTCCTTGGTCTGCGCTCAGCCTGTCTCTCTATGCCCGTTTCACGAGGATGTCTGGTGAGAATGCCTGTAGGGCCACCCCGAACACAATTTAGGGCTACCGTCTCATCTAAACATTACAAACTCAATCACATCCGCGAAGACGTTTAGAGTGACATTCACAGGTTCCACGGATATGAGATGGATGCCTTTTGCGCGGGCTGCATCTTTGGCCTTTCGTGGTATTTTTAAGTTTTGAGGTGGTCATGGTTCCATTTCTTCCTTTGGTTCTTCAGGGACAGGAGAAAAGACTGGAGAGGGCCTCCTATGGTCCTGGGGAGGGTGTTTATCACCACACCCAGTCGTCAACCTTCAAACTTCCGAGCACAGACAAGAAACTTTAAAAAGTTTCTTTCATGACATCTTTTCCCTTTCAGTCGTGTAACTTGAAAAATGCCTCAACCAATTTATGTATTTTTTAAAAAGGTAGTAGAAAATTCCCTTCTGGACTTATTTTCCATGTGCTGAGTTTAAGCCTGGAGCACAGTTTTACTGCTGGAAATAGGGGGCTCTAACGAAAATGCTGACACAACCCCCACCATAGAGGTGCTAGCAGGCACCGCCGTAATAAATAATGTGGGAAATATTTTACACTTCAAGGCAATTACATGTTCAGCCATCTTTAGGATAGCTGGCCCATGAAGGGTAGGGATTAGGTTTCTCTGACAAGTGTAAAGGACCCATGACTCATGAATGCCGGCAGGTATGAATGAATTATGAGAGCTGAATGGAAGCTGCATAATCACGCATCATAGGTAAAAAATATTCTGTTTATTTGCAGGAGAGAAAAGTGGCAAAATGCAGCCAGGGCATTTCTGCCAATCTAGGACTTCGCCCGCAAGGCTGGAGATGCGAATGAGAGGCGGTTGTCTCTCTCTGAATTAGCGGACACTCCTGCATGCACCGAGAAGCTGGCTTTTATTCGTGAGCTTTCCTTCATCCGAATGGGTTCTCAGTGGACAGGATGGGAATGATTTTTGTTTCCTAAAGGAGGAGACTGCACTTATAGGTAGCAAGGCAGCCAGTGGGGCATTGGAGATGGCGACAAAGCTCTGCCGGCTCAGGTCTGCTGTCACTAAGTTCATCAGCATGCTTTGTCTTGTCGTTTGACTGCTAAAGTCATTCTTCCCTTTGTAGCTGAGAATAACAGCAGTGGGTGTTCAGGTGTCTCCCCTCAAGGGCTATTGGCCCACAGGTATGGGAAGTTTGCTTTTACCTTTCTTCCTTCTGAATGCCTTGCACAAAGGTAGAGATGCAATAATGAATTCATTGTAGGGGTTACAAGGCCTCCGGTGTGGGTGAGAAGCAATATTAACAGTATCTAGTTCCTCAAACATAGAGTTTAAAGTACTGCACTCCCAAATTTAAATTTCCTTTAGTCTAAAAGCTTCACAAGTTTAGAAACCACAATAGCCTTATTTGAGTTGTAATTCCCAAGCCTGGTATAGTGCCTAGTATGTGACTATTAATTTATAAATAAATTAACTGGATAAAAGAATTGCCTTAGAGGTCAAGGCATCTCAAATACTCTTTCATTTCACCAAAAATATTTTGCTTGATCCTGTGTACAAATGTTCAGAGGATCACGTTTTCCACCCGAGCAGAGCTCCCGTTGCAGTAGGGAATTTAACTGAGTGAATCATCACAATAAAATGCAACAAAGGCTACAACAGTAGCACGGAGCAGGTACATTGGCAAGAAGGGGGATAATCAGGTCAGCAATACTACTTATTAATTATAAATGCTTAGAATATTAGGCCTTATATTATAGTTTCCATTCATCTGTGTGTCCTATCGCGCCAAATAATCATCAGTCGTATTTTATACACCTTTATTACTTCTGCAATACCTGACACAGAGTTTGTTACCCCCATTCACTGAGTAGGACATTCTGACAGTAGATGGTATCTTAGTCCATTTGGATGGCATGACAGAAGACCATCGGGTGGATGGCTTATAAATAACTTATCTCACAGTTCTGGAGCATGAAGCATAAGACCGAGGTGCTGGAAGATTTAGGAGCTGACGAAGCATTGCCTCTTGTTTCATGCACAATATTGTTCTCACTGGTTTTTCACACAGAGCAAGGGTCCAAGGAGCTCATTGGACTGGAACTACTTTTATAAGGAAACTAATGTCATGTATGCATACTTTGCCCTGATGACCAAATTACTGAGCAAAGGCTTCACCTACCAGTACCACCACATTACAGGTTAAGATATCAAGATATGTAATATTTTGGGAGAACTGAAATATAGTCCGCAGCCATGGAAAATATGACTTTTAAATTAAATCACCTAGAAATACCAGTGTTGTTATTTAAAGGGCTTTTTTTTATATTAAGTTGCCTACTAAGCCATTGCTAAACCTTCTGAGCTACTTTACTAGCGCATAAAATGATAATAAATATTTCACCATTCTATTCTTTTTTCTTTATTTTTACTTTAAAGAGAATAAAAATAATAAAAATTCATTAGAAATGATACAGACTTTCAAAGAATAAGGTAACAGTAATTCAACAATGGTTGTTATATTGCATATTGTTGTCTTCAGAGTAGTTGTTCAGATGATCAGATATAAGCATGCAAAATTTGTCAAAAAAATTAAGCATTAACTGTTACTTTCAATGAACCAATAGAAATTAGTAGTACACTTGTCTTAACTATATTGTATATGTGTATCTATCTGTCTGTATCTCTATAAATATATATAGAGATACAGATAGATATATTTTCTCCCTCACTATTCAATTCTAATAGTTAACCAAAAAGTCATTAAACAAGCTTTTGTACAATCAGAAAGGGCTTGTTTTCTGTTTTTTTGATATTGCTGCTTTCCCCAATAAAGCCATATCAGTTTACTGGTAATTATGATGCAAATTAAATGTTTGGAAGTTGTGGATGTGATTCTCTTGAATTGGCTGAGTGTCGGGGCATTTAGCAGACCAGTAGTGCTTGGGTTCAGATACATTATGCAATCAAATAAAATTTGTTTAGATTCCCTGTTGGTAAACTTGCTTGGCAATTCTTTTCATACCATTATTCCTCAACTTATTCATTTCAAGTTTTAATTTAAAAATCCACAAAAATAGATAGAAGTAAGGAAATAATGGGAAGGAATTATCGTCACTCACTGCAGAATTCACCCCTGCTCGCCCTGACCCCCATGAATGGGAGAGCACAGCCAATCCCAAGGGAGGGAAGGGAGCATTCTTATTTCATCAAAAAAATTTTGTAGCGCTTCTAACAGATTCTGTTTGCAGTTTTCACACTTCCAATGTAAGAGTACCAGAGAGCTGTGTGAATCACTGCTTCATGTGTGTGACTGCATTTGTGTGTTGTGCATAACAGCCAGTGGCCAGAGCACACAGACAAAATCAGAAGGCCCTGTGATCCAATGACAGAAGCTCACTGTGCTTGTCACTGTAGGTTAAACAGACAGCCTAAACACGCAGCCTGGGACTTCTACATCCTGGTCATAAAGGGTGAAGCCAAGCCAACGGATTTGTACAAAGGCCTTTTTGCATTCAAGCTGGTTCACTCTAGAGAAGAATAAAAGAATGCCAATGAGCCACAAAGTTTTATTTATTATATTTTCAGTTTTAATTGGATAATTGCAATATGTAGCAATACTATAATTTAACCAATTGACAAGTAGTTGTTTTGACACATATACTTCCTAAAATGTACTACTTTTGATAACAGAGAACCTAGAAAATTAAACAATCTTATACCCATTTTCTCCTGTGTGAGCTATAAGTAGATACCTTCACAACTACTGTATTTAATTTTTGCTTAATAAAATTATTAAAGTGAGCCACAGTGTCTCAAAGAATTCTTTAAATATTTGCAGAGCTGAAATGTAAGTTACATGTTAAAGTACAGGTATTACTACACACATATATATTTTTTATTGCCAGATAAAGCCATGATTATCCAAAAGGTTTAAAATAACATGCACTAATTTATTATCACTGGTTATAAAGACTTTGGAAGGATGTACTGAACATTATGTTAGCAATGATGTGTCAATCTTTTAATTGAAGGATGGCATGTTTGAATCCCAGAACAGCCTTAATTAACAGAAAATAATTAGCATCATTTTTCCCAGCAGAGAATAAGAGGCTTTTCTTTTCCAACAGAATTCATTGATTGATAATTAAGGAGGAGTTAGTTGTAATAAAACTCCCAGTATTGCAATTTCTAATTGGCCTTTCAGGACATTTTACAGTTACAGTTACTTTGTTCCAGGCGTTTTCTGCCTTTTGAAGAGTTTTAATAAGAACCTTGCTTCTCCACAGCCCCGGCTCGGCAGGTGATGATGGGGGAGGTGGTGGCACACAGGGGCGCGTTAATATCAGCTGGAGAAAGCGGCGACTGGAGAGCTCTTCATTTTCTCTTAAGTTTTTCTGGGTACCACACTTTGTTCCCTCAGGCCTAAACTTGTTCCTGGGACAGGCAGGATCTGCCCGAGGGTCTCTCTCCGCAGGAAGCCCTCTGCAATGGGATCCTTTCTGTAGTAGAAGCCTGTCTAGTATCTTTCTATTGAGGATCTTCTTTTTTTTATTATTAACACAGAGAGCTTTTGCATCTCTCTGCATGATACACAAATCCCTGATCATCTCTTCTTTACCCACTTACAGCTTTTCTTGCAGATCTATGCTAGATATGAAGTGCCCGCCTCACTGCCTCCCAAAACCTCCTGCCATAATTTCTTTCTCTGTGGCTTCTCTTTTGTATGCAGGACACCCATGAGAACACATTGCATTTACATGTTATAGAAAAATGGAAGATAAAAAGTTATATATATATATATATATATATATATATATATATTCTATTAAAAAGTCCATATATAATGGTTATAAGTGTGGCACATTTTCTTTAGGTCATTTCTTGTGCACATTCTTGTATATACTTAAACTCAACTTTGTTATGATGTAGAAATTTCCAAACCCAGTTTTACTGTTCTTTATATATGCAAAGCTGTCCTCTTTTTTGACTGAACTGAAATAACTATTTGTTATTTTGTTCTGTTCACTGATGATCCATTTGGTTAAGTGGAAGAATTTGGGTTTTCTGTCAAACAAGATTTTTATATTTGTTTTGTGTCAGGAGAATGAAATTAGCTTTCAGTTTCTCATAAATACAGCATATACTTTAGATTTGAAAATTAGGCACACAAGGTAAATAAATCATAGGAAAGAAAAATATGACATTAATTTAAACAGAATTAGTAAATATGTGTTATTTGTTTCAGCTAAAAATATCCATGTACTTTTACACAAGATAGGCATGAGACATGAGTCATTGTATTGATTTCCAAAGGGTAGGGAGCAGCTCAAAGAAAGAAAAATGAAAATTTTGGCTTTAATTGCCTGTGAAGAGATATGATCTCATAAAGCAACCTATATGTATCAACAAATGATCAACTGAATGGATCACAATAATAATTGTGGAAAGCAGAAAAAAAAAACACTAAATAGACAAATGTAATAAATATATTCACTCAATTTATTTGATTAAATTTGCACTGCTTTTTATAAATGTTAAAATTTTGTGAGATAAGGTTGAAAAATATGGTGGGTGTTTAAATAACAAATATCACAGTAGAGACATTTTACCAATAATCTAAAATTGTTGCACCTCACCCCGAACACTCTTATCCCGTTGTTTTTCACTGCTTCACTTTCCGAAGCAGTTCTGGAAGTCCTCTTTCTTTACTTGTGCTGCTGTGCCTGCCTGTCTTATGGAGATTAAAAATGCTGCCTTTTCATGGCCATTTTGAGTGTGAGTAAGATCCAAGAGTTATACGATGCCAGACTTGGTGAATAAGGGGAGGCGGACCCTCCTTCGTGTTCGCGCGAGGCTGTCTTTCCACGATGCCGCTCAGCAGCAGTACGCACCCCATTTTGTCATGCTTCTTAAAGATGCTCACAAAATGAGAACTTCCAAAACTGCTTCCGTAAGGGGCATGAACAATGGGATAAGTGTGTTCCAAGCAAGGCGTAGCACTTTGAGGAAGATTAACTGCAGTGTCTCTTACTGTAATATATTTTTTTAAAAAATTTAAACATTCACCTTATATTTCAATCCCATCTCATTTAAGAGTTAAAAGAGAGTAAAATGGGAGACTTCTATATAGTGGAATACATGAATACAACAGATGCTCAATACTTTTTAATTTCACTATTTTGCAATGAAATTATTGCTCAAGAAATATTAATTGCCATACATTTGAGAAACAAAAATACACTTGACATTTTTAAATATATCTGAATTAAAAACGCAGTATTACTTGGGTCACTGAGATTTCTTTTTTCTCCCTTTGCTGCACATAAACAAATAGTTAAGTATATCTCTAGAAATGTGCACAAAGGAACAAGCCAAGAAATATATCTCCATAGTCCACCTCCATAGCTCTTAAAGAAACAGCTTTCTGCTCAATCTACAGGGTAAATTCCTCAGAAAAGTTTCCTGATATAACTGAACGCATTTACTAACCAGCTGTATATATGAATCAATTGCATTTGATAGATAATCTCTTCTCCTAACATTGAGAGTCACGTCTATTGATGTACATAAAATTTTTATGTACATAAGTTGGATTCTTGTTTTAGTTATTTAGCGATAAGAACTAAAATCTGAATCTTACTGTTACCATTTATGTTAGTGAAAAATAAATAACAATATAATAGAAAATACTAGGTGTGGTCGTGCACACCTATAATCCAAATACTCTGGAGGCTGAGTCAGGAAAATTGCCTCAACTACATAGTGTGATCAAGACCATCCTAGACTACATAGCAAGACCCCTTTTTAAAAGAATACCCAGAAAATACTCACAGGATGGAAAACACAGAAGAAATGGACAGATTCTTAGATACATAAAAATTACCAAAGCTGAATCAATAAGATATAAAAATTCTGAATAACCCAATATCTGTCAATGAAATTGAAAATGTAATTAAAAATTTGCCAACAGAGAAATGCCCAGGTCCTGCTGGATTCACAGCTGAATTCTACAAAAAATTTAGAGAAGATTTAATGCCAATTCTTCACAAACTCTTTAATGAAATTGAAAAGGTTCTCCTGAGTAACCACTTTGAAGATATCAATATATTATACAACCACCACTGTGAATTTCTTGTCACCTTGTCTATAATTCAGTGTTTCTTATATTGTTCTTGTGCTATTTGGTAAATGGATGTCTGTTTGTTAATATGTTTTCATTCTTTTATTTCTAAAATTAAAAAAAAATAAATTGAAAGGAAAGCAATTCTCCCTAACTCATTCCTGGAGGCAAATATTACCCCAATAGCAAAACCAGAGAAAGATCCAACCATAAAACAGAACTACAGGCCAATCTCCCTCGTGAAACTTGATACAAAAAATCCCCAGTAAAATACTAGCAAACAGAATGCAGCAATCATCAAAAATTATACACCATGACAAAGTGGGCTTCATCCCAGAAATGTCAGGATGGTTCAATATACGCAAACCAATGAACATAATATACCATGTCAACACAGCCAAAGTCAAAAATCACATGATAACATCAATAGATGCAGAGAAAGATTTGATAAAGCCCAATACTGATTTATGATTTTTAGAAAACCTACAGAAAATTGGCATAGATGGACTTTACCTCAATCTGATAAAACCTATCTATGACAAATCAACAGCCAGTATCATACTAAGTGGACAAAAATTGAAAGCTTTCACTTTAAAATCAGGAACCAGAGAAGGATGTCCACTGTCACCACTTATATTCAATATAGTTCTGGAAACATTAGCCAGAACAAGTAGATAAGAGAGAGAAATAAAAGAAATAAGGATTGAAAAGGAAGAAGTGAAATTATCATTATTCACAGATGATGTGATACTCTACACAGAACACCCCAAAAACTCCAAAAGGCTTATAGATTTAATAACCAAATTCAGTAGCATAGCTGGATACAAATTCAGCACTCAAAATTCAATAGCCTTCCCAAACACAAACAACAAACACACTGAGAGAGAAATTGGGGAAACCATACCTTTCACAATATCATCCAAAAAATGAAATATTTAGGAATCAATCTACCAAAGGAAGTAAAAGATCTATACAGTGAAAGTTACAGTACTCTGGAAAAAAGAGATTAAACATGATTTTAGAAAATGAAAAGATATTCCTTGCTCATGGATAGGAAGAATCAACGTTGTGAAAATGGCCATATTCCCAAAATGGTACAGATTCAATGCAATCCCACTTAAAAATACCACTAGTATACCCTACAGATCTAGAGAAAACATTCCCAAAATTCATCTGGAACCAGAAGACAACTGGAATAGCAAAAGCATTCCTGGGCAACAAATGCAAGGCAGGAGGCATCACAATCCCTGACTTGAAATTGTACTACAAAGCTCCTGTGATAAAATCAGCACAGTATCAGGAAAAAAAAAAAAAAAAAAAAAAGACCTGAAGATCAATGGATTAGAAGATGCAGACACAACTACAAACAAAGTCAGCCACTTCTCTTTGACAAAGGCCAGACGTATTCACTTGAAGAAAGATAGCCACTTTAATAAATGGTGCTGGAAACCTGGCTTTCCACATACCAAAGGCTACCGTTAGACCATGTCTATCACCGTGCACTAAAGTAAAATCAGGATGGGTCAAAGTTCTAAACATTAAAAGAGAAACATTCACTCTACTGGAGGAGAAAGTAGAAATTTTGAAGACACTGAGGTAGGCAGAGAGTTCATGAACAAAAAGCAAATGGCACAGGAATTACTTCAAAGAATCAACACCTGTGATCTCATCTTATTGAAAAGTTTTGCACATTGAAAGAAATCACCAACAGAGTAAAAAGAAAACTGATGAATTGAGAAAAACTTTTAGCCAATTTTCCCTCAGGATGGCTATCTAGAACATATAAAGAATTAAAGAAATATCAGGCCCCCCAATTCAAAGATCCAATCAAAAAATTCAGATGAATATATACAAATGGGATGAATACATACAAATATATGAAAAATTGTTCAAAACCATTGGTCATTTGAGAAATGCAGATTAAAACAACCCTGAGATTCCATCTCACCCCAGAAAAAACTGCCATCATCAAGAAGTCAACAGATAAATGCTGGAGGGGCTGTGCAGAAAAGGAAGGCCTCTCCCCTGTTGGTTGAATGTAGGCTGGTACAGCCACTGTGGAAGTTGGTATGGAGATGCCTCAGAAAACTAGGATTAGAGGTCCAATTCAACCCAGCTATTCCCCTTCTGGGTATTTTTTCAGAGGAACTGAAAACATCATAACATAGCAATATATGTGCACCCATGTTTATAGCTGCACAGTTTGTCAGAGCTAAATCTTGGTAACAACCCAAATGCCCATCATCTGAGCAATGGGTAAAAAGATGTTATGTTTTTATACAATGGAATATTACTCAGCTGTAAAAAAGATAAACTGGAGGCTTTTATAGATAAATGGATGCAGCTAGAGACCATACTCAAGTGAAATAAATCAGACCCACATGTGTAAACATCATATCGTCACCCTTGTGTGAGAACTTGGAAGAGTAAATAAAGCCCAAAAGATACATTAGATATTGTGAAAGGTCAAGCAATTGCTCAAAGGGCAGGAACAACTGGAGTTAGGGAAAGGAGAAAAGAAAAAAGGGAAGAAAATATATATGTACATACAAGGAGAGCTGGAATGATTTAACTGCTGATGTCTGTTGGCTTATTGAAAGGAACAATTAATGCTTAAATCTTTTTTTAACCAGTTTGCATGCTTGTGTCTGGTGGTCTGAGTGACTAATTTGCGGACAACAGTATTCATTTTAACAATCATTGTTGAATTCCTACCATCTTGATTAGTGAAAATCTGTGCTGTTTCTAATGTTTTTAAAATTACTTTTTATTCTGTTTAGTTGTTCGATCAATCTTGCATTCTCACATCTGGTAATCTGAGCAACTTCATGGAAAATAACAATATTACTACATAACAATCACTGTTAATTTCCTATCCTCTCCATTTGAAATTCTGTATCATTTATTGCTTTTCTGTTGTTTTGTTTTTATCTTTGTTGATACTTTTTTCTTTTCTCTTTAAAATAAAAATACCCCAGAAATAAATAGTATGAAATATAATTATAAAGTTTTAAATTTTAATATTAGTATATGATTTTAGGGTAGTTTAAAAAATTACTGATACAGCATGTGTATGTACACACAGAGCACACTATGGAACACAGTAAAACCTTCCGAGATATAAATAAAAGCCACCCTTATTACAGGTGGCCTACTGCAAAACTCAACTCACAAATCAAGTCTTACAACTTACTATATTGTACCCTCATTTTTGTTAATGAGCGCTAGAGTCAGGCATTTTCAGTTCTAAGTGATCTACAACATGTGAGGTGTTCTTCTGTGGTTTCCTCTATTTTTATCAATTGTTTTTGGACAGACAATACTGACAAAATTTTGCAGGTGACAGCTCTTGAACTACCATGTATATTTGAAGTTGAGTCTATAGTTTTGGAAAATCCCAAATGACAATGTGTTTAGGTTAGACAGGATATTATTTTTGGTCATGTGAGGTTCTGGAGGTGTTCAGTCCAATGTGGATCTGGTGTGCATTGTCACAGTGCCCTCACGGCCTGTGCTTCCTTCCCTCTTGTCTCTCTGACCTTCCTGAGGTGCAGTTTCCATCATCCTCAATGATAGTGAACCCATTTTAGGCAGAAGGTCGGTTGAATCAATAAATGAGGGACAAACCCTGATCCCGCAACAGTTACCTCCAGTGAAGCTATCGAAGTAAAGCACTATTTCCTAACAGAAAAATCTTAGAGCCGCAGCCACATGAAGTTTCCCTGGAGACTGGGAAATGTCACTTTTTATTCAGGGGTTCCCTGGGTCTACATAAAAATCTAACACTATGGAGGAAAAGTAAGAATGGGTGCTTTGGGTAGCTAAATGCTTCAAAGAAACAAAGGAAGGCTTCTCTGTTATATTCCTTAGAAAGCTTAAGACAAAGGTGGATAAGCATAGAATCAATATAAGACCTTCTGCAGACTCAGAAAGCAGGTGAAGTGAACCACAAAGAATCTTCTGCAGAATGTGGTTCCACTGGCACCTCATCACATGGTGATACCTAAAGCAAGAATTGATCACAAAAATCTCTTCCGCTTTGAGACATTAGGGCTTTCGGAATTCTATCACAACCACACAGTGTTCCTGGGCCAGTGCTCATTGTTTTCTCCAATTAATCACAAATTGCTTAGCTTTTTTGCATGTGACAGTACTATACAGAAAAGGAGGCAGCAAGATTGGGGTGGGGTGTGTTCCTAGGGCCTTCTTTCTTTAGAATCATAGTGACTGATTTCAGGAACTTGAGAACATACAACTTAAGTTAGTTATTTTATGGTCTGATTTCAGGAACTTGAGACCACAAACCTCCCTCAGTTAGTTACTTGATTATATAATCAAAACAAATAATCTATTCATTATAGCACACCCGCATGCTTACCTTAGGTGCGAACAAATGAAGAATCAGCTATAAAAGTTCCAAAAATTACATCCACTAAGGTGATACTGAAGCAGCTGATGATCTCTTGGGCATAACAAGGAACGCAAGTGTAGACTATTTTATGTTTCCTTCTTCTTTGTCCTGTCTGCTTGTTTATTCCCAAAATCTTTGTTGTCAGTTTGCAAGATGGGATTCAAATGACTTAAAACTGTTGCAAGTCTTTCTCCGAAAAAGAAATAAAAGAGCAGTGCTCTTGTCCACAAGACCATCAAAAACCAGTAGGAACATTTGGCACAATCAATCTATTACAAGCCAATTTTATAGCTATATAATGAGATCTAATTGCTGCTTTATTAGTCTGCCTAATATTAAAAGTGTCAGTAATTGCTTTGCATTTAAGTTGCTTTTCCAATTTAAATTGCATGTCCAATACATTACCATTAACTTATGTACTTCTTTTATTTAATAGATTTTTCCCTTTGTAGTTCACATTTATAGAATTTTTCCCTTTCTAAGTGGTTGAAATGGGAAAAGTGAAAGAAATGAGGATAAATTAGATTTTATATAGTAAATGCTTATATTTCTGAGGTGCTAGTATATTTTTCAATACTAGCCACATAGGTGGGATTTGAGTGTTGTGAGGTATTCACAGAGCCTTCATGCCAGCTATATGCAAAACAAAGCTGGGCCTGTGAACTGTTTTATCATAAAATATACAAAATGCTATGAATATAGGTATTACTAATTCATTTTATCCCATGACATTAATTAATAGGTCAAAGTGAAATGTAATGAAGTACCTGAGTTACTGGCTATTGTTGCAATCAAACAGATCAGTGGGAGTGGAACAGCTTATTTCTATCATTACTATTGAAGAAATGCACATTACTAATCACCAGCTTCTAGGACCATATTCTTTGGAAGAACATTTTTTCCCATAAAACATGGACAAGTAATTCATTACTGATGATCTACAACACCTTCAGATAAACTAAGGAGAGATTTTCTATACAAGCCAGAAGAAGCCCATTGTTAACTGTGAGGGAAATGTGTCTCACAGGCAATTAATGTACTGAATCTGAATTTTCACAACAAGGACAAAAAAGTCTGTGTTCCAACTTGATCTCTCTATCTTTAAAATGTATCTGACTTTGCTGCAATTTTATAATAATTTTCAAATAAGTAGAGTTTGGGAAAAATGCCACTCTATTTGATACCTCAAATTTCAAATTTTTTTGCAAATTTTATCTCACATCATCTTGGCCATCTAGCTGCAGTAATAAAGGAAGGACCATGGTGTCAGATAATGATCCTCCACTAGCTGTGTGTCCTGGTACAAATTATTAGCTATTCTGTGCTTCAGTTTAATCATTTATAAAGTGGAGAGCATAGCAGAAGAAAAGGGTATTGGACAAAAATACACAAGTACAGGGAGGATGCCAGATGAGGGAGGGCACAGAGATTACATAAAAGAGAGGAGGATGCTGAGGACTGCCTGCCACCACTAGAAGCTGGGAGAGAGACATTCTACAGAGTCTCCTTCTGAGCCCCCCTAAGAAAGAACCAACGCTGCTGAAAATTTTATTTTAGGGTCTTTAGTTTCTAGAATTGTGAGGTGATAAATTCGGTTGTTTTGAGCCTCCAAGTTTGTGATAATTTTTTCCAAGAGCCACAAGAGACTCACATACAATTGCCCCCTCCTCTCCCCCCACCCCTGCCACAGATTTTCCTGGTCAGTGTCCCCCACACCTCTAGTTCTCTGTTCAGGACCTGAGAGAAGCCTTTCCAGATCCTCTCTTAGGTTGAGCGTAGGGTTTGCACAATCAGAAAAACACAGTTACAGTGGAGTATTATTGTGTT
This sequence comes from Dinomys branickii, assembly GCA_004027595.1. NCBI lineage: Eukaryota > Metazoa > Chordata > Mammalia > Rodentia > Dinomyidae > Dinomys > Dinomys branickii. Next base: position 16,566 of record PVLD010001713.1, on the reverse strand, counting down.
TATTTACATGCTCATTTCCCTAGAAGAATATTTAACTACCACTTCTCCCAAGTATTGGGTTTGACACTGCCAAGAACAGACAACAACTTCTTCTTCTTTCATCACCTTTTTTATTCTCTAAACATTGCATGAATTAGTTAAATGAACAAATTGAATGACTGTGGATGATTTAAGAATCAAAATGCATCAATACTAACTTTTCAGTCTGTTCAAGTCCTGTCAAGTGGGGACATCTATTTTCTCACTTTTGAAATGAGGTAAATGGATATGATTATTATGAGTCCTGATACAATTTTAACATTCCAAAGGTCTATCATTTTTGAAAATTGTTCCAGAGACACTGGCTGCATATACACAGTCAGATTCCTGTGCCTGTAAAAAATAGGCCAGATGCTAGACTTTTAAATAACTCTATAGCCACTATCAGTGTATCATTTATTGCAACTTAAATGTGGTGAACATTCAAAACTGTGTTCCCAAAGCCTAGCACTGTGCCTAGCAATTTTAGGTAATGCTAACATTTGCTGAAATGATTAAGGCAAGGATTACATTTATGTGTGGGATGGAGAGTTACGACATCAGAGCACACTCAAATTGTAGCACCACGGTTCTCTTTTACCCCAAAGTTGTGGTGACTGAAACCAATATGAGAGTTTAGAAGATCAATATTTTTCATTTTTTTCCTATTCTGGTCTCCTAAATGCCTTTATCATTGAAAAGGCCACAAAAAATCAAGAAAGTTTAAAGCCAGACATCTGAGGTAATTAGATTTATTTAATCTCAACTCCATCACCACCTGAGTCCTTGGAGTCTGTCAACAGGGAGAATCTAGAAGGAAAATGGAGATTTTAAAAACGTTACTTTACTTCACATGAGATTTTGAAAGCCAGCACTTCGGGGCTTTTTCTTCTCTTTTCCCTTCCTGGTCTGGTCCTGAATCTTCATCCAAGACACTGTGATGCTGGTGATTTGTTAAATATCATACAGACCTTCATCTCTGAGTGACCCTTTGTATCTTGTGCATGTTGGCAGTAACTGAGGATTTGTATTTTCCACAAAGAAATTTGCCCAGGTGGTGAGGTTTGTATCTCTTTTATGAAAGGATTTTTTTTTCTCATGGATTGGTTCTTTTACTCTCAGAATGGCTGCTTCACAAAATGACCTGTGTACCTGTGTATGGTGATTACCGTTTCTAACGCTGACTACTCATTGCCCTAGGCAATGGACACCAGGATCTTAGGGTGAAGGAAGAAGCATTTTTGGGAAAACAAAAACTGTAGCCTTGGCTGTTATGTATCACTAAACTGAAATGAATGGACGGATATCCTTTGAATGATTATTAGAGAAAAAATTAAATATTTCTATAATTATTTGCATACCAGCCATCTTTCTTGCTGGAATTTGAGGTCTATAGAAAGGCAGATCTTGCTAATAATGTCATATGTGTTCATATAGTCAAAGAAAGAAAGAATATCCCTTTCTTTGTTTACCCTGCAGACCTTTCCTAGTCACTTTCTTTTGGTGTGACAAAATACCCAACACCTACAATTTGAAAGAGGAGAGCTTTATTTGGGACCATGGTTTTCCAGGTTTTGGTCAAATTCACTGGCCCCAAGGTAGAAACAGCTTAATTAAGGGCCCTGAGTGCAAGAAAGCTGCCACATTATGGTGATCAGGATGCAAAGTGAAAAGTGAAGAGCCAGGATGAAGAATATATCTACCCAGGTCGTGTATCCAACAACTTGTCTCCAAATACATTTCACCACTTAAGAGCATGTTTAGCTATGAAACTCAACAAGAAATGGTGAATACAGTGCCCCAAATAATCCAGCCACATGCAAAACATATGCGACTTTTGGGGGATATTCCCTGTTTAAATCTTAACATTCTGCCCATGGCCCTCAAAAAACTCATGTCCATCCTTTTATGCTAAATAAATTTAGTAAACCTCTAAGAGTTGCCAGTGAACGATTTAACATTTCAAACAACGCTGAAATGGCTAAATCCATAGTCTGCTCTGAGACTCAAGGCAAACTCTAAGGTATGAGCCCTTATAAAAATAAATAAACTTAAATACTTCCAACATCCATTCTCATTCCAAAAGGAAGAAATAGGGACATAGAAAGGAATGGGACCTAACAAAGACAAAAACCCAGAAGGACAAATGTTAAACCCTATAGCTTCATGTCTATGGGGCAGGTTGTAGCAAGGTCCGAGCTTGAAAAAAGTTACTTTACTTCACATAAGAAACACATCCTGGGGCAGGTTGTAGCAAGATCTGAGCTTCAAATGACTTAGGCAGCCCCACCTCTGCTAATTGCAGCCTTCATGGCCTCACTCACTGTGTGACTTTGCTCATAGGCTGTGATTTTGCTCAACAGACATTCCTCATTCCTGGCTTCTTGAAATTCCTAGAGTCTCCACAGCACTCTTGGCCTCACACTGACAACTTCAGATACTGAACTTTCAGGGACACATTGCTTGATCTTTCAGACCTTCCTCTGAAATCTGGTTGGAAGCGTCCCTTACCCTACAACTCTTGCATTCTGCATGTCTGTAAAAGCAGCGTCATATGTATGATGCCAAGGTCTGTTACTCACTCAAGCAATAGCCTAACCTCCTTGCATCATGGCTGCAGAAGACTCTTAGTGCCTGAATGACTTAATTTAGGAAACACATCTTGGGGATATAATTACCTAGGTGAACCTTCTGGAGCAAGGTGCCCTGGGGCTATGCAGTAAATTCTTACAAAGAGTTCACTTTTACCTTTTATACCCTTTATCCTGGGAAAAGCAAGTCAACCAGTGGACTAACCCACCAAAGAGTATAGGACCCCAGTATATGATTCAGTTACTAGCCAAACATATCAGGATTTTAGGAGATACCCCAGATCTGAACCATAAAATCTTTCTTAACTAGGCTATAGGAAGCCTTGATAATGGAGAAAGCTTAGCTCACATTGCCCCAAGAACAAGCCATAAAGAAAGACTCATGTGCATGCACTTTATTTAACACTGATACCAGAGACTAGGATTGAAAAGCAGGGAAATACTGGAGTGGGGAAAGGAAGGAGGGGCAATATAAGGAAGAGTCACTGACTGTTTCTATAAAAAAATGTGCTCATAGCCAGTGGGACATTCTGAGCAGTACTGAATGCCTTTCACATTGATGAGAACAGATTGAATTATAAAAAACATTAATCACATGCTATCATCTGTTGGAATTTTGCCACAAATTTAGTACCAATCTATAATTTATAACTGTATATGTGAAACGCTAAATGGCCTCCAACAAATATGGAACTTGTTGAGACTAATGAGGTGTGAGGTAGTATCCAGGCTCTTACTTGATGACAATAATCACTCTTCATCTAGAAGAGTGTCATGTTGATGTAGAAGTTAGACCACATATGGCCTGTAGGTGAGCTAGCTCTCATTTTGTGTGGTACACGTTGCATTAACTTGCTTTTTTTCAGTAAAAAGGACCAGCAGAGGATTAATTCTGTTCCAGAATCTACCTTGCTGGGATGGTTTTATCATCTAGCCATACTGGTATTTTTTAGTTTCATAATTTCTGAGTTCCACAGTAGAGTGGGTGTACTCAGTGATGGGTGAATACCAGCTTTGATGTGGAAATATAAAGTTCTGGTTCTGTAGCACTGGCTAATTTTTATGGTATAAACACACATACAATTGCCAGTTTCAAGCAGTCAGTGAGATTTCCCTGAAAGCAAAGTTGGAAAGGGGATTGTCCAATCTGTTTTTAAGAGCAATGAATACTAGGCAACTCCAGAAAACCAATGTGATATCGCCACACAGTTAGTTAGAGCAAAATGTGCTATCAAAGTAGTTAAAATTTAGTATCTCAAAGCCAGGGTTTAACTTTTAGCTTTATAACATAACTTTGGCAAATTTCCTATCTTCTCTATGCTTTTTTTCACTAAAATTGGAGTAATAGCAAATACTATGTCATAGTTATTATGAAGATTGAGATTATTCATTTAAAATATTAGCCACTTACCATTGGTGCTGCCATGTGATAAGTGCAGGAAGTTGGCCAGGTGGTAGAACAGCATGTACAGCCAAAGTGTATATGAGGTGGGGCATTCTAAAGGGAGTTTAAATGCTTTTTTGTGTTTTAAAAGATTAAAGACAACTCAGGTAGCTAAGAATGCTGCAACTCTGCTCATCAATTGTACCTGCTTTGTGTGGTTTGCATAATACAATACCTGGATTATTTTACATATTTTTTCTTTTGAGAATTGAAACCAAGTCTTCCAAAGTGAGCAACATTTCCAGCCTTTTACATGTTTTCATATGAGACAAGGCTTTCCTAAATTTCTACTTTGCCCAGGACGGGCCCAAACTTCCAATCCTCCTGCCTTAGCCTCCCAGAGTGCTGAGATTACAGGTGTGCTGTCACCACATCCAGTTAAAAAATAATTCCTACACACTAAAGTGCCCAAAATCAAACAATTTATATTTCTTTCATTTCAAATGGTCTTATTACATACTAGTGCTCCTAATTAGGGCAAAATTATGAGGTTTAATCATGTGGTATGCCAAAGAAAAGGGGCTACATAAATCTACAACTTCTACTGAGCTACATTTTCTGCAAATTAGTTAAATAGTGGTTTTAGCCCTGAGAGCTTCATTTTATCATACAAAATTACAGCTTCAATCTTTGATTTTTGCTTCATGCTCTACAGTTAATCTCTATAGAAAATTATATTGATAATAATTTTTTCCTCTCACAAGCTGTTATGGTTTAGACACAGAATGTTTCCCAAAACCCTCATTCACTAAGAGGCAGGGTTTTGGGAAGGAGATTCCTTTATGGGGCCATAGATGATTTGCTGCTTGTAGGCCAGGCCTGGTTGGAAGAGGATTGGCCTGGAAGTGTTTCTTGGCCTCCTCTGTTCTACTTTCTCTCCCTGCTTCCTGGTCACCATGATATGCGCAGCTCTCCTCAACCCACACATTTGCCCCAGGCCCTTCCTGCCTTCGAGCCAACCAACTATGGACTGAGTCATCTACAAACCACGAGTTTAAAGAAATCTCTCCTACTTTGACTTGTGGACGTCAGGTGCTGCGTCTCGGCAGTGAGGAAAGTGGCTCAGCCGCAGGGCCAGCGTTTATCGTTACTGCTACTCTATTTTTTATCGGTACATATTTGTGATACATGATAATTCACATATCATCCTGAATAATTGGTACATGTAAATATCACATTTTCATCATATTTAATTCCTTTCCCAGCCTGGGCTTCCCATTGCTCCCCATTCCCAGATCCCCTTATCACCACCACAAAAGCCTAGCTGTGTATTTCCTATCATTTATCTTTTATTTTGCTCTTTAAATGCATCTTAAATATCATATAGCATGCCACTAAAATGATACAGGGGAGTACTTACCCCTTTTAATTTCTTAGTTTGAGATGTCTTTCTAAGTCATTAAGTAACCCAGGATGGGATCCAATTTGTGATTTTCCTGCCTCAGCCTCCCAGAGTGTTGGATTAGAGGCATGTACCACCTAGTTTTTTATTTCTATTGTTATTATTGCACTATTATAATGTTACTTAAATTACATACCTGCTTTCATAAGGTTCTGATCTTTTCTTTTCAGTCTGGAATACTGCATAAACCTTACAAATTATATACCAGGCTAAAAGTCCTCTTGTGTGCTGGCTTAGTAGAGAATCTCCAGGTTTAATTTACCTGCATAAAATTCCTCTCCTCCTGTACGATTATGGTAAAATATAGGAATTCAAAAAGGCTAAGGCAAAAGGATCACAAGTTACCAGCTGGTCTGGGCAACTTAATAAGACCCTGACTCAAAACAAATTTAATACAAGGTCTGGGAATATAGCTCAGTGGTAGTGTGTCCCTGGGTTCAACCCCAAGTACCATAAAAAAATAAAATCAATATTTTTTGTGATATAGCCCCAAACTGGCATTTTGGCCCATTTCCCATAGTGTGACCTGTCAACTGTCAATATCATGACCTTCATCCTTTATAGTTTTATTTTTCCTAGTGATTCAACATGATAGCTTTAAAAACAAGCTAGAAGTACAGACTAAGTAGAGACGGGGAAAAACGAAGACTGAGGAAACCACGGGAACACACAAGGGTTAGTCCCCAGAATTCATTTGCTAGATGGTTGTGAGATATCCAAAGAATCTCTTATTCACAAGAACCAATTTTTCAATTGACCTTTTTTTTTAAACACAAAGCATGATGTCTACTAGGACAAAGAGAACTAACAAACTTACACAATGATTAGAACAAGGGCTTGCACAGCCAAATACTTCGATGCTCCATACCCAGGAAGGGAGACTGTAACAATAAATTTTATCCAAAAATAACGATTGTACATGATCATCACACACAAGCTTATTTGGTTCAATTTCTTCTCTGAAAATAGAGACATGGCATAGATGAAAAGGAAATGCTTAATTTTTATAAAATTGAATGCTGTGTTTGAGTCATTTTTTTAGCTGGAAGAATGCATTCAAATATTTTAGAAGTGATGTTGATACAATATTGTACTATAAAAGAAGTGAGTTAAGATATCATTACCATTTAATCAGTAAATAAACTCTCCACTGCTCTCCATGATAGAAGGTCATCTCAATTTGAGGGGAGGGAATAGAAATGAACTTACTTCTTGACATCTAAATTCTATATAAATGATTACACATTCTGGAAAATATGATGTGGAATATGCCTCCTTTTGAGTCAGGCTGAGAAATTCAGTAATGCACGTAAATGCTTAGAAATACTTATGTGGAGTGAAAATATTGTTATGAAACTGTTAATGTCCAGTTATTGTGTGTGTGTGTGTGTGTGTGTGTGTGTGTAGAAACTGATAGTACTATTTAGATTCATGGAAATTTAGGTATTGCAAAAAATTTTGTTTTCTAAAGGAAAAGAAATGTGGCACGGGGAAAGAGTTTGTGTTTTAGTAGCAGGCACTTGTTATTTGTTTAGTCCTAGCTTCTGCTCCAGAGTAAAACCACATTGAATGAGATGACCCCCTTACCTTAAAGGTTACTGTTGCTTAACAGATTGCAGATTTTTACCTGGGGCCAGCATGCAACAGAAGAAGGATTTCAGAACCTGTGCCCAGGAACACAATCAGCCCCATTATGTGACTTGTTTCATGTTACATGCAGGTTTTATTGAGTCCTGCTTTTGACACATTTGTCTTAGAGAGACTTGTGTATTTCCTTGCTTTATTCTCCTTCAGAGGTAATGAATGTTTCTGGGATATAATTTTTATTAGTCAATTGTTATCATTTTATTCCTCACTGTTTAAAACCTAGATTAATAGGGAGAAGTTTGTTTTGTTGGCATCAACACAGTATTCTCTTTGAATTGCTAGAAACCAGTTATAGTTCATAATATTTAAACACTCCGAGCCTTCAGAGCCATTTTCTTTTTGGGAAGGATGTAGGTGCTTTAGGAGGAAAAAATGAGTGGGTGTAATCAACAAGAAATATTTTTGTTCCTAAGTCCATGAAAGCGCTTATGCTATTGTGTTAAGCTACCAATTTGCATGCCTATCTCCCTCATCTGACTGTGATTTGCCTGCCAGCAGAACCCTTTTATTATTCATCTTTACATTTTCAGAGCTCACCTAGCACATAGTGGGTACTCAATAACTGAGTGACAGGCTCAAAGAAGTTTAAATAACTTCACCTTCCCTTTCAGCTCTCGAGAATACAGAAGCAGATGTATTTGTAGGCGTACTTCCCTGTTTAACAACATCTAATTCAATAAGTGATAGCAAGAGTATTGTCATAAGCAAAGGTCTTTTCTACACACTAGCAAACGTGTCTCAAGGCCCTGAACACATGAATATGTACAAAATCTGAAGTTCACAGAGCTGTAAGAATAGTGTGTATACTTTCCAGAAAACTCTACTATTGTACTACCAAGAATATAAACTAGGACCATCATGAGAGAGTGTTAGCGCAAAGCACATCTAATGCAAGATGACCTGAGGTCACTCGGCTGATTGGAGCTTACTTGAAAAATCACTTCATTTTTTCGTTCTTTGAAAACACATTTAATTCTTTGATTTGACCAATGTTATAACATCAGTATTAGTGAAATAAATCTTGCATGTATAAACATCAGACTGTGTCCTTACTGTAAGAAACTAAAAGAGTTCTGGAAAAATGCCAAGAAGGGAGATTACTGGGTCAAATGGCACCTCTAACCCTAGTTCTGTGAGGAATCTCCACACTGATTTCCACAGTGGTTGTACCAGTCTACACTCCTACCAACAGTGGAGAAATGTTCTTCTTCCCCACTGGTTTATTGAAAAGGACAGTTAATATTTATACATTTTTTCTTTTTAATTTTTTGACCAATTTTGTGTGCTTATATCTGGCAATATGAACAACTAATTTGAAGACAACAATATGCAATATAACAACCATTGTTGAATTCCTACCATCTTGCTTAGTGAAGTTCTATATCATTTCTGACTTTATTATTATTTTATTATCTTTGAAAAATAAAAAAAAATTAAAAAGAGAAACTAAAAGTACAAATAATGGCCAAAAAGTACAATAGACATTGTGAAAGGGAAAGAAACTGCTCAAAAAGGAAAGAATAACTGCCATGCAGGAAAGGAGAAAAGAAGGAAGAAAATATATATATGTATATATATATATTGTGTGTGTATACACACACACACACACACACACACACACACATGATAGCTAAGATAATTGTGCTACTGATTTCTATTAGTTCATTGAAAGGAACAGTTAAGGCTCATATTGTATGATCAATCTTACATGCCTATATCTTGTAATCTGTGCAACTACTTTGAAGATAATAGTATGCAATAAAATAATCATTGTTATCCCTATCATCTTGTTTTGAAATTCTGTATCATTTTTATTTTTAATTATTATCTTTAAAATTAAAAATTAATACCAGTAAATGCCATTATTAACAGAAGTTGGGGCTGACACCTGATTAAAGGGAGCTCACATGTTATAAAGTGTCTGATGTTTATACTCTTTTGCTCAGTACCTGTGATATGCACGGCACTGTGAGAAGGAAATTAATATAATGTGGGATCTCCCATCGAGACCTTAGAATACAGTGATATTGTTAGAGGAGGACACCCAAACACAGGGCTATAATGTGGAATAAGCAAAATTGTTGGAGGAGAATGAAGTTTTCAAGAGCGGAAGATATCAGCGTTCGGCCTTCTCAAACACTGTGCTCCAGGCACTCTGACTCAGTGTTGTTACTAAATAAGAGATGAATTTAAATTTTGTCTAAAAAGCTTTCATGTGAAGAGAGAAATGTTTCAATATGACCATTCACTGGCTATATCTTGGAAAAAATCTAACTTTCACAATTTTACTTGAACTAGAGCAGCTCTAAGACATCTTCGATTGCTAAGGATGCACTGAAGTATCAGGAATCTCCACAGAAACAGAAGCAATGGGATATATAGACACTTAAAAGAGAGGATTTGTTCTGAGAATTAAGTGAGGAAATTGTGGAGGTTAAGAGGTCACACAATGTGCTTTCTGTGAGCTGGAATCCAAGAAAGCTGGTGGTGAAGTTCAACCCAGGTATGAAAGCCTGGGAACCATGGAGGTCACTATCTCGGGATCTCTGTGAACCTGTGGTCCGGACATCCAGCAGGAGGAGAAGATTAGCATCCTGGCTCAGAGGTGGAAACGCGTTTGCTTTCTGACTCTGCCTCAGCCATTGCAGACCAGATAATTCTGTCCCACGTCATGATGGCAGAGCTTTATCTTGGCAGTTGATTCAAATGCCAATATCTTCTGGAAACATCCTTATAGACATCCTGAAAGAATGTTTTACCAACCATCTGGCTACTTTTTAGTTCATACAAATTGGTATATAAAATTGATGTTCGTATTCATTATACAGGGGCATATCATCTTCCTGAACTCTGGAGAGCTACAGTGTCTAACACACAAGAGATAACAAAGCTGTTTAAATAAGTATAATCTAGCTTATGCTTCCATGTATCTAAGATGCAGTGAGATTATGATACAGAGGCTCTTACTTTCTCTTTGCCTTCGTACACAGAAATACCATAACTTTTACATACAATGGAGAGCTAAATAAAAATTACTTCCAAGATATAACAATAAATTAATGCGGTTGCAGTTTAAATTCTGCTAGGACATTTTGCCCAGATGAACATCATTTGCTTCCAAAAGTCATCTGGGAAAGTTAAACATTTGGCATGAAGTTGTTGCCACTGCTCAAATCAATTGTGTTGGATTTTTTTTTCTTCAAAACACTGCTTTTGCAGTTGTGTGCGTGTGTGTGTGTGTGTGTGTGTGTGTGTGTGTATCCTCTACATGGCAAATGTCTATTTTCTGAGATAGAATTAGATTTATGAAAAAAAACAAACTTTGGGAGCTAAAGTTGGCAGAACAAGTGAAGGCTTAAGCTGTTAATGTCATTTTTGGCTCTTTCGGTATATTACACCTCAGGAGGACGCTGCCTTGTATGAGTGTAAATTGCCTTTGTCAAAGGAGTAACGAGAATTATAATGTAACAGCTGGGCTGCGTCCTCTCTTCTTCAGAATTCTATCTTGTGTGGTCTGCTGTGCCTTGACCCATTTCTACAGTTACTAAATAATTGCTTTTTCAGATTTTTTATGATTGGAATCAACACACACACACACACACACACACATGCACACACACACACGCACATGCACATGTGCACACACATACACACTCCTCCAAGTATTCTTTGCCTAAGTCTGCTCTTCATAATGTTCAGAATGAAATATTAAAAAGAGCCCTGCTCTGCACTCTAAGAAGCTTACTCAGGAAGATCAAACATTCAAACCCACTCTGGGCAGCTTAACAAGATACCAAGGTGTTGGTGGAGTGTCATTCTGTGTGAACTCTCTGAGTTCAGTTCCTAGCACTACAAGAGAAAAAAGAGCCCATATCTTAGGGTTCATGGAGATGGACTCTAAAACCAGCCTTACTATTTAGTAGCTGAAGCTCTTGAGCAAAGGAAGTTCCAGTTTATGTATCTGTAATATATATCATTAGATCACACCTACAACTTTCAGAAGATGGTTTGTGGATTATATAAGCAAGTGAAGGTTAAAATATTTCCTTTTTGGTCCCTATTTTACTATATACATTACTATGACTGTCTATAACTGTTCATGGCAATCAGTTTGTTTTGTTTATTTTCCTGTCAACAGAGTTTCAGTTACTTGAGCTTCAAGATCATGCTGACATACATCAGTGTTACTTGGTTATACTTTGGCACATAGTGAATGTTCAATAAATTTTTGTAAGTAACTCTAGACACTAATTAAGTTTTGATTTCAATGAAATGAAATTTTTAATTCTATGGAAATATATCCATTGCCACCGCTGTGCTGTGAAATTTAATCTTACTTTGAAACTTACACTGGGGCCAGGGATGTAGCTCAATGGAAAAGCACCTGCTTGGCAAGTGTGTGGTCCTGAGTTTGATTCCTGGGACCAAAAGAAAAGAAACTTACCTGGAAATTTAATCTGCACTGTGAGATATTGAGAGGTAAAGCCAGGCATGTGACCATTAAAAAGTGATTAAGGCTCTGCCTTTCATAAATACATTAATTGATTCATGTGATTAGGGATTAATGGATTAATGAATTATCTCAAAAGTGGGCCAGCCTGCAGTCCAGTCTGGCTAGGTTTCTTGAGAAAGCCCTGTCTCTGGCCATGTGAATGCTGTGCCCTTGGTGACTCTGCCAGCAAGGAGGCCCTTGTGAGATGCATCCCCTCGACTCTGAAGCACAACCTGGAGCACAGTAAACCTCTCTTGTCTATAATTTACTTAGTCAGTGGTAACATGTTACCATGGACGGAAAGGAAACCAAGACAACCATTATTCCTGGTGACTTTAACATTTAGGGGAGTGGTGATAGTTGTTCTCGTATCTTTTCTCCTCTTTTTTTTTTTTCTTTTCTTTGTGGAAATCTTTGAGGACTGAATAGACACTAGGCCAACCAAATGCAGATTCTGTGTGGTGCATGTCACTAAAGTAGTGCCAAAGAATGTTATCACAAGTGGTATGATCAGTTTCCTTAAAAGAAAGCAGCATGATCTGTACCTGCTTTCTTCACTAGCTAGTTTTGAACATGTGGGTGAGGGCTACTTCCAAGGGCTGGAGCTACAGGAAAGAATCCCCGTGTCTCTGAACAACACTGTGGAGCGCAGCAAGCTACCTCGTTGGACTTCTCAGGCTGTCGTGAGACACAGAATACATTTGTATCTCGTTGAAGCTACAGTGCATTGTAGTCTACTGCAGCACTTTCAGTTGTACTGGAATAAGTATTCTTGGACTGGAAAAACACACTTGGGCGTCCCCATCAGCCACGTTGGCCATTTGTTTTTCTCCCTCTTTGGAGCTGTCATTCCTTCCTCAGTGTACCTTGTACACCTCCATTTTAGTCTTGCCTTTATTCTTGTTGACATTGATGCCTATGTTACCTTCAAGGTCTTGTAGTGAGCCTCGGCAACCTCAAGAGCTCTTTGCTGCCTCATCTTGTGGGCTGCTCCTTTCTCCCCTCCACTGCCTCCTTTGCTGTTTTCATCCATTGTTTCTCGCTTTCTTTTGTCTTTTGGAGACGGTTTCACTGTGCAGTTCAAGCTGGCCTAGAACTCACCTTGTAACCCAGGCTGGCCTTGAACTCACAGCGATCCTCCTGCCTCAGCCTCTTGAGTCTCCTTTGCTGTTTTCTGTGCCTACATTTACCTCCTAAATGTCAGTGGGCTCCAGGTTGTGACCTGTGCCTTCCTTTTTTTCCAAATTCTTGAGAAATTTTTCTTTTTTTCCCTGGTATATCTCAATGCCTGGCACAGAGGAGGACCTAAACAAACAAGTGAAAACACTACTCAGCTTCTTAGAAAAAGGCAAAGTAAGAAATGTACATTTTCCTGTCCCACACATCCAGTTTTGAAATGTCTCTGGATTTTGTTTACTTAAGCCCTCCTACTGTATGAGAACTGAATAAGCCCTCCCTGGGTGGGATACATCAGCAAGTTTTTTTACATGAGCTTATGTAATTGTGCATAGAATAAAATACAATTAATAACCCAGTGGCCTACATAGACGCAGATAAAACCAATGCACTGTTAAAAACTCACCATGTGAAATTGCTTCAGTTAGACAACAAATACAGTTTTTTAAACTCATGTCTCAGTACAGCATTTTTTTTGATAACGTGAACTTCATAAGTAACAATTTTAATTATAGGGTACCTGTGAGAGAAGTCTAACATATATAATTTCTATTTTACTCCACCCTTTCCATCTTTACTCTATGGAGAAAGAACTTTACTTGCTGTGCGCTTTCACATCAGGAAGGAAAGATTTGGAAAGCCCATGGTACTAGGATGACAGTGTGTTTGAAGTGGTCTAAGCTATCTGCACAGGAAATAACATGATCTAATCCATGTAAGGGCCAGGTCTCTAATCCTAAATCTACTTCATTCTGAGTAGGTAGTAAAGCAAGGTGGGGCTGAGATTCCCACTTTATTGCCTGATAAGGTACACGGACTGTCAAAAGACATGTCAGGCTATGATATTTTAAATAAGGCACTCAATACCCTCGACTACAGGATGGGGATAGGTGTGGGTAGCACTTGGTGCAGTGACAGAGCACATCTTCATGTGGACCTGGTCTGCATTTGTCTAAAGTACTCACAAGACCAAACCACCAGGAAAGAGCTGGCACTCACATGCTCACCGAGCACCAGGCACTATTGCTGCATCCAGAAACGTGGGCCAGGACGTGAGTACATTAGTGTCAGTTACACACCTAACGTGCCCAATTTTTTTTTTTCATATTTTAACTCCTATAACTGTGGCAATATTGTATGTCCAAAGGGTCTCTCTGGTTTCTGGAATTCATCCTCGTATGTACTCACAAATTAGAAAATAAAGAACTATATACCCCAGCTGTCCTGTACATATATATTTTTTTCTCTTCTTTCTTTGATTTTCTCCTTTCCCTCATTCCAGTTATTCCTTCCTTTGATAAATTTCTTTCCCTTTCACAATACCTATTTGTTATGGTTGATACATTGTGTCAACTTGGGGAGTCTAGAGGTTTAACTGAGTGATTCAGCAGAAAGCTGGGGTGCTTACTTTGTAAACATCCTGAGCCTGTGGAAGAAGAGGGCATGGAGATTGTGTGAGGGCTACACGCCCCCTGGGTGGGGGTACGCTGTTTACAATATAGGGGAGAAAAGGAGGCTGCTTGCAGCCATTCCTCCCTTTTGGCTGGTTGGTTTTGCTGTGCTCTGCTGCCCTGAACAGTTTGCTCTCTGCCATATGCCACTCTGCCTCAGAGCCAGCCAAATATGGACTGAAACCTCCACAAACTGTAAGCTAAATAAACCTTTCCTTCTTTCATTTTGGGTGTTGGGTATTTTGTCTCAGCAACGAGAAAAAAGCAACCAAGACACTATTGTACATTTGGGGTTTTATGTACTTTTTCAGGTATTCAAAGGAACAGTTAATGCTTACCTGTTTTTCTTTTTGACCAGTTTTGCATGCTTATATCTGATAATATGAACCATTAATTTGAAGACAACAATATGCAATGTAACCATCATTGTTGAATTCCTACCATCTTATCTAGTGAAACTGTATCATTTCTAATGTTTTTTTGTTTTTATTTTTTATTCTTTTTAATGGTTTGATCAATCTTTCATTCTCACATCTGGTAATCTGAGCCACTTCACTGAAGTTAACAATATGCAAAATAACAACCATCTTTAATTTCTATCATTTTGTTCTGAAACCCTGCATCATTTTTATTGTTTTGGCTTTGTTTTGTTTTTGTCTTAGTTGTTGGTATTTTGCTATTATTCTCTTTTTAGGATAAAATAATTTAAAAATTGAAAAATGTACAATAAAATGTTTAAAAAATAATGTTTTACCACAAAATGTGTAACCCTCAGTATCTGATGCCTGAGCTAGTACTGTGATCTGCACGCCCACAGTTACAGGCCCAGTTGATACATGTGGAGTACATACAGTGAAGTGGGATCAGCCCTACAGGCCCACCAGGCTGCAGGGCCTTCCATCTCAAACATATAATGTGATTTGATATGAACTATGATCCTCCTCGTGAACTGGAATGTAGGCCAATATGCTCTACAAGAAGCAAAAAGCCTTCAAATATAGCTACTCTATTGTGGGTTAATAACACAAATACATTGTTTTTTTCTGCATAGAAATGTATGGGGAAAATGTGAAATTATTTACTAGTCTTTTTGATCTTTGCTTTTAGGTTTCACTATTGTAAAATTATTTCTTACAATCTTAACTGTATGAAGTCAGTGAAGTTACTTCAAGAACCATGTAAAGCTGTTCATAGCCAAACATGGCCATTTAGTGCTTATTACCTAGTTACTATCTCTCATCTATTTCATAAAATATTACTCAGTACTTAACTTTTTTTGAGACAAGATCTTGCTATGTAGTGCAGGTTGATCTTGAACTAGCTTATGCAGCCCAGGCTGGCCTGGAGCTCAGGACAGTCCTTCTGCCTCAGCCTCCCTAGTGTGGGAATTTTAGCTGTGGCCACCATGCCTGGCCTCTATTCAACGTTTAACTTTTAAATTTTGCTAAAGTTCAGATTAAATTTTCCCATGTCCTGGAGACTGAAGAAAATATAAATAAATTCTTGACAATTATATTTTGTTGCAAATTGAAATTTATAAGACATTATAAACTGGGGTTCCGGGAAAATGGTGACCAGGTGAGCAGCAGAGGGAAACTCTCCCAGAGACCGATACTTTGTGCGCAGGTGCCCGGTCCGTGGATGCAAAATTCCAACTGATCGGATTGCGCGGCCTGAGCATTAAAGGGCCAGCTGGACAAGCCACGAGGCGAGAAGTGGGCGGATCCTGAGAACTGGGTGCCCGAGGGATCGGTGCTGCGCTTGGGCCGCAGCTCGGCTCAATCCGCGTACAGCCGAGAGAGCGATTGTGGTGGGACGGACGCCTCCAGCTCCTGAACCTGATCTGCTCGGAAGCGGCTGTAACCAGGATTTGTTGGAGGCAGCAGAGCAGAGTAAACTCAGAGAACGCGCTACTGGGACAGATTGCACCAATCTGGGCAGCTGTCCGGGATCCCGCTCAGAGCCCCGCCCCCGCAGCCGGCGCTGGTGCGCAAACTGTAGCAGCTGTGGTCAGCCAGATTTCTGAGTCGGGAAAAAGCTCGATCCAGGGAGATACATCTGAACGGCATTCCTGTCTGCATGATCCCAAGGTGAGTTGAGTGGGCGCTCTAACCGGTTTTTCCTGAGTCGGGAAGAACCTCTGCCCAGTGAGTGACATCCAAGCAGCTTTAAAGAATGCAGGATCCCCCGGGTAGGAAGAGCTAGCTAGGCACCCCGACGGGATTTGTGAGGGGGGAAGGAGCTCCACCCAGGGAGGAACACCTGAGTGGCCTGTCTGCAAGGTCTCTGGGGCAGCGAGCTGTTTATACGCCCCAGCCAGGACTCGGGGTAGGGAGTAGAAGCGG